>JAJEJO010050206.1:0-11399 GCA_020662805.1 Glaucomys volans
GACCTTGAAAGCATCTGACCTTCCGTGGCTGTGACAAGGGACCCCGGGCAGTCCCAGGGTCTGCAAACTGATTAAAACGGGAATCAGGGACCACTTTCTGGTTCCCCTGATCAAGGAGAACTGCGTCTAAACCGGTCACGGGGTGTGTGTGCAGCCCAGGGGACGCAGCTGGCCCAGGGGACAGAGCTGCGCAGCCTCTGAAGAGCCACATGCATTTAAATCAGGTGCGCCCGCCCAGACCGCCTGCCGCCAGCAGGGGGCAGCAGAGACCCCACCAGGTGATTTGCGGGGACAAAAAAAATGACCTGCTGATTATTCTACACAAAACGCCTTTATAGTATCATTCAACTTAATTTAAAATGAAATTGGGAAACGAAGGCTGCGACAGTCACTGAAAAACCTCTAAAGGCTCTGACAGCAGCTCGGTCCAGTACGAATCTGCTTTCTCAACTGAAAATTGCGGATTGATCTATTTATTTTTTTGTGGCACTGGGGTTTAAACTCGCGGCACTCGGCCCCTGAGCCACCTCCCCAGCCCTATTTGCATTTTATTTAGAGACAGGGTCTCACTGAGTTGCTTAGGGCCTCCCTTTAGCTGAGGCTGGCCTCTAACTTCTGATCCTCCTGCCTCAGCCTCCCAGGCTGCTGGGATTGCTGGGATGCACCGCAGGGACCAGGTAAAGTCATTCTTAGTAACGACTCTCCACTGCTAAGAATGTTAAATTGAAAATTAAACTATAGTCAAATCCATGATCCCTCTTCTGAGTCCACTGGAAATCAGCCCTTGAAAGGGAGATCTGCACTTTGTGTTCAAAAGAGGCAGGGAGGGCATGGGCACCAACGAAGTGTCCAGACGTATCCTTGGATCAGTGGATAAAGAAACTGTGGGCCAGGCACATCTGTGCACACCTGTAATCCCAGTGACTCAGGAGGCTGAGGGAGGAGGATCCCAAGTTGGAGGCCAGCCTCAGCAACGTAGCAACATCCTGTCTCAAAATGAAACTTCAATATAGGGCTGAGGCTGTGGCTCAGGGGTGGAGCATCCTTGGGTTCAATACCCAGTACCATAAAAGGAAGGAAGGAAAGAGATGTATATACAAAATGGAATAGTATTTAGCCTTTAAAAAGGGGGAAATCCTGCTGTCAAAGGCCGGTGTGCTGGAGGTGGGGTCCCCAGGCCAGGGTGGCACTGGGAGATGGTGGGAGCTTTAGCGGGTGGGACCCAGTAGAAGGTCAATGGCAAGGTATCCTCGAAGGGAACTGTGGGACCCTGGTCCCTTCCTCTCTTTGCTTCTGGGCCAGCATGAGCTGAGCAGCCTCCTCTACTACCTGCTTCCTTCTCACCAGGGGGCCCAAGGGACGAGGCCCAGTGACCACAGATTGAAGCCACACGCAGGATTCCAGCAGCCACGGCAGGGCACAGCCCAGGTGGAGGTCCTGCAGAGGCCCACGGAAAAGAGAGGCTGCTGAGGAATGCAGGAGGGGGACCCGGGGACGCGGCAGAGAGGTGGGCGGACAGGCGGAGAGCTTTGTCCAGAGACTCTGGCAGGACTGGCCTGCGATCTCCACGTCACTCCGGGGCCCCCACAGAAAACCCCACGGAGGACAGGGCGTGCCGTGGAGACCCAGCCTCCGCCGGGCGGCCTCCTGGCACAGCTGCTCAGAGCGCGCACTGCACAGCACCTCACATCGGGGCCGTTCACATCTCACGTTAAATGGGTCGCATGCACAGGGAAGGGCCTTCACGGTGTCCACCAGGGTTTTCGGACAGGCCTCCTCTGCGGGGTCGCTTCACTGGAGCGCGCTCACATCTCCCGTGACGTCGTGCGTCACAGGAGACGCGGTATCCAAAGCAAGGCGAGCAGTGACGCTGTGCGCAGCCCGCACCGCCAGCCGCGGCATCTGGCGAGCTCTGCGCATCCGCGCGATGGAAAGAAAACCGAGACCCAGGCAAGTGCGAGAGACGCAGGTGGGAGGGGCGAGCGATGCGCTTGGAACCCGGGCTGCGGGGCGATCCCGCAGACCTGCGCACATGCCCGGGGCACTTCGGTCGGTAGCCTTACCTCTTCCACAATTCCGGCTCAGCAAGGCAGGGCCACGTGGTGGCCTCTTCCAGGGGAACACGAATGGGCATGAGTGGCTCAGTCACCCAGGACCCCTGGCCCAGGAACCAGTGCGCACTGCAGCGCGCCCCCTCACTGCACCTGGAGCACCCCCTTTGCATGCCACAGCGGGCGCTGCGGCAGCTCCTCCGCGCTTTCCCTCCACCTCGATGCACGGCCTCGCCAAAATCCAGGTGCACGGCCTCGCCAATCCCCAGGTGCACGGCCTCACCAATCTAACAGGTGCACGGCCTCGCCAATCCCCAGGTGCACAGCCTCGCCAATCCCCAGGTGCACGGCCTAGCCAATCCCCAGGTGCATGGCCTCGCCAATCCCCAGGTGCACGGCCTCACTAATCTAACAGGTGCACGGCCTCAGCAATCTAACAGGTGCACGGCCTCCCCAATCTCCAGGCGCACAGCCTCGCCAATCTGCAGGCGCACGCAGTGCCTCCCCCGCACCCAGGATTCTCTTACCTGTCCACCAGCTTCTTGGCGAACCCGAAATCCGTGAGCTTGATGTGGCCGTCGCGATCCAAGAGGACGTTCTCGGGCTTCAAGTCCCGGTACACGATCTCCCTGGCGTGTAGGTACTCGATGGCGCAGACGATCTCCGCGGAGTAGAAGAGCCCGGTGCTGGAGGTGAAGCGGCCGCGGCTGCGCAGGTAGCTGAAGAGCTCGCCGCCGGGCACGTATTGCATGAGCAGGTAGAGGAAGCGATCGTCGTGGCAGGTCCAGAACCTGCGGGGAGAGACCAACGCAAGGGCGGCCGGTGAGGGAGGCAGATGCCATCGTGGGGGTGCAGACGGGTGAGGCCCGCAGGGAGACTGAGATGTGCATCCGGAGGCTTGGGTTCCAGCTGCGTGCTGAAGGTCAAGCTAAGTTGCTGAGGCTGGCTTTGAACTCGTGATCCTCCTGCCTCAGCCTCCTGAGCCATTGGGATTGCAGGCGTGCGCCACCGCGCCCGGACAGGGATGTCAAGATCCAGGCGCGCAGAGGGGCTAAAATGTGCACAGCCACGGGTGTTAGGACCGGGTATGACCCGCGAAGACGCTCAGAGCGCAGAGAGAGGGGTGTGCGCGTGCACATGTGCGGGGAGAAGCTCAGGGTGCGTGTGGGCAGATCGCTGGCAAGGGACCGGCAGGGCTTAAGACGCACCTGCAGATGCTCAGGGTCCCTTTAATTAGGACATATTAACTAAGATACCAACGTATGCACACATGCAGATGAGAAGATGCACCCACGGATTTATGGAAAGGGGAAGGATATGTAATAAGATCCAGGTGACACATGCCTGTCATCCCAGCACTTGGGAGGCTGAGGCAGGAGGATTGGGAGTTCAAAGCCAGCCTCAGCCAAAGGTAGGCCCTAAGCAACTCAGAGAGACCCTGCCTCTAAATAAAATGCAAAATAGGGCTGGGGAGGTGGCTCAGGGATCGAGTGCCCCTGGGTTCAATCCCCAGCACCAAAGAAAAAAAAAAAAAAGAGAAAAAGGAAAAAAAACCATGCACACAATTAGGAGGTGGTTATGGAAAGGGGTTCACGGATTCTCCGTGGGACCCAACTCGTTTCCCGTATTAAAAATGGAAGCCTAGCTGCGGAAGCTCTCGGGCGTCCTGTGTGGCCCTGAGATCCTCCATCTCCCACAAACTCCCCGCACGAGGCCGACTGCCAGGGTCTGGTGCAGCCCAGGAGGCCGCCGGAGCTGGCTCTCTGGGCCTCTAAAACTGTGAGTTTGCAAAGAACCTTTTTTATCTATACATTAGCAACACTCGGGTTCTTTTGTTATAGCAACGAAAGATGGAGGAACAGGTCGGAAAGGGCTAGAACATGATTGTAGACATGATATCCATGCACATTGGAATTAAGGTGCTTTTTATAGATCTAAGGATGCACTTATAGGAAGATAAAAGGGCGTGGGTACAGAGAGGTCACCGTACGGATCAGATAAGACGTTCCCTACATCCACTTGGGTTGTAATAACACACACACAAAAATACTCTGAGCAGGGTGTGATCTGCCAGGGGCCATTCCCAACAGACAGCATCTTCTGCAGATCCCCAGATGCAGGGGTGGAATCCAACAGCAGCCCCACTCCTCTGCAGGAGGATCCTGCTGGCATTCCCGGGGCTCCGACCTCACAGAGGAATGGCTTCCCCAAAGCCCCACCTCTCCATACCCCACCTTGAGGGCTGAGAAGATTTCTCTCTCTGAATCGTTGGGAAACAGGAGGGTGCAGATCTGGGAGGTGTTCAAACGTGCATCACGCTCAAGACACCTGGGTCTCACTGCTGTGCCGTGGATGAAGGGCAAAGACCGTGTTTTGTGAACAATCCAGGGGGTCATGGGGTGACTTATGACCCTTCCCAAATTCCTCACTCACAGTGCTGACCCCAGGACCTTGGGACATGCCTGTGTGTGGAGATGGGTCTTTACAAAGGTGACTGAGGTGCAGTGAGGTCCCCAGGGTGGCCCTGACCCCACAGGACTGGGGTCTTTGTAGAAGAGGAGGTGAGGACACAGACGCACACAGAGGGATGACCCTGTGAGGACCCAGGGAGAAGCTGGCGTCTGCAAGCCCAGGACAGAGGCCTTGGAAGGAGTCACGCCTGGACCTCAGACCTCCAGCCTCCAGGATCAGGGAGATAGACCTCTGTTGATTGCGCCCCATGGCTGCAGTGCTTTGCTCTGTCAGCCTGAGCACCACATACACACACCTGCCTGCAGACCTGATTCCACAGCTCCAGGCGGTCGTCAAGGTGAGAAAAAGCACAACAAATTAAAAGATTGCACTAGAACCTTCTGGGAAAAGGTCTCCACATGCGTCTTCACACATGTGCTTCCCAAGAGAGTCGGGGCAGGTGCTGATGAGGTTCCAGGTGTTAAGTGAGGCAGGTAAGACAGGGGAGATGGCAGAGTGGGGGAGAATTCACCAGGAGAGGCGATGTCCTGATGGAAGTGGAGCAGGAGGAAGAGGAGGAGGAGGAGCATCAAACACAAGTGGACTCTGTGTGGAGGCCAGCCTCTGAGGAGCGTCTCAGCCCTGCAGTCTGGAGGCTGGAGAAGGAGCCAAAGGAAAGGAGATGAGAAATGGCGGCAGGTGGGGCCCGGGAGCTGGGAAGGGCCATGTCTGAAATGGGGAAGTCAAAGGAGGAACAGGCACACACCCTCAACCCCAGCCCCCTGCAGACCCTCCCGGGAGCCTCTGCAACGAGGTCATAGCTGGGTGAGCTTCTCTTCTCTCCAAGGAAGAGCGAGGTGACCTGCCTGCCCATCCAGGTGAAGGATCCCCTCCCCAAGATGGCCAAGAGGGATCTGCACAAAGTGGAGGTCTGCTATGGTTTGGAGTGAGGTGTCCCCCAAAAGCAAGAAGGCAGGAATGTCCAGAGGTGGAATGATTGAGTTCAGAGGTGTAACCTGATCAGTGGATTAATCCACTTGAATGGACTGACTCGGTGGTGACTGTGGGCAGGTGGGTGTGGCTGGAGGAGCTGGGTCACTGGGCACCTGCCTTTGGGGTTTCTATCTTGTCCCTGGTGAGCAGAGCTCTCTCTGCTCCCTGGTGCCATGTCCTGAGCTGCTCTCCTCCTCCATGCCCTTCCGCCATTTTGTTCTGCTCACCTTGGGCCAGAGCCATGGAGTTGGCCAGCCATGGACTGAACCTCTGAAACCATGAGCCCAAATAAACTTTTCCTCCTCTAAGATGTCCTTATTGGGTCTCTGGTCACAGCAATGACAAAGCTGACCGAAACAGGAACACATCCAGCCGTGGTAGAGCTGGATCATATGGTAAGGGAGAGAAGCCAGGGACAGGATATAGTCCCCAAGGACGTGCTTCCAACAACGTATTAACAAGGGAATTACCATGTGACCCAGCTCACGCAGCCTTCAAAGGGAAGGGAGTTTTGGGACAGGATACAGGACGGCTGAACCCCGAGGACATGCTCACTGAAAAGAGTCGCACACAAAAGGGCAAGAACTGCCTCGGTCCATTCATATGGGTCCAGACAGCCACCAAGCTCAGAGACAGAAAGGAGAATCGAGTGGTTACGGAGGCTGACCGACAGGGAAATGGAGAGTTATGAGTTCCACTTTCACAAGTTAAGAAACTCCCCACACAACAGTTAAGAATATTCTCAAGTGCAGCAAATGGAACACTTAAAAAGGATTAGTATGGCTGGGTACGATGGTGCACTCCGGTAAACCCAGCAACTAGGGAGGCTGAGGCAGGAGGACTGAGTTAGAGGCCAGCCTCAGCAATTTAGCCAGAACATGAACGGTTAGCAATGAATGGGAACCAGAGGAAGCTCCTCATCTCACACAGGACCCTATAACCTGCTCGGTAAAGGAGTCCCTCTTAATCAGCCCTGTAACCACGCCCACTGAAGCCACGCCCCCATCGTGACCACGCCCCACCATGGGGGACCCCATCATAACCAGGCCCTGCAGTAACCACACCCCCACCATAACCGTGCCCCTGATAGGCGACATAATCATGTCGTTCATGACCACACCCACCAATGACCACGCCCCTTCATAACCACGCCCCCGTAATACCACACCCCACCATAACCACGCCCCTATATCATGTCCCTCATGACTACACTCCTCCGTGACCACGCCTCTCAGTAACCACGCCCAGTCATAAACACCAACCATAACTACGCCCCCATAATAGGCCCCTGTAACCATGTCCCTCATGACCACGCCCCTGCCGTAACCACGCCCCCACCGTAACCGCGCCCCTGTAATAGGATGACCACACCCCTCCGTGACCACGCCCCACGTTGTAACCACGCCCCCAGACTGCCCTGAGCCCAGCCCTCTGCTGCTCCCTTGAGCTCCCTGGCGGGGCTGTGGGTGAGGCTCAAGTGTCCGTCTTTTGTTCGCGCCCTGTGCAGCCAAAGCTCCAATTGCAAAGTGCTTTTAATTAAAACCCGAATCCGTCTCCCTTGCAGGTGGACACCTATCTTTAAATGAAGTTGGTCGCGGTTTCCTTTGCAGCCCACATGGTGCCAAGCTGGACCCTGGCCACCAAGGGAGGCAAGCGTAAAACCACCCTCGCGATCCTATCTGCTGCAAGGCCAGGGCTCCCTGCAACCTGAGGCCGCACTTTCCGTCCTGCCTCTGGGGCCACCGGCCCTTCTGACAGGAGGCCAGGGGCTTGGCCACACTGGCTCAGCACCTCAGGAGGCTGAGGCAGGAGGATGGCAAGTTCAAGGCCAGCCTCAACAACCTAGGGAGACCCCAAGTAATTTAGTGAGATCCTGTCTCTAAATAAAATATTTTTTAAAAAGGGCTGAGGATGTGGCTCCGTGGTTAAGGCGCCCCCAGGTTCAACCCCTAGTAGTTACTGCAAAATCAATCTAGTGGGAGAGCATCTGCCCGGCGTGTGTGAGACCCTGGGTTCGAAACTCAGCAACATGCATAAATAAAATATCCACACGTAAAATGAAAGATCCACTGACAACTAAAAAAAATATGTAAAAAAGAATTTACAGTCCCATTCAAAGGCTTCTGCCCTGCACACCCCAACCTCCGTCTCCGCCCCCCAAAAAAGTCACATGCACGTCTCAGTATGTTGGAGGGTTGGGGACAGGGGCTACTTTTCTTCTGTCCAAAGTGTTCTTTGCACGGAATGATCAAAGAGGAGAGGACGCTCCTTCCGGGTTTTGGTTTTTTAAATTCAAACAGGAAAGGCTCAAAACAGGTGGAATTTAGAGTTCTTTCCTTCCTCCCTTCACCTTCGGAGAAACCAGAGGGACGGTTTCTCCAGCGAGGTTTCCGAGGAGCAGTGAGGACTCAAGTGCATGGACTCGAAAATGGAGTCTCTCCTGGGAGCTGGGGACCCCCGTCCACCAGCCCCTAAGAAGACCTGGACGCCTGTCGGGGGACACATGAGCTGTCCATCAACAGAGAGCAGAAGCTGTGTCCTGGTCCTCACAGGCTGGCTGAGCAGATGACGGACGACTATGGCTGCAGGAGTGTCCCCGAAGGAAGTGTGTTCCGGAGCCCAGAGAGGCTGCTGCACAGCCCGCAGTGCACAGCACAGCCCAGCACAGAGACCCTCCAGCCCCAGATGCCCACAGTGCGGAGCCCGGGCGGCCCTGCTCTGCCTCCTAACCCTTCCGCTCACCCGCCAGCATCTGCCCTCACACAGGACAAGGGATTGAGGTCTCTTAAGAGTGTAGAGGACAACGTCCCCCACGCCCTGACTTCGTCACCCTCTGTGGCTGGGACAGTGAGATCTGTGGGGCTCCTCCTAGCGATTCCCGCTGCCTAAGCTGGCGTTGCAGACGGTGGTCCTGGAGACGGTCCATGCAGACACCAGCCTGCCTGACTTCTGATGAGGCCGGGGAGAGGAGGCCCAATCCTCCCAGTGGAGGCTCAGACTCCAAAAGCAGCACAAACTCCATTCTGACCATCCTCCAAATTGCACAGTTTTTAAAAATGCCAGGAGACCCTGCTCCACGTTCCCAATCGGGAGAGACCCGGAACAGCCTTCTGGGTTCAAGGCCTCCCTTCCTAGCACTCCCGGGCCACCAAACTCTCCTGCCTCTCCTGATGCGGAATCCCGTCAATCACACCGCTGGCCAGACGTGGGGTGCTCAGCCCTGCGCCCCGTGGGGACCTCGGTCAACTTTCACCCTGTTCTCAGACTCGCAGCCTCCATCAATGCAAGGGCAGAGGTCCGTCAGTCACGACGAAGAAGCGGAGGATTTCCAACCAGCCACGGGGCAGGAGATCAGCACGGAACAGCCTCATCCTCGGAGGCTCCAGAAGGAAGCAGCCTGCCCGTACCTTGATGCTGGGCTTCTGAGTTTGTTCATTAGTAACATGGAGGGTAAATTTTTGTTTTCTAAAGCCGCCCGGTGTGGGGTGATTTGTTACAGCTTCAGCGAACACACAGACACGCACCCGCCGTCTCCCTCAGCAGGGGGCGGCCTACAGAGTGAGCTCTACAGTTGGCAAACTCCAGAAAGGAATCGCACGGGCGTGGGGGAGGGTCCAACTAGTGACGAACCTCTTTTCTTTATAACACACCCGGTGTCTGGTATTTTCCTACAGGAAGAGGAACACGGACTGAGACGCAGGCAGAGGGCACCCATCTCCAGGGGTGGACAGGTACAAGCCTGAGAAGAAAGGATGGGCTGGGAGAGCAGGGCATGCATCAGGACCCACGTGATCCAGGGGCTGCGTGGGTGGGCGGCAGAGGAGCTCAGCAATATGGCGGATGGAAGACGTGGGAAGTGGACGGAAAGAACCAGGGATGGAGAAAGACAGACGTGTGGGAAATGTGCATCTTTGGCAAGAGGATGGAAAACGGCCTTACCCCATGGACGTGGTCTGAACGCTCATGTTGGAACCTGATCCACAACGTGTTAGTAGTAAGAGGGGGAACACTAGGTCATGAGCACTGGGTCATGAGCACTAGGTCATCAGCACTGGGTCATGAGCACTACGTCATGAACACTGGCTCATGAGCACTGGGTCATGAGCACTGGGTCATGAGCACTGGGTCATGAGCACTAGGTCATCAGCACTGGGTCATCAGCACTGGGTCATGAGCACTGAGTCATGAGCACTAGGTCATGAGCACTAGGTCATGAGCACTGGGTCATGAGCACTGGGTCATGAGCACTGAGTCATGAGCACTAGGTCATAAGCACTGGGTCATGAGCACTCGGTCATGAGCACTGGCTCATGAGCACTGGTCATGAGCACTAGGTCATGAGCACTGGGTCATGAGCACTAGTCGTGAGTGCTGAATCGTCATGAAGGGAATTAACCCCTTATAAATGACGTCAAGGGAGGTCCTGCCCCTCCACCCCGTTAGGACCCAAGGAGGAGGCGCCATCTTTGAAGCAGAGGGTGAGCCCTCGCCAAACACATCATCTCCTGCCGCCATGATCTTGGACAGTCGGTCCCCAGAACTGAGAGCAAGAAATAGATCACGGTATTTTTAAGTAACCAAGTCCCAACTACTGTGTTGCAGCAGCTCAGAGGGACTAAGCCCAATAGGGAAGAATGGATTCGCTGGTTCAATGGTGGATTCACTCAGTGGGAAGAAGGTCCGTGGTACATCGGGCTCAATGGAAATCTCCAATGGCGTGAAATCCAAAAGATGACTGGAATCAAAGCCATTAAGAATTTTTTTTCCATTAAGGGATTGAACCGCATCCCAAGCCCTGTTTATTTTTTATTTTGAGACAGAGTCTCACTAAGTTGCTGAGGCTGGCCTCCAACTTGCCATCCTCCTGCCTCAGCCTCCAGAGCTGCTGGGATGACAGCCTGCCCATGTGGCTCAACCCATTTCTCCACAGATGAGATACTCGGGGTCCCCGGTGGGTGACGGGGAAGAGAAGGTGAGGAACTCACAACTTGACGAGGAAGGGATGGTTGACCTCCATGAGGACGGACTTCTCGTTGTGAACATGCTGTTCCTGCTTCAGGCGGATGACTTCGGGGATGCTCATCACCTTGAGGGCGAAGAAATTCTCCGCAGCCTTCTCCTTCACCAAGTGCACACGCCCAAAGGTCCCCGTGCCTAGAGATGAGAAAACGCAACACAAGCAATCAAATCACTGCATGTGGTGAGAACCGTCCAGGGAATCCGCGTGATCCTGGGACCTTAAATCCAAACCCACTGAGGTAGAGAGACCTGGTACCCTGGCTGATGGACAAAGGTGGTCTTTACTGAGAAGCTGGCCCATCAAATTTGCGGTTGCACGCACAAATCACAGAGGGACAGCGGCGGGATCACCTTTTCCAACATGGCGGGAAACTGGCCGCCATTTTGGAAAGAAGCCAACCTGGGGAAATCTCAGGTAACAAGGAGAATCCAATGGAAAATAACAGTGAATTATTCCCCCACCAGGGCTTTCTTCCTTTCCAGCAGGACTAAGGCACTTATTTCAAAAATCGAAAAAGGTTCTTATTTGAAAATCAGTCATGAACTGAAATAGAGTGAATCCTGGTGGGACATTTTCCACCCAAATAGCTTCTGGAGTCTCTTCCTCCTTCCTTCCTTTTTCCCTCTCCTCCTCCTCTTTCTCCTTCCAGCCTCTTCTTATCCTCTGAGCCTCACTGGGGGTCCCTTATTCTACCTTTCCAACAAATTATCCTCCACCCAATATGTCGCCAACAACAGCCCAACACTCTAACCAGACACCAAATCCAACACCCACTGCTCCCTCGCATAACGTGACATGTCCCACGACATCCAAGAAGACAATCCCTGCTCTTATTGTACCTTTCAACATCCTTGAGGGTAGCCCAAGCGTTAAAAAACCAGATG
>JAJEJO010050206.1:11409-23742 GCA_020662805.1 Glaucomys volans
TCCCTGTTTTTATTGCACCTTTCAACATCCTTGAGGGTAGCCCAAGCTTTGAAAAACCAGATGCAACTCTGCTCCCAGCCAAACTAGACGGGGACCTTGAATGCAGCCATTGTCCAACTCATGACAGCCCAACCTCCAAGAGTTCAAGTTCGCAAGGTGCAAGCGCTGTACGCATTCATTAGAAACCATTCTTCTTTGCCAGTTTTATCTTCTCCCAAATGATATGCAAGGTGAGAAGGTTCTGTTATTTTTTAGTAAGGGTGAGGCTGGTGGGTCAGGAAACACCTGCCACAGAAAAGGACTTGCTTCTCAGAGTTCCCAAGAGAAGGGGGCTCACCACTTCCTGCGGGGCCACAGCAGGGCTGGTGGGGAGGTGGAGAAAGCGTGAGAGACAGCCTTCAACAGGACGACGGGGAAGAAAGCACAGAACTGGGGAGTAAGTGCAGAGACTCTAGAGCTGACCTATGACCAGCATAGAGCTGACCCTGGTTGTCTGGTGCCTGGCTCTGGGGGGATGATGTGTGGGGAGGCTGGGGGTGGGCTGTGGATTGGCGGCTTTGCGTATATAAAGAGGCAGTGACTCAGCAGCCATCTCCAGGGATCAGCCACACAGGGTTCACGCCAACGCTCTGTAGGTCCCCCCGATAATCTGCCCCAGTCTGCCGCAGATAAAGGCAAGGGGATCGTGTCACTCAAACTGGAATCCCACACATCCTTCCTGGTCCAGGTGCTTCTTGAGGCCTCTCTGCACCAGGGAGAAGGGGTGTCTCTCATCAAACCAGAGATCACGTCCATTTCTCCTTCCCCTTCTGCACGACCCTCGTGCAGGCTGAGGGGCAGGGCGAACTCCGCAGGGAAGAGGGTCTCCTACTCTGCGTGGGAGCCGGGGACAAATCTTCCACCTGGAGAAGGGAAAAGAGGGCAGGAGTTTCCACCCCATCTCACCTCCTTTCTCCCAGGGTCTGATGTGTCCAGAATATGAGTCTCTAGATCTTTCTATGAAGATGTGGAGTTTGAACAGGAGGCCAAAAGGCCAACCTCCATGGGAGGGAGGTTCTCTGAACAGTAACTCTCTTTGCTTTCCCAGGGAATAGAAGTCAATGTGGCCACTTAAATAACAGACGATGCCTGGCCTTGAACTTGACTGACCACAAACGTCCCCGAGGATTTCCACACAGGGGAAAATGCTACTGCCAGGTTCAGCCAGGAAGGAAAACAAGGTCCGTGCAACACCAGGATTTGCAAAATATCAGGGGCCGCCATGTTGGTTTGCACACACTGGAATTGAATGCTGAACCACGGTGGTGTTTCCTTCAGACGGAGATTGGGGCATGCTGTATAGACCTCTATAATCCCTCCTCGACAGGCATTATGGGACAGATGTGGGTTAGGGAATCCATCGATAAGCAAACTCATATAACCTCCGTAGCAGCAATGTCTCCAGTGCTGTTGGTGGACTAGGAGGTCCTCTGGCCCGTGGGGACAATGTTAGAGTACCCCACACGCAGGTCAGCACTCCTCTGCACCAGGGATAAGGGTCGGGCCAGAGCTGAGACCCGAGCAAGCCAATGCTGCATGGTGAACGTCACCAAGTCGGTCAAGCAACACCACATTCCAAACTATGTCAATGGACCGGCTTCGTCAAACCAAGCACAGGAATCAAGATGGTACCCAATTCTGTGACCGACTTCAATTTACTTAGCTTTCTACTATTATTTTTTTTTTCTTGGTGAAAAAAACACACACGGCATGAAATTTACCACCATGACTTGTTTTAGAATGTGGTCAAGTGGTGTTAAATCTATGCTGTGTAGACGCCCCAATGTGTCCATAGGAACTGGCTTCAGGTGGATGGAGGAACTGATTTCCAAATAATTCCCAGTGAGCATATAAGCTTAGCTAAAGAAGCAGATATGTCAGATAGGGATGGATGGATGGATGGATGGATGGATGGATGGATGGATGGATGTATGGATGGATGGATTGATGGATGGATGGATGGATGGATGGATGGATGGGTAGGAATGACGGATGAACAGATGAATGATAGACACACAGAAAATAGATACACAAATAAATGGAAACATACATGGTAGATAAAAATGATAGATTTAGATGGTACAGAGATGGGACAGCTGACCAAAAAAAATTAGGTTTTTCTGGCATCACTTGTCTCGTGCGTTGGGGACATTAGAATGTAAAATAGGGTTACTTGAACTGAAATACAGTGACAACGTGATGGTCAGTAACTAAGACAGCCACTCAGTCACTACTGGGCAGGCGGTGTATACAGTGTGGACACGTTGCCCAAGTACGTAATTCGAACTCCAGGCAGGATGGAGCAGTACGGTGCAAGACTTACCATGCTACTCAGAACAGCATGGAACTTAAAATGCAAGAATTATTTCTTTCTGGAACTTTCCATGTCATATTTTGACTTCTCAAAGGCCCCATCTCCTAACACCCTTCCCTTGCAACTTAGGTTTCAATATATAAATTTGGGGGTCGAGGGGACCCACACGTTCAAGCCATAGCAACAGGTAATTGTCCTCAGGTTTTGTAACCAATCAATGCACAGGTGAGAACAGCATGAAAAAGCCGTTTCCATCGCCAGCTCCAACGACGTCTTAGAAATCACTTAAGAACTGTCCAAATCCGCCGGCATCCTAAGGACTGATTTCTGATTTCATTTCCTGCTCCATTTTCAAGATTCTCCAACGTCTAAGATCTGGGGACATCCAATACGGTCCCCATGGCCGTGAAAACGATGTGAAAGTCAATGGAATACGTTCATCTTTGTGCAAAATTCTACTACGTGGTGCTGCCCAATGGATTCTAAGTACTACAGGTTTGGGACGAGATACTTAGCAAGAGAGAAAGATCAGAGGAGCCCAGAGGCATCAGACCAACACACTGAAAGAGTCACAGCAATATGGCGGCCGTAGATGGGAAACTGGCTCATTGGTTTATCCAGGGCTGACCCCCAGGAGCAGCCATCAGGATTCAGGGCGCCATATTGGTTCAAGCCTACCGAGACTCATTCTTACCTCAGGTGAGTGTGAACAAGGGCTCCCCACTAAACCCGATCTTGCTGGGAGAAAAGAGTATTGCAATTGTGCACCAATCTTCATTTTACCAGGACCACGCCATTCGCACAATAATTAGCACAAAGATCGCCACATGTCTTTGTAGATGTCCCCCATGACCAAGGGATGAGCCCCACCATCGTGGGAATTCTTCTCCTCAACCCTTCCAGCCGAATCCATGCTCCTCCTCGGACTTGCCCACGACGTCATGAGATGTGGACTTCCGGAAAAGGTGCGACTTCTTATCCTTCCACATTCTTAACTCCTACTCCACTCTTGAAGCCTTCCAACTGACCCAACGCTTAGTACTCTCGCTAGGTGAACCGATGCCCTCACCAACTCACCCAATGCTTAGTACTCTTGCTAGGTCAACTGATGCCCTCACCTACTGACCCAATGCTTAGTACTCTCGCTAGGTGAACCGATGTCCTCACCAACTCACCCAGTGCTTAGTACTCTTGCTGGGTGAACCGATGCCCTCATCAACTGATCCCAATGCTTAGTACTCTCGCTAGGTGAACCGATGCCCTCACCAACAGACCCCAGTGCTTAGTACTCTCACCAGGGTAACTCATGCATGCACTCAACGGTACATCGGGTCTTCCAGTCTGGATCTGCACAAACCTGGCATGGTGAGTATTCACTACATCCTCAAGGGTTGGCCAGTCGTGCATGATGCAGACTGAGGCATTCAGATGTGGGTACCCTTCTGCTCTCCCTCTCCACTGCCCCAACTTTGCATCCCCCAGAAGTAGGACTGTCCAAATACCAAGAATCCTCCCACCACAGCTGGCTGTCTGAACCTGCAGGGGCTGAATCCACACATGCCTCCTACCATGGATGGAGAATATTCTTTCCAAGTTGCACCTGTGCTGAACGCACAGACTTTCGTTCTCTTCTCATTATTCCCTAAACAATAGGGAACCGTGACCCTTGAGAAAGCGTTCGCATTGAACAAGGCATCACACGCCAAGAAAGCATGAGTTAAAGTACATAGGATGATGTGCACGGGTACCATGCCCACGTGGGACCACCTTAGAGGGGCTCAGACTTTGGAACTGTGGAGGGGTCCTGGAACCAATGGCCACCATTGGAAAGGGACAAGGAAGACGTTGACTCAGACTCACATTTATTGAGATGGGAGAATTTCCTTGACTCTCCAAGCCATCCTACATCACCCTGCGTCCGCCATCTTGCACACCTCCATGGGCCTTTGCTCCCATTACCATGAGCGACACTTCTAAGCCAGGGTGCAAGACGGCCGCTCTCTGGGTCCACATCTGCCATCAGACACCCTCTCCTGAGCACACGCCCAACTCCACCTGGATCCCCATCAACTTCCCCCGAGCTGCCTCCTTCTCTTGCCTCTCCCAGCTGCCTTGGGGGTCTCGGGGATCCCAATCACACCCGCAGCTGAGCGCCTGCCATGAATTCCAATTTCAACCCCTCCGTCCTCCTTGGGACCACGACTCCATTCCTCACGACAGTCAGCCTTTTCTGAAGTCCGTCCCTGCTATTAGTGGGTTTCCTGGAAATGTGAGCTGTCGTTTGGACGCCCCCCTGAAGGAACTGGGGTGCCCTCTTGGATATGAGGCTAGGGTTCACCATTACGCTGTGGACAGAGTTGGAAATACCTCTGGACAGGCGCTGAGGGGCTCAAGCGTGATCTGAGCTTCCACACGGGGCGGAAGGTAGTGACACAGTCACGGGGACCAGTCCTCAGGCCAGCTGATGACCTCTGACGGGTAAGTCAAACGAAGACTTACAAAAAATGAAAGAACAAGCCGGGCACGGTGGCGGCACACGCCTGTCATCCAAGCGACTTGGGAGGCTGAGTCAGGAGAATCGGGAGTTCAAAGCCAGCCTCAGCAACTTAGCGAGGCCCTAAGCAACTCAGTGAAACCCTGTCTCTAAATAAAATGCAAAATAGGGCTGGGGACGTGGCTCAGTGGCCGAGTGTCCCTGAGTTCAATCCCTGGTTCCGAAAAAAAATTAAAGAACCGAGAGACGCCTTCTCGTGCAGCCCTGAGGCTCCGCCTTTCTCTACGGATGCCAGACCCAGGTCCCCTCGTCATTCGATCACGCTCAGCCCAGAACACAAAGGAAGAGTGACCACAGGTCTGGCTGTGAATTCAAAATGGCACTTCTCAAATGCGTCGGTCTTGGGATTCTTTGATGCTCCTAAAAAAAACCCTGTCAAGGACTCTCTGGAGCATCCTTGGGGTCACATGGGCGGAACGGGAAGGTTGTTGTCCCCATAGAAGAAAATCAAGGAGAACAATTTAAGCACCAGAGCACCTGGGACGGACTCCATTGGCGTCAGGGGATGATGTGATTGCACTTCGAAGAACTGATGGAAAATTCCACCAAAAACAGGGAAAAAATGATTCCTGGGGATCCCACGGCCCCCAAGCCTCCCGCTGAGCTAGTTCGCTCCACTGATAACAGAAGCGGCTTCTTCAAGACATCAATCCGTTCCTGCAAGGGACATCCTGTCCCTAGGGTAATGACAATGTGCTTTTGCCTCTGGAAGCCGAGCAAACCGGTATGTTAAGTTTGCCGTGTTGAGAAAGAAAGAAAAACCTTCACACCCCCTTGTCTGACCAGGAAATGTCTGGAGACCCCCAGCCGCTGTCTGAAGCCACCAACCCACCAACCGTGTCCATCCCTCTATCAGCATTTCTTGGAGGTACTGCAGGTGGGGACCCAGAACATCGCAATAGAGCAATTTAAAAAATACAGCGAGTCACGCAAATGGGTGGGCTTCCCGATGCACTGGGAGGTACGTCCCCACTTTCCAATCCCTTTGTCGTGTAAGAGAATGACGCCTAAAAGGAGCACGTGGCTGGGTTTCGAAATGCTTTCTCGCTAAAATACGCCAACGACTGTCTGAGATGTTGGAAAAACGGTGCCCGTAGACCTGAGGGACCCAGGGTGGCCACACCGCCCCATGTGTATCATAGACACTCTGAAGCAAAGTGGGCAAAAAAAAAAAAAAAAAGATTTTTCCCATAACGTACGTTCCTGTGATTAATTTGTTCCCCGGGCTTCGTAAAACATCAACAACGATAATGAAAGACGACGTAGAACTCAGCTCTACTCTAGTTCCTCGGGAGCCACTTCGGTGGCTGGATGGACGGTCATCGTATCAGGGTGCTTGTGACCAAGTAACCCTTCCTGAACTCAGTACCAGTCCCCAAATCAAAGACGACCAAGGGTGCCCGTTCAGAGAGGTGAGGGAGGAGTCGAAACTCCTTCCTTTAAATGAAAAGGTCGAAGGACAATGTGACATTGTAAGAGGGACCATATTCTGAGAGCTTGTATCACGGAATAAGGTTCTAAAATTGCTCTATTTTAATACTAATGTCACTGTTGTGGTTTAGATATTGGGGAACCCCAAAAAGCTCATGTGGGAGACCATGCAAGAAAGTTCTGAGGTGAAATGCTTAGATTATGAGAAGTGTAACCTAGTCAGTGGATTAATCCACTTCATTGGATTAATGGGTGGGGACTGTATGTAGACAGGTGGGGAGTGACTGGAGGAGCGGGGTCACTGGGCACCTGCCTTTGGGGTTTCTATCTTGTCCCTGGTGAGCAGAGCTCTCTCTGCTCCCTGGTGCCGTGTCCTGAGCTGCTCTCCTCCTCCAGGCCCTTCCGCCATTTTGTTCTGCCTCACCTTGGGCCAGAGCCATGGAGTCGGCCAACCATGGACTAAACTTCTGACACCATGAGCCAGAAGAAACATTACCTAGTCTAAGTATAGAGGTGAAATGATTGGGTTAGAAGAGATGCAACCTAATCAGTGAATTAATCCACTTCATTGGATTAATGGGTGGTGATTGTATGTAGGCAGGTAGGGTGTGGCTGGAGGAGCTGGGTCACTGGGCACCTGCCTTTGGGGTTTCTATCTTGTCCCTGGTGAGCAGAGCTCTCTCTGCTCCCTGGTGCCATGTCCTGAGCTGCTCTCCTCCTCCATGCCCTTCCGCCATTTTGTTCTGCTCACCTTGGGCCAGAGCCATGGAGTCGGCCAACCATGGACCGAACCTCTGAAACCTTGAGCCCCAAATAACCTTTTCCTCCTCTAAGCTGTTCCTGTCGGGGGTTGGGTCACAGCAGAGAAAGAGCTGAGGTGAAGCAAGCAGTCTCGGAAGCCCAGAGGCCACACGGCGGCGTTGGTAGGAAAACAGAGACACCCCAAGGGACCGATGTACAACCCAGCTCTGGGAGCAGAGCCTGGGTCTCCCTGGAAGGACGGCCTGTCCTGCTCAGCCAGCAGGAAAGAACAGGAGGTGGCCAGCCTCGGGGTGGAAGGTCCCTGTACGATGCTGCCACTCTCTGTGGGCAGACAGCAGTGGGGACCGTCAATCAGGTTTCATTGCCAAACTCCAAAGAATGGCGGTGCTTTCAGCCATTGGAAGGGCTGTCCCCAAATCAGCCCAAAAGCTCCCGTGGGACCCAGGCGAGTGCAAGCTCTGTGCATCGAGGTGCGTCCAGACACACCCTAGGTCACGCAGGTGGGCCAGGGAGCAAAGCCAGCCCCCCAGTGAACCGACCCTCCAGGAAGACAGCAGGTTTCCGCCTGCGGAGAGAAGCAGCCTCCACAGCGCCAGCCACACCGGCCCGGCCCTGCCCTGCCCAGAGGAGCTTCCTTCACGCCCAGGTTCCTACCGAGCTGGGCAAAAATCAGCACCTCGCCCGCACACAGCCCAGGTCGCAGGGCATTTGGGGACGGCCCTCAGCAGCAGGTGGCAACCGGGTTTGTTTTCTTCCTGTGGCTTGTGGGGCGGAGAGGCAGCTGGTGGTGTTGATGACGAGGGAGGAGGAAGCCAGAGCTCACACAGCACCCGCACGAAGACAGAACGGCACAGGTCAGGACGAAGGTGACCTGGGCCGAAGCTCCAAACCACCTTCTTCAGGAGGAAGAAAAACATAAGCCCAAAGCAACTGCAGGAAAAAACACATAGGAACTGGATCAGAAATCAATGCAAGTGGAAAACAGGAAGTTGACAGAGAAAATCCAGGAGGAAAGTAACAAGAGGCTTGGAGAAAATAAAAGAAATGAAATAATAAGCGACTCGGGAGGCTGAGGCAGGAGGATGGCAAGTTGGAGGCCAGTCTCAGCAACTTAGCAAGACCCTGTCTCCAAATGAAATATAAAAAGGGCTGGGGGTGTGGCTCAGTGGTTAAGGGCCCTGTGCTCTGCACAGTGACTCCAAGGTCATGATTCAGCCTGGTGACATCATCACCCAAATTAATTGCCAACAATGTTAAAAGAGGGTGGCGGACACCTCTCGCTGCCTCACCTGCAAAATATGCAAATGACTACCTCAGAGACGGAATGGGGTTAATGAATGCTTCGCAATTAGCTGCAGGTACCCGTGCATTTTAAGAGGGCTTTGGGGGGCCATTTCCTTCCTTATGACCTGGTGGGTAAATGGGGGTGAATCTCTACCTGGGCAGCAGGGAAAAAGCTGTCCGGGAAGACGCCGTGACCCGCCCGGGCTCTCCAGTCCAACTCGGAGTCACCTTGGACTCCCAGGTCGGGACTCTGGAGTCCACGGGCACAGAGCGGGATGGGAGGGGCGAGTTCCAAGGCGCCGACTCCTCTCTCCTCTTGTTCTGGAAAGGGAGGCTCCCGTCACCTGACACCACAGCCCCTGGCCACGCAGAAAGAGGCACGGCTGGGCCCCGGGGAATCCCACCTCGGGGACCCCGGGGAATCCCACCTTGGGGACCATGCACACAGACTAGTCTTGGCACCGTGAGCAGCGTCCCTCCTGGAGAATCTGGAGATTCTTAGATCACGGCGGGAGGGTCCATCGTGCTGGAGGAGGAAGGGGCCTGGGTCCTGGGGCCCCTGCTTCTCCCCCAACAGCTAAAGGAGGTGCTGACTGAACGAGTTTCAAAGCAGGAAACTCAGGGCAGCTTCCCCACATCCAATGGCCACTGCGTGACAATTTCTCCCATTCACGTGGAATCTGAAAGTCAACCAGACCTCCACCTAAGGGCAGGTTGAGTCAGCGATATTGTGCTTCTGGGGCTAAAAGACCAACCGGAACAACTTTAGAGGAGGAAAAGTTGATTTGGGGCTCATGGTGTCAGAGGCTCAGTCCATGGTTGGCCGACTCCATGGCTCTGGCCCAAGGTGAGCAGAACAAAATGGCGGAAGGGCATGGAGGAGGAGAGCAGCTCAGGACATGGCACCAGGGAACAGAGAGAGCTCTGCTCACCAGGGACAAGATAGCCACAAGAGCCACTTAGAGGAAGAAAAGTTTATCTGGGGCTCATGGTTCCAAAGGTTCAGTCCATGGTGGGCCAACTCCATGGCTCTGGCCCAAGGTGAGGCAGAACAAAATGGCGGAAGGGCATGGAGGAGGAGAGCAGCTCAGGACATGGCACCAGGGAGCAGAGAGAGCTCTGCTCACCAGGGACAAGATAGAAACCCCAAAGGCAGGTGCCCAGTGACGCAGCTCCTCCAGCCACACCCCACCTGCCCACAGTCACCACCCAGTTAGTCCATCCAAGTGGATTAATCCACTAAAATTAGGTTAAGGCTCTATAGCCCAATCGTTTCTCCTCTGAACCTTCTTGCACGGTCTCGCACATGAGATATTGGGGGACACCTCACATCCAAAGCATAATTGGGCCCCAATGATGAAGCACAACAATACAATCTCACGCCCCACCCCATCCAACACAGAACCAGAGAGGTCAGGAGAAGCATCCCCACCCAGGAAATGCAGAGAAAATCCCTTTCCGGGAGGACGAACTTCTCAAAAGCATCTGCGGGTCCAGGCTGATTACTCCTCCAGAAGAGAATGCTGGAAGGAACAGGACCCGCCAGGCCGACCCCGACCCCGGCCTTTGGCACAATGGCTTCTCATACAAAAGGTCATGCTTTGCAATCTTGGTCCTCATGGCGGGGACTTGAAGAGGTGGGCCTAGGGGCAGGTGGCTGGTCATTGGGCAGAAGTGGGTTTGTGTAAGTTTGAAATAAATATAGAAAAAAAAAAAGGAGGAACCTTTTTTCTTTATAAGTATCCAGTGTCAAGTATTTTGTTATAGCAATGAAAAAAATGGACTCATAGACCGTGTGACAAATCCATCACCAAGCTAAGGAATATGTGTGTACAAGCCCCTGTCTGCCTCTCTTATCTGTGTCTAAAGGGCCATCCCCAAGCCAGGTTCAAAAATCCTTGAGGACTAAAGCACTTCGTCTGCGAGCACTCCTGTCCTACGAGGAGTTCGTACCCTTGCTCAGCACAGGATGGGAACTCGGAAGAGGTGGCAATTAGCCTGTGTGTACATTTCCAGTCAGGAAGATGGACTCCAAGGCTTCAATTAACTCAACAACCCCGTCCACACCCACACACGACGCCATGATTTACAATCCACCTGGATGCTCAGGGCAGCCAGCACTTCACCTCCGGGGTAGCAACGGAAAAGCCTCTTATTGTTACTCGGGCTTCACGGCTGATGGGCGTTCATGACCTGGCACAAGTGCTGAGGCCAGGCTGGAGGCCGGCCACCCGCTCGGCCTCCAACCTCGACGGCACAACATCGCATCGGAAGAAAGGTTTCCTCCAACGAGCGCAAGATGAGGGACCTTCCCAGGACCATGTCTGTCCCACGGCACAGCAAAGGACCCAAGGGAGCTGGGAGGCGTTTAATTAAAGATGCTGGTCAGCTGACCTTCAATGGGGAGCTGCAAACGTCCGAGAAAGAGAGAGAGAGACTAAGACATGGGAGCCAAAGCATCCGACCCAAGGCTGCGGGCTCCGAAGACTGATTTCTACCATGGAAAGAGCAAGAAAATGACTACCCCCCAGGACTGCCTGAGAGTGACCGCCGTCCAGACACCTGGGAGGGCACGGCCAACAGCAGAGACATGGCGGATGACCATGATCTCCAGCTGGACCTGGAAGAAGAGCTCGGGATGGACCTCCTTGGGCCCCACCTCCCCGGGCTCCCTGATGGAGGAAAGGGTGGTCTTGGACCTCCATCCAGTGATGAGACCAACCGCCGTCCAGGGCAGTGGACCACGATCCACCCCAGAGAAGGGGGTGCATGATGGCCAGGAGGGGCAAGAGCCAATAGCGATGAAGACGATGGTGTGTGGACGGCAGGTGACCACGTCCTGCTCACACAGTGCTGGTGAGAGGGGCCCAGGGTGGTCCTAGGAGGCAACTGAGTCCCTCTCTCTTCATCAAGGGAACGAAGGACAGGAGGACCCCAAACCCACCCATAGAGCTGAACATCAGGCTGCAGGCTGCGCCATCTTGGAAGCCTGAGAATCAGGAGGGTGGCCTCTGATGGACACTCCCTGTTACAAAGCTCAGTGGTCCTGCAGACGGACCAGGGTCACCACGTGGAAGGTCTTGGCTACCCAGCGACGGGGACGACCCTCCAAATTAACAGACTGAATTCTGACCCCCGAAGGCAAGAGCATCCCATCTCCAAGACCCACTCCTAATACTGACCCTGGGCTCAAATCTCATCACTGCCTAAGGGAGCAGCATGAGGAGGGGGGTCTGGGAGGTCCCCAGGGTGCAGCCCAGGAAGGGGACGAGGTCCTTGTAGAGACCAGAGAGCCCCCTGCCCTCCCGCCCTGTGAGGACCAGGAGCAGGCGCCCTCTCTGAGCAGGACGCAGCCTCAGCAGCCCCGAGTCCGCCCGCCTGGACCTGGGCTGGTCTGAGACGCATTCACCTCTGTCCCTGCAGAGACGGACAGACGTCCCCCAGAGGGGACCCTGGAGAAGAACCTCGGTAGTGGCGGAATAGGAAGGGCAGGGTCAGAAGATGGCGCAGCCGCTCTGGAGAAGGGCGGGGCGGGTGCTGTCACATCACTTCAAAAGAAAATGAGAGTCGGGTTCTCAAGGGACCCTGCTGGCCCATGGCCAGAGCTGGGGCATCCACACCAACCAAGAGGGGACGGAAGGAAGCAGGGAGCGAGCGAGAGAGAAGGAGGGAAGGGCTTAACTTAACAAGGACCATAGTTCCCTCCCTTGTCCTGGAAGGGTCCTGGCTGCCTGCCCTCAGCTTGGGGAGCCGGTGACTTCTCGAACTAGGACACCAACTTCCGGGAACCTGCAGGGTCACCTAAAGCACTGGAAGCATCCCGGGCGCTGTGGGTTGAATTGTAGACGTTCCTCCCGAAACTGCCACGTTGAAATCGTGATAAAGATTTCAGGATGTGTCTCTGCAGAGGTGACTGAGGTGCAGTGAGGTCCCCAGGGTGGCCCTGACC
>JAJEJO010050207.1:0-10480 GCA_020662805.1 Glaucomys volans
AGCTCACAGCTTCAGAGGTCTTACTCCATAGAAGGCCAGCTCCATTCCTCCTGGCTGGAGGTGAGGCAGAACATCATGGCAGAAGAGTGTGGCAGAGGGAAGCAGCTCACATTATCAGGAAGCAGAGAGAGATTCAACTCACCAGATATATACATATATGTATATTCCAAAGCCACACCCCAATTCCCACCTTCTCCAGTTATACCCTACCTCCCTCCAGTTACCACTCAGTTAATCCCATCAGGGATTAATTAACTGATTAGGTTAAGACTCTCAAAACCAATTTCTTCTCTGAACCTCCTTAAATTATCTCACATGTGAGTTTTGGGGGATACCTCAAATCCAAGCCATAATAATAGCACTGAATGTACATGGATAACCATCTTGCAGGAAAAGATAACTCTCGACAGAAAGTGAAAAGATGGAGGAAATTAATATACTACTCAAGTGGAGACCCCAAACACTCTCATATCTTAAGTAGCAGACTTTGAGTAAAAATCAGAAGAGAAAAAGAAGATCTCATCAAATTGGTAAAGGGAACAATCCAAAAAGAATGTATTATAATAGTTAAAAGTTCTATCTTAATCATTGGTGCATTTAATTACATAAAACAGATGCTGCACTATACTTAGATAGACCCACTAACATAGTTCTGGGTGATTACTACACACCTCTGTCACCAATAGATAGGTTATCCAGACCCATTCAGCAAATAGTCTTCATACCTAAAAATATAAATCAAATACACTTAATGTACATGTGTAGACTACTTCATCCAACAAGTCAATTCACTTTCTTCTCAGCTACTCATGAAACATTTTATAAAATAGATCATATTTCAGTACAGAAAGCAAATCTTAAAATTTCCAAAAAATTTATATAGTTCCTTTTGTTTTATCTAAACAGAGTGGAATAAAAAAAGTTAACAGTAAAAACTATGGAACATAGATAAACACATGGTGATTGAAGAATGCTCTTTTGAACAATGATGGGTGATAGAATAAATCAGGTAAAACATTTAAAAAATTCTTAGAATCAAATAACAGTAGCAATAAAACCTACCAGAACCTCTGGGACACTGTGAATGCCACTCTAAGAGGGAAGTTTATGACTATAAGTGAATTCAGAAGAAAACCAGAGTTCCCATACAAACAACATAATGATGCATCCCAAGACCCTTGGAAAAAAATGAGAACAAATTAATTCCAAAACAAATAGAAGGGAGGAAATAATGAAGATCAGTGATAAACTCAATGGAATGGAGAGTAAAAAAAGCAATACCAAGGATCAATGAAACAGAGTTGGGTCTTTGAAAATATAAACTATATTGATAAGCCCTAAGCCAAACTAACCAAAAGAAAAATAGAGAAGAATCAAATTAATGAAATGCGAGATGAGAAAGGAGAAATCACCCCAGGTGTCACAGAAATACACTGAATCATTAGGGATTATTGTGAAAACTATACTCTGAAAAAATTTGAAAATGTAGAAGAAACAGGTACATTTCTGGATTTGTATGAACTGCTAAAATTGAATGAAAAGGACAGAGAAAATCTAAAGATAATGATAAAGAGCAATGGGATAGAACTGGTAATAAAAAGCTGTCCCTCACCAAAACAAAACAACAACAATAAATCCTAGGATATGATGGGTTCTCAACTTAATTCTACTAAAATTTTAAAAAAGCAATGATGCCAATCTATCACAAATTATTTCATTAAATGGAATGGGATGGAATTCTTACATCAGTTTTCTTTGAAGACACTATCACTGTCATAGGAAAACCAGATAAAGACATATCAAGGACAGAAAACTACTGACCAATATCCTTGATGGACTTAGATATAAAAATTCTTTTTTTAAAATTAAATAATTTTTAAAATTTTTACAGACTTCATTTTGATTCATTGTACACAAATTCATTGTGTACAATGTATTCATTGTACATTTGTGTAAAATGAATGTATACATTGTACACAAAGTGCAACTTTTCAAATGTATGGTTGTGCATATGTATATTCATATCATTCGTGTAATCATACATGTACATAGGGTAATGATGTCTGTCTCATTCCACCATTTTCATAACTCCACTCCCTCCCCCTCTCATTTCCCTCTCTATATGTTATCAGATCATGCCTACTGTCATACTAAGAATGCACACATAATGATCAAGTTGGTTTTACTCCAGGGTTACAAGGATGGTTGAACATATACAAACCAATAAATGAAATTCACCACATCACATTGTCATCTCAGGATATGCAGAACAAGGTTTGGACAACATTCACACACATTTATGATTTAAAAAGAACTTTAAAACGAGAGAAAAAATGAACTCATCTCAATATCATAAAGGTTATATCTGAAAACCCCAAAGCCAGCATCACAGTTAATGGGAAAATCTGAAAGAACTTCCTTTAAAATCTGGAACAAGACAAGGGTGTACAGTCTTACTAGTCCTGTTACATATACTACTATAAATTTTAGCCTGAGCAAATAGACATGAAAAGGAACGAATGCAAATTATCATTTTCCATGTTATATCCTATATGTAGAAAATCCAAACATCTTCACCAGAAGGCTGCTAGAGCAAAGGAACATATTCAGCAAAGTAACAGGTCAACATGCAAACATCAATAGCTTTTCTATACACCAATAATAAATCTTCTTACAGAGAAATCAAGGAAATAATACCATTCACGGGAGTCTCAAAAAATTAAAATACCTAGGAATAAGTCAAAGCAAGGAGGTAGAATACCTTGGAAATAAAAACTATAGAACACTTAAGAAAGAAATTGAAGAAGACACAGGAAGATGAAATGAATTCCCAGGGTCTTGGATATGCAGAATTTTAATTTTGTTCAATGTCCATTTTACCAAAGCAATATACAGATTCAATGCAATTTCCTTCAAAATACCAACGATATTCTTCACAGAGCTAGAAAAGTAATCCTAAAATTTACATGGAAGAAGAAATGATGTAGAATAGCCAAAGCAATTCTAAACCAACAAAGCAACACTGAGGCAGTAACACCCAACTTCAAATCACACTGTTGAGCTATAGTGAGAAAACTTGCATGGTACTGCCCTGAAAGCTAACGGACACCTACAGTTGATAAAAAATGTATTGAGGAATGACTCCAGGAATAAAATATATTATTAGAGTGTTATAACTTTCAGTATTTTGATTCGTAAGAATAGAAAATATTTTCTGGATAGAGAAGCCTTAGGTACCAAGGAAATTACATTGAAATTACTTTGCAAGTGATGACCTTAGTAGAAGTAATTAGTCAAACTCATTTTGATAGTTGCATTTCCATGCATACACTTCCCAGTCCTCCACAGAGTCTTTCAATATATCATTGGAATCATGTGTTCAGATGACTGGCTGATGAACTGGAACTTTCCCTATATATTTGTGAATGGTTTAAGACAATGACTGGATAACATGAAACAAGCATGGAACTCCTTAAAACTGGAGAACAAATGGTAATGTGTTTGCTGAAGTAGTTGTCATAGCTTTAAAAAGACCAGGTCTTCTCAGTATTAACTGAGTGGGGTAACTTGCACATATGATGCTAATTTTAGTTATTAACTTTAATGAATTGATACACAGAAAACTAATTAGTAAAGCACACTTCTGGGTGTGTCTGTGAGGGTGTGTCCTGATGATTGGCATGTGGGTCAGAGTTCTGAGGGGGGAAGACCACTCAAGAATATAGGCAGCATTGTTCAATTGGATGTGGTCCAGATGGAACCAAAAGCAGGATGGGAAAGCCCATCACCCACGTGCACCAGCCTGAGATTTCTTAAGAGGGTTATGTTTTATTCTGCTGTCATTTTACATGAATATAGCATGTAGTTGTTACAGTCTTGTAACATGGAATCAAAACAGACTCTCCAGGAACTTCTTGGTCCTGAGCCTCATGCTAGTGGTACATCAATTGTCCCTCAGGTTCTAAGGATCCAGCTTCTTGGATTGAAGAGCTACTTGTCACAATGGTGACAGACAGCCATTGTGGGACTACCTTTACCATTATTATGCAATTCAATCAAGTACATCCCCTTTCATAATTACATATGTATTCTATGGGTTCTTCTGCTCTTCTAGAAATTATTAGTTATATGCTAGGCATGAAATAATTTTTTTTCACAAATCACAATTTGACAGTATTCCTTCCCCTTCCTGTCAATTTATAAACTGACAAAGGTAACAAGGTAGCAGATCACATTAAATGTTTTGAAACATTCTTTTGCAGCTCAGCTGAAACCTAACCTATGGCATTACTTAGAGTAACTAGTGTTGGAAAAAATATTGAGCTATGACTATGGTTTTGATCATCATCTTTCCATGTATGGCTGTTGGATATGTGCCTGCCTATGGCTGTGGTAGCTATGCCTACCAAACATTTTGCTACAGAAGTTGCTATTCCTTTTGCTGCTAGTACTTCATTCCAGAACATGACTCTAAAATATGTCAAGACTATTCCTTCCCCCTTTATAATATCCTATTTCACCATTTCTCCATTTATGCAAGGATTGAATATCACATGTGATTCTTTCGAATAACCTGTTTGTAGTTGAGACCACATGAATATTCCTATTTTATTTGCTTTATATGGAGATCAATTCTCCACATTCAGAGAAGATCCAGTGCATTCAGGTTGGTATGGTTGTAGATGAATTCTGATTATATTAAAAATGTAAATCATTGGTTCTCTTATTCCTTGATTTTAATTTGGTCAATAGACATAAACATTTTTCTACTGTTGCATGAAATCATAGCTGTTCAAAAACGGATTCAATTGGTTCTGCCAAGTATTTGTATCCTTTGTGTTGGAAACATTACTGGTCTTAGAAATTTTTTCCTCCCTGGAAAGTCAGATAATCACTGTGTTAGTGTAAACTCATATTTGGAAAAATACATTTACTAAAGATTTGCAGTAATTCTTGATGTTGGGTTGTGTGAGGCTTTGCACATTGTTTTTCAAAATTATTTTGGTTGTTTTGTACTTTTCCCTTCTTATTAAATGTTCTAATTAATTTTTTTGAATCTACTAGTATACCCTGCTGATGTTTTGATTGGCATTGAGTTGAATATACAGGTAGTTTGAAAGAGTGAACATCTGAAAAAAACTAAGTCCAACCCAGGAACATGGTATACATGAATATATATTTAAGTCATCTTTGATTTCTGGATTAAACTTTAATTATATTGGGAAAGATGATGATTTTCATTGACTCACAGAGGATGTTTTCTGGTGGAGGAGACAGAAAAGTTTAAAAAAAAACTATCAGAAATCTAATTAACTAAATGATATTAAACACAGGACAGCCTCAACTGTTTCTATCAATATTAATGAAAAATAATTATCTGTTAAGAAAAATCATATGGTGCTCTATCTGACACAAAGATCAGGTAAGCATGTTTGAAGGAGTGACAACTAAGGTGGGTTGAAAAATCTCAACATGAATAGTTGTCAGAAAAGGGGGAAATGATCTAGGCAGAGGAAAGATGATTTGCGAATGCCCTGAAATGATAGGAGTTTATTGTAGTTATGGTCTGTTAAGAGAACCATGTGACTGGAGTTTGTAGATTTGCATTATTTTTTTTATATATATATTACATGAACGGCAGAGCAAGAGAAGAAAGACTGAAGAGGGAGGCAGAGACCAGATCCCACAGGGCCTTGTACTTCAAGGGGTTGAGATTTGTTTGGATTTTGAATTAAGGTATTTATTGGTTATGCCAGCCATTCGCCCTTGCACATGGAAAGTATCAATTCATTTTTTTGCATCTTTATTATATTTCAGATAAACACTAAAGCACAAGGTTATGCCACTGCTTTACGATATTCAAATGTATCACACTTTATATGAACACAAATGCACAAACTCATACCATTTCTAGGCCATTCTCAAATGTGTGCATGTGTATTGGACTGTGGGGGAAAGGAAGAATGATTTCATTTTAACAGAACACAGAAAAGTTGAGAGAATGCGTCCGATACTTGGAAGATTTCCAGGTCAACTCAGAAAGTGAGAGGAAGGGGCAGGGAGGCTATGAGAGAGAGTACTTGGATGAAACCTATGCTTCAAAGCCTTTTGTGTTGAAGACAAGTAGATGTGCAGTTTTCCCCACATGCTTAGAGAATTGTTACTTGGAAGAATGATTAAGATTGTTCTTCTGGTTCCAGGATCCAGAATCAGATGAGCATACATGAATTACAAGAAGGAGGACTTCTTAAGATATGACATTTTTCTAAACATTAAATGGCAAAGGAAGTCAGAGCCCAAAGGGTTCTCCAGTTTTGGATGTGTCTGGGTAGGAGCTAAGTTATTATTTATTCTACATTTTATAGGAATATTAAAATATACATGCCCAGATAGATTCATCCTAAGCTCAACTCCTTTTGTGACTCTAAGATTTAGAAGGTGTTGATTCTATTATTTAAACAATGTCCATGAGGCATGGAGTCAAAGTTGCATGTTCTTAGCAACAATGAGAAAGTTGAAACAAAAAACACTTTTTAGGAGGAAGGTAGCCAGAGAGAGGAGGATATTTTTAAAATCTCATCCTCTAGGAGAGAGACAAGGTCTCATGATTGAGGTGAGCTAATAGTAATCATATTAGGAAAGTTAGAAAGGTTTTCAAACCCTGTGTTAAAATGACCTACTTGATTCATAATTGTCTCATTTCAAAGAATGATTTGAAATCTCAAAATTAGCATTAAAAAAGGATATTTGCATTATAAAAATCATTTAATAGGTGTAGATAAAACCATCTAGGTGGGTGGTATTTTGGACCATTCTATGTTGATTCAAATTGAATTAACTCTGAAGTAGAAATAAGGTAAAGAGTGGGTTTATATATTTATTTATAGTGAGATTATGATAAACTTTCAGAGTTTGATTTCATGAATCTAAAGGGTGTCTTTCCTAATGACACCTATCTCATCTCTGCTGAAGTTTTCAAATATAAAGTGGTCTCACAGAGCCTGGTTTTATAAAGCAATCCAGTGATTATCTGAAAATGCTGAAATTAATTTTTTTCTCATTGTTACCCAGTAAGGTTTTGGAACAATTTCAGTGGGTTTTCTTGATTATGAAGCTTCAAAATATCCTATGAAGCACACACTGTGGCACATTGCTTAATTTTATATTTTAAAAAATTTTATTGTATAAAATTCTTCAGTAGAGTACAGTGAGGTCAATCATGTTATCACTTGTGATTTGAAGTTTCATCCACTTCAGAAAATTAATTATGTAAAATATTGGTACACATATCTTATTAATAAGAAATAGGCATAAATAAAATATATTTGCATTAGTGTGTATATATATCATGCATAAAACAAAACAACATTAAACATTGCTATTTTATAACAGAGCAGTCTAAAAATTTTTCATTTTTGGTGAATCCTTTAATTTGAATAAAATAAGTGGATAAAGAGGAAATTGTTTTGCCTCTCCTATGCATGAGCATCTATTGCCTCTGCCTTTTATATTTACCATGTTTTTTCTAGGTCTCTAGGAACAAAACAAAACATTAAATATATATGCTTAATTTTATTCCCATTGTGCAGTTACAGAAATTGAAGTTCTTCCAGATTGAAGACATTTTTCAAGGTCATATGATTAGTGAAGGTCTCAGCACGAGAATTACTCACTCTGTTTTCCAGAGAATGCTTTTTGTACTACTGAACCCATGGAACATGGAAGAAAGTCTGTACCAGTTATCAATTTACTACCTCTCAGCTTTAAATTCCACTTTCAATATGTGTTCTGTGATAATAGATGAGATTCCTTAGAGTTTTTCTCTTTAAATTTGTACTCACCTTTAGTTTTCTCACTAGAGGATGCACGTGGACATTGAAGGAGGCACTGGTTCTTCTAGTGTTTTGGCTGAGGCACAACAGAGGGACAGGGTATAGGAAGATTGGGTGTGAGGATATCTGGTGAAGTCTACCTTAGCCTGGGGACTAAATGTGTTAGATACTAAAAGACATCAGTGGGACAGTAATCTTTATTTAGACTCCAAACACAGAAACTGGCACCTGGCTCTCAGGTGCATGAGTCTCTGCAGGTTTGCCTGCTTCTTATCAGACAACCCTACAGTCTACCCTTTCTTCCCTTCCCAGGAACTCACTGTGGTCCAGCCCTTTATAACTATGGGTATCCACACCACTGGCCAATGTTCCTTTATCCATTACCCACATTCCAGAGTGTGGGTCTTATTTGTCCAGGAACTAGAGTGGAGGATATATGTACTTGTTTGTTCCCTTATTTATTCACTCATCAGATTTATCAAGTTTTCACTTATATAAAGAACTTGACACATGCAATGCCTGTGGTTTCATTAATGTGGAGGAATGCCCATACCCATGAGTTCATCATAACAATCAAGGTAACAAACATATTTATCACCCCCAAAACTTTCCTCAATTTTTGTTTTATTTTTCTAATGATAGCAATACTTGACATGACAGTACCATCTTCACTACACTTTAAGTGCACACTACCATACTTTGGCTACAACAAAACAATTTATCTATGCATTCATTGGGTACAATATTCTTCTGAAGGTTTCCTTTAATGAGCATTCTCTCATAGACTAAGAGTTCCATACAGTTTCCTCACATATTATCATTATTGTTTGTCATAGTGTAGTTGTTTCTCATATTAAACTTTTCTCAAATGATCTGCTTCTGGTTTACATCTCCTGGTTAAACACAGACTCATGCACAGACATAGGTTTAGGAGTAATTTGTGTGTATATGGTGGTGGTCAGGTGCAGCACTTAAGTCTTATTAGTGTATAAGATGAGCGGCTAAGATTTAGGGTAAAGTATCTACAGGAAGTCCAATATTTGGGAAAAATCGTGAAAGCGTTGTGAATAAAAGAGTGGCCGTGGAGTAGAAAGCCATTCATCATAGAAGCTATGGAAGAAGGTGATGTGAATGAATTTTAAAGAAATTGTTTTGAAGGTCAAATTTACTGCAATTATAATTGAAAGAACCAAATAAAGTAGCATAAATATATATACTTTGGAGAAGACAGGTGAGACGAAAATGAAGAAACTATCTGGAATTATTAAATCAAATAAATTGGTCTGATCATCACCTCATATAAAAATCCTGTATTTCTGCTGCGAACATATCAATCCATTGTTTTGACAATGTTCAATGTCATGCATTAATTTTCAGAGTTGCCATTCTGTGCTACAGCACAGTAAATATTATTCTTCCAGTTTAATGTGAATGCAGTACCTTTGACTAAAATATCTCCTTTTTCCATCTATTCCACCTGTCTAAGTATTAACTGCTCTCTAACTACATTGAGTGGGACACACTGAGGGGAGCAAAAACATGAGGATAGTCTGAGTAAACTCACACACAGTCTTGTTTTTAAGAAGTGGAAAACCAGGCTGCAGTAACACAGAATGTACTAGAACAACACATTTCCATACCTCAGAATGGAAACTCCTGACTGGTTCTTTTAAGAAAGAAATCAAAATTAGCCTATCAGGAGTTTAAGAAAAATCCTAACATCAGAAAAGAAAGAGAACTTCATGCCTTTCCAGGAATAGTCTAGGGTAAAAATTCACTCCAGAGAGAAGATAATGGTTCAGAAGAGAAGGTGTATATGGTTCAAAGTCCATGAAAAATAACTTACTATGTTCTATGTTTGAAAAACATGATATTACACAAGGAGAGAATGAGAGATGCTGATGGTGATGATCATTTAATGACAAGATCTGGTTCTTTAATACAGATTTTCATAATCTTGAAGAAGAGGATGACAAACACCATAATAAGGCAAACATTCTTTGTGGATATGTACTGTTGTTATGGTCATGAAATGAAACTGTATATGATAAAATTATAGTGGTAGGAAATTGCATGTTTAGAAAACAGACCTTTATTTATTGGAGGGTTGTGAAAATTCCTTGGGAAAATTCCTTAGGAAGCGTTAAGGAAATCATGATCTTCTAATAACATGATTGTATACACATTGAGCTCAGTTTAGGCACATGTTTGCAAAATGAGAGAAGAGAGTCCATGTGAGCTATGACACATCGAACCCTGTAGGTATAAAAAGGTCCTGGAAGACTGGATGACATTCACACTTCAGAAACATCCTTCGACTCCACAACTGAAACCTCACCTCCTGACACCATGTGCAGCAACTACTATGGCAACTCCTGTGGAGGCTGCGGCTGGGGCTCTGGCTGTGGCTGGGGTTCTGGCTGTGGCTCTGGATGGGGCTATGGCTCTGGCTGTGGATGCAGATATGGTTGTGGCTGCGGCACTAGCTGTGGATATGGCTTAGGCTGTGGCTATGGATCAGGCTGTGGATACAGATGTGGCTGTGGATATGGCTCAGGCTGTGGATATGGCTCAGGCTGTGGATACAGATCTGGCTATGGTTGTGGCTCAGGCTGTGGATATGGCTCTGGCTGTGGTTGTGGCTGTGG
>JAJEJO010050208.1:0-40732 GCA_020662805.1 Glaucomys volans
ATCAAGACCTGGCTCAAGGTCAGTGGTTCTGAAGTGGTGTCCTCAGGAGTAACCACCTGGGCATCACATGGAATCTTGCTGAAATGTGCATTTTCTTGCATACCTGACCACCTGATGCTCACATTCTAGGTGTGAAGCAGCTCTCTCTGAGTTAGGAAGCCCTGTCAGAATTCAAATGCACACACCTGTTTGGGAACCAGGGCTTTAGGGCTTTCCAGCTTCTCTCGGCACTCCTCCTTCCCAGTACTCTGCTGTATTCTGTCCCTTCTGTTCTGTCTCTGTGTTCTGAGCATTTTCCAGTTCCAGACAGCTTGAGCCATTATGAAAAGGCTCTCTATTTTACTGTGCATCTTCTTCGTGATTGCTACATGTCATATCCTGTGAACGTGTGTGGTCCTTCTGCTGGAAATATCAACAGCTCTGGTATTCTTCTTCTTCTTTCTATTTCATTTTAATTACCACTTTTAGTATGCATATTCAAGAATCATGGAATGTCTACATATAGAAATCCTAGAATTTCTAAATGCAATCATGAGTCTCCTGCACATTAAAAAAATCACATGAAAATATCCCATCATTGGAAAATGGCTCTTGACATCTTGCCCATTCTGGATGCTTGGTTCCCTAGTTTTCTTTATGAAGAAGACAGTTAAGGTTTAAGTTTATATTTTCTTTCTTAAGATAATCTTGGGGCTAGGGATATAGCTCAGTTGGTAGTGGGCTTGCCTTGCAAGCACAAGGCCCTGGAGATAGACTAAAGTGTCAAGAGGAGGAAGGCACCAGGGACTGAGACACAGCAAATAAAATTCCATGCATGAGTGATCATATCAAATTGACCCCAATATTTTGTCAAACAGCAATGTGCTAATAAAACTCTTCAAAAGACAAAAGATAAATTGAAATGTCTAGGATTAGGACTGAGAAAGATGAATCCACATGTATGGACATGTTCAACATTGAAAAACCATATTTCATACAACTCTATATTAAGTGTATGTAGCTATAAGAGGACTTATTTTTGGAATTGTCTGAGATTGATGGAGCATAACAAATAAACAACCTAGGAAACAATCCAATAAATGAAAACATTTACCAACAATAAATTCTCTGACAATACCCTGAGGCAGGAGCAGATGTAGGATTCTCCTTGAATTAAAGACGAAACTAAGTTTCTCATCACTAAGTAACTGTCATTGCACTGGAGGTTCAGACTAACCCAACAGATGGAGCATGTATGGCAATGTCCCAAAAAACCTCCCCTCTGTATAACCTTGATGCTCAGTAAAAAACAGAAAAGACAGATGCTTATGGAGGATGGACTGGCTGCAGATGACAGATTGGTAACAGCAAACCTATTTTAACTAAGGGTGATTTAACTGAGGTAATTTAGCCAAAGCCAATGCATAAAAAGCAGAGGCCATTCCAGGTAGCATTGGGCTGGACAGCACATTCAGATATTTGGCAAATGTTCCTTCTCACATTCTCTGAATTTCCATTTTCAGCTATAATAAGGAAATCTTAGTATGCTCTGTAACCTTTCTACGTATCTAGCTTATTCAAAAAGTAAAGCAGTTGGCAGAAGTGGCAACAAGTTGCATTTCTAGGTGCAGGTGAATTGATTAGAAAATAGATCTCCAACATTCCAAATATTCATCACATTTACAACTACTGGAAAAGGGACCGGAATCTTACTAACACACCATGAGTGAAAGTTTTCATATGTACAATTAATTGAGGACCTGCATGTGTCCACCCTTGTGTTATGTTTTATATACCTTCATTCATTCTATCATCTCGACTGTTTTTATAGGATGAAAACAAATGTGTTATAATAGTGCAATGACAATAATGAACAGGTGTTGGCCCTACTACCTTACCGAGAATATTATCATTTCCTCTCACCTGATTTCTTTAAAATTCACCCAATATGATTCCTCTGAAGTGGACAATACTATAATCCTTATTTTATAGATAAGGAAATAGACAAAAAACATTCAATGACTAGATGTCAGAGGATGCATTGATAGACTTGTGTTAACAACACAAGATACAAAAGGAGGTAATTTCAGTGAATGAAGGAGACGGTTTATACATAAAAAAATAAGCTTCTCTGATATAGGAGAACAAAGTCACCTCTAGTGGCTCCAGAAACATGTCAGAGATGGCTGTGCAGGAAACACTTGAGAGATGGTCAAGTCCATGAGGATGGTGAGAGATATTCAGAACTGGGTTCCAGAAAAGAGAAATAAAATGAGAAGGAGCTGAGAGGGAGAGAAGTTGAGAGACACAGGAGCTGACTGCACAGACTGATCTAAGTGAGGGCCCTCCTCACTGTAGTGTCCCCACTTGGGCCACCAAGACTCATCCTGTGAGCACTGTGCTGCCTCCTACTTGTTCCCAAAGCAGCAGCCCCAGGCTTGCTCTTCTTTCTGTAGGTGATGATGGTAGTCTCAGCTCTGATGAAGGGCAGACAGTGGCATCAGGAATGAGTGCTTTTTAAGGTTCAGGTGAAACCACTGATTCCTGGCAGAGCTGAGCTGTGGGCGAGAGGATCAAGGGGCATATTTACTATTTCCAGGGCCTTGGTAGTTGAATTCTCAAAAATGCTCATTAAATTAATTGTCACATTTTTACTCTATTTTCTGAGCAATTAAGTTTCCATGAATGAGGATACCTAACTAGGTGATTGTGCATGCAGCTAGTTTTGCATCCCTGGGACCATCTTGTTTGCCAGCTTTCTGTCCTCCCCCTGGGGCTGTTGGCTAATGAGGTCATTTTTTTTGGACTTGATCTCTACTGATGATTGTCCTTCCCCATGAGTATTTCCTTAAAATGGGGTTTCTTGGTCTCTCCCAGGCATGAGCAGATAGTATCCAAGCCCATATGATTTCTGCAATTTAAGTGGGAATTGTGCACAGGAGCAAATCCACCTCCACACACTGCTCCTTCAATGACCTTGCTAATGCTTCTGTATTCAGTGTTGCCAATTCAATGCTGATGATGTTCCAGGATTTTGTTTAGGGAAGTGCATTGAGAAATTGGTTGGTTGTACAAGGTGTCTGTATGCATGTAGAGTTTTAAAGTCGCACAACAAGTTTGCTGCATGGTCCTCAGTACTCTAGTGCAGAGTGTATGGACCATCTTTAACAATTCACAAGGCACTGCTCTGTACACCATGAATCAAGCATTTTATAAACAATTGAGAACAATTATAACAATAGGATAAAAAGAGAATTTTTTGGTATGAATGTTTGCAGCAATATTCAACAGGTGAGTACTTCTCACCAGAAGGGAAGACCTACCATGGGTTCCCTGATAACCATGTGTTCCAGGGTTTCTACACACCTGGTCCATATTATCTTCCTGGATCCACTTCTCATCCTCCTCCTCCAGGAAATTATGCCATCTCTTGCTCACTCTTGCTACAGAGACACCAGTCTCTACAAAAGCATTCTGTAGGAAACACCCAGTTGAAATCTAAGGTTGGATTCAAAGAAAGAAAATCATGGGGGAACTTCAGAGTGCACATGTAGTGACCCCTGTTTGTGAACAATGTGGCCAAGTGTTTTTATTGTCCAAGTATCTGTAGTGCTTGCTCAAGGGAGAACTCTCATGTGCTCATTTTAGCAATGTCCTGAGTATTGTGACAAATAGTACTCCTTCGTTTGGATGTTGTAGATCAGGGTGTCAAATCCGTGGTACCAACTAAAGAGATGTGTAAGGACTTATGGTCCATAACTGTCATGTGTGCACATGATTTGGGTTAAAGAATTTGGATGTGAATCAGAGTGGGTGGCTGGAACTCTCAGGTGGGCTCCTAGATGACTAGGGGGATGCAACTTTAATCGTAAGTGATCCTGGGTTTTTGGTTGGAGAAATAACTGGATCACCTTTCATTTTGGAACACCTTTGAGGCATGACATCATGAAGATGGTGTAGTAGGAAAACCCTGCCTTCGATATCTCACATAAAGTAGACTGCTATGTACAAAGAAGGAAAGCTCAGGATGAACCTAAGTGCCATTGAGAAGTGGGAGCCCCACAGTGGGTAAAGAAGACAATAATTACTTAGAATGGATCATAGAAATGCAATTAGATGGCTAGGAATAAAGAAGAAAAACAGAGACTGTTGGTTTCACCCATGTAGTAGGACCCATGGTGATTGCTAGCAGCCTGCCCCACAGAGGACACCAGCACCTTCTGCCCAGGACATCACCAATGTCTTTCTCCTGGGAGCTCCAGGGAGATGTGCCTCCAAGGTTCTCTTCTCCTGAGGAACTGACTGCTGTGGAGTCACTTTCAAAAAATGCCACATCCTCCGACAACCTGCCAGAGTTCTGAATCCCCTGCTTTTCCTGCTGCCCATTTGGAGTCCACTATACCTATCCTGCTTTGTGGCTGACCTGTGCATGAGCACATTTCAGGTACTGGAATGTTGTCATGGTGAGGTGTTTTTATTCGTATATCCAGAACTGAGATCTCAGTGCATGTGACCATTTGCTGGATGTGGGGGGGGGAGTGTGGTCAGTTGCTACAGAGAGCTATTCCCCAATGGATCCCAAAGCTTCTATAAGTCTGTGGAGGCCTGGGTCCTCCAAACCTGTATCATTGGCGTTTCACAGCAACCATACCTGACATATGTTACCAATGTGACAGTGGAGGTGACTGCTACCTGCACCAACACCATTAATGTCCTGGATTCCAGAGTGTAGGCCCTCCACATATGCCTATTATTCAGGTCTCAGGTACATGGTCACTACCCAGGTCCCTCTCTTTTGACATCTGTGCAGTGTCACCATGAGTCAGGCTATAAGCCAGTTCAGTGCCATGAGGAATATGCTCAACCCCAACACCATGTTCCACAGGATTCAGTTCATTGCTAGCTCCTTCAGGGAGAGACATGGCAGAAGGGTGTGGCAGAAGCAAGCTACTCAGCACATGGTAACTGGGAAGCAGAGAGAAAAAGAGAAATGAAATGGGAGAGGGAGAGAATGAACCCTTCCAGGTGATACCCCAGTGAACTGCTTCCTCCATCTAGGACCCTTCTCCACGTAGTCTATTCACTTACCAATGAATTAATTCATCAAATGCAGTGATCATTTTAGTTGGCTTTATTGCTGCTTTGAACCAAAGATGTGACAGGAACAATTTTAGAGGAGGACAAGTTTATACTGGATCTCATGATTTCAGAGATTTCAATCTATAGACAGTGGGCTCCATTACCTTGGGACCAGTGTGTGGTGGAACATCATGGAAGAAGAGTGTGGTCGAAGAAAGTGGCTCAGGACATGGAACTTGGAAGTACAGATAGAGTCCTGCTCACCAAGAGCAAAATATATGACTGAAAGGCACATCTCTAGTGCCTTTCAGGCACATCGCTCATCTCCAACCACACCCTACCTGCCTACAGATACCTCCCTGTTAGTCCTCACTAGGGTATTAATGCACTGATTAGGTTAAAACTGTCACAGCACAGTCATTTCACCTCTAAACCTTCCTGCATTGTCTCACATGTGAGCCTTTGGAGGACACCTCATAGCTAAACCATAACACCCAATGATGATTTCAAAGCACCAACATCTAGTTGCTGACTAACAGATGGACCTATGAACCTTGATGCACTGGGGATCCTGATTCCAAAACATGTGCTTTTGAGGATACCCAAGATCTAAACTATAAGAGGGACTGAGACCCTCTGAAGGAACGCAGCCACGTAGATACCTTTGTTTTATCCCAGTGAGTCTCTGGAGTACCAGTCTTCTGAACTCTAACATATTTAAATGGTGCTCTTTTAATCTCCCAAGCTTGTTTTAACTGGTTCCAGCCACAAAAGCAAAAGGAAATGACCATACCTGGCAATGACCATGTTCTCGTTTTAAGCTGGCAACCACTATCCCTGGCCAACTCATGGTGTCTGTGAAGCAGAGTTGAGAACACATGTTGGAATGGCACCTCAGGTTCACTTTTCACCATGAAAAACTGGACAATAAAGTATGTAAGCAAAGGAGCATAATGGAACATTTCCATCTTTTTATGAAATTATGTGTGAATCTGTATTTTTCTAGACATTGTTAATTCAGTTTCTCTCTACATAAATATATCAATTCAGTAGAAAATGAAAATACAAATCCACTAAAATGAAGAGTTATGTAAGTGGTATCAAAATAAGTGCTAAAGAAAAGATTTTGAAATTAATCATGCTTGGATAATTATTCATTGAGTGGATCCAAATGAACTAAATTCCTGTCTAAATGCCAAAAATCATGATAAAAGAAGTTGTTGGAAAGATCATTATTGTTGTGTACTTTAGAAGAGAATATAGATTATAGATAAACCCTCTGAGCATGTACACATATGGAAGAAAAAAAGTGAATATCGCTGGTGACATAACCGATGAATTCAAGCATGTTAAATAAGTGTAGGTCAAGAAATCAGAAAAGAAAAAAACAAACACAAAGCTAGGGAATGTATTTAGAACACATTAAGCATTATAAATCATGGCAATGTAGATATATAAACTGCTTAAAGTAAATTAGAATTGAAATATATATTATGCTGTATGATTCAAGGAGGTGAGCCAAAATACAGAAAGAATAAATGCAAGGAGCTCATGATGCACTGTTCATGTCTGTCCAGTCATAACCTGTCACCTGAACGTGTGCCACCATGCTGGCTGTACTTCAGTAAAGCAGGAATGCAGAGTAACACAATACCTTGAAAAGGTGCTCATTTTTCCTGAGGATGCAAGGCAGTGCTGTGGTTTGGATATGTGGCTACCACAAGCTCAGGTGTGGGACAAGGCAGGAATGTTCAGAGGTGAAGTGATTGGATCACAGAGCTGTTACCTAATTGGTGGATTAATTTCCTTAAAATGAATCAACTGTTTGATAACCATAGCCAGGTAGGGTGTGGCTGGAGGAACTAGGTCATCAGGGATGTGACTTTGGGTTTGTACCTTGTTCCTGGGGAGTGGAGCTCTCTCTGCTTCCTGGTTGCCCTCTCCTGAACTTCTTTCCTCCTGCTCACCCTCCTGCCATGATGTCTTGCCTCATCTCAGGCCCAGAGCTGGGGAGTCAACTGACCATGAACCGAAACTCTGAAACTGAGAGCCAGATAAACTTTTCCTTCTCTAAATGTTCTTGTGAGTACTTTTGATCAGTGGAAGTAAAAGTTGACAACAGTATGAAGTGAAATTGGAATCCTGTTGTGCCCTACATAACTACATTTTGGTCCCTCAGCAACTGCACATAAGATGGAGATCTCATAAGTTTGCTTCCCCTGCTGACATCATACCAATCTTAGCTTGTGTACATGGCTGTGCTAAAAGAGCAGAAATTCTCCTCCCACATATCTCTCTTGCTTCCGTTCTCTCCATGTGATCTCTCCCCCTTGGGAGTGCTCCTGGCACAGCTCCATCCACCTGGATGGGATGAAGTCAGAGGCTCCCTCACCAGAGCTGGAGTCATACTAATTGGTCTTGATATACTCCAAACTATGACAATAATGGATGTCTTCATAATATACTCCATCCTTGGTGCTTTGTTATAACAATGCAAATGGACTAATATGTCATATTAAAGAGATATTGGGAAACAGTGATGTGATGTGTATAAAAATAGAAACAGTGCTGCAACCTACTGAGTGCTGTTGTTATCAATATCAGCATTAATTACTCTGAATTTCTTCTCCAGCTCAAAAACTTTTATTCAATTTATAACTTCATATTTTGGGTCCAGATATGATTTTCCATTTAATCATGTGTCTTGCTAATTTTTACTACATTCGACAAATATTCAATGAGAAAAAACTCCTTTCCAACAACAGGATGAAGGATTGTGGCTGCAAAGGTGGGAAAGAACCAGTTCTGAATTTCGAGGAATCTGTATAAAGGATGATTGGAAAAATTCAATTTAGTTGGTATGATTGGAAGCACATTTATCTGATAAGACGGGTTTAATTTATTCACACCCTCTCAGAAAACATTCCTGTAAATGAGTTTTTCAAGACTGCATTTACTCAACACTGTAGCTACACATCCCACCATTTTGAGGATATATGTCAGTCCAAAAGTCAAGAAACAAGGTCTGCAGGTTCTTGCTGATGTGAGGAAGGGGGTGAAGTTAATGTCACAGATGTTGAGGGTTCATCATGGTCTCTGGAAATCAGATAGGGTGAGGAGGAGGTTGGGTAGAGGGTGTGAAGTCTGGTTTTTTGTGAGAAATGAATTCTAAAGTTCTACAGCACTGTAGAGGAAAATAGTTCATAACAATTGATTTTATAATTTTAGAAAACTAGTAGAGAGGAATGTGAGGTGTCCAAGGAACAAGAAATGATAAATGTTTCAGGAGATAGAAATGCAAATTGCCTCTGTTTGCTCAGAATAAGTTGCCCACATGCATCGAGATATCACACTGTGTCCCCCATCAACATATGCCAGTATTATGTATCAATAAAAATACAAATGCCCATACCTCAGTGTAAATCTTTGCAAATGAAAAAGCCCACTTGTATTTTTACAAAATTACAATGACGGGTCAGAAAGTGTACAGGTGATCCAATATGTTGCATTATGAACAGTCCTTAGGAGGGAAGGAGCCCAAAGGAAGATGCAAAGGGAGAGTGTTTTAAAATGCACCAAGCAGATGTAGCCACAGTGTTTGATGGAAAGGGCGAGGCTCTCTGGCCTCCAGTATGATCCACTTTGTGATTCATCATAGATGTGCATTCACAATTTCTCTGAGAGGCAACATCTTGCTGAGGATTCTCCACTTGGCCACCTTGATGTCCCTATTTCTCAGACTGTAGATGAAAGGGTTCAGCATGGGGGAGACCATAGTGTACATCACTGAGGCTATCACACTTATTCTAGAAGGCAGTGTGGCTACAGAACTGAGGTAGACTGCAAGTCCAGTGCCATAGAACAAGGAGACCACCAAGAGGTGAGACCCACAGGTGGAAAAGGCTTTGTACTTGCCTTTGTCTGATGAGATCATCAGGATGGAGGAGAAAATCTGTGAATGGGAGAAAAGGATGCTAGTGAGAGGGAAAACACCCAGGATGATGGCCACAGAGTACACCACTATATTATTGATGAGCGTGTCAGAGCAAGTGAGTTTCAGAACTTCAGTAAGATCACAGAAAATTTGAGGGATCTCCATGCTTGCACAGAATGACTGATTCAAGATGGTTATGGTCTCTGGAAGGGCACCCAGGAAACTAATGAACCAGGACCCCAGAGCCATGAGCTGACAGAGTTGGGGGTTCATGATGGCCACATAGTGCAGGGGATGACAGATGGCCACAAAGGAGTCCTAGGCCATCACTATGAGGAGCAAATTGTCCTGGCATCCAAACAAAACAAAACAAATAAATCTGTGAGATGCAGCCTTCAAAGGTGATATCTTTTCTCTGAGTCTGGATGTTCCTCAGAGCCTTGGGGATGGTGGTGGAGGTGAAGCCAATGTCAGCCAGGGACAGGTTGGAGAGGAAGAAGTACATGGGCATGTGCAGGTGGGAGTCTGAGATGGTGGCCAGGATGATGAGCAGGTTCCCCAGCACAATGACCAGGTACATGGAGAAAAGCAGGCCAAAGAGGAGGAACTGAAGGTCAGGGTCATCTGTGAATCCCAGGAGGAGGAAGTTGCTAGCTTCTGTTTGGTTTCCTCTTTCCATGTGGTTTCTAGGTTTCTTGAGAATGAGGGAAGAGGAATTCAAACTTCACTCCCTGAAAGGATTCCCAGGATGCCCCCATTGTCTATTATTGAAATCTCAGGATCTCAAGAAATTGTATATTTTGTCTTATTGTAGGGTCTTTTTGTTGACAAGTTAAAGTTACCATGTTTAACTCAAGGAAAACTGGCTCTAGGCCAGTGGTTCTCAAATGGTGTTCTTGGAACAGCCACATGGGTGTCACCTGGAACCTTGGTGGAAATGTGCGTATTCCGGCCCACAGGCCCACCTGAGCTTCATATGTGTGTGGAGTGCCCCCTGCCTTATTGAGCCCTCTCAAGATTCTGATGCACATGCCTGTTAGAGTTCATGGCTCTAGTGCTTGCTGCATCCCTGGCAGTCAATCCTCCCCCAGCATCCTGGTGGCTGCTCTGGGCTGTTCTTCCTACTGCATGTGGGTGGCTGAGCTGCCTTTCTCCAGGCAGAAGCATCAGTGAGTGGAAGACTCTCTATTTTATTAAGCTGCTTCTCTGTAATTTCTGCATGTGATATCTTGTGGGTCTTTAGTGCTCCTTCTGCTAGAAATATTGATAAAGACTGTGAGTGTTCATCACTTCCATTTCATTGTTGTTATTTTCATGTGTGTATTAGTGCATTATAGCCATAAATATTATTGGGTTCATTCTCATATAGTCATACCAGCAGGGAATATAATTTGCTCCACTCCAGTCCTCAGTCCTCCCACTTTCACTATATAAATTCAATGAAGGTGGATTTGCAAAACATAGAAATCCTAAACCATGTGTGTTGGTGCACACGTTCAAATCCTGTGACCCAGTAGGTTGAGGAAAGGAGTATCACCAATTTGAGGCCAGTCTCAGAAACAGAGCAAGGCCCTCAGCAACTTAGCAAGAGCCTTTTTCCAAAAAAAAAAAAAAAAAAAAAGGAAAGAAAGATAGAAAAGAAAAGAAAATGCCTGTGTATGTACTCAGTGGTAAAGTGCCCCTGGGTTAAATCTCTGGTACCAAACTAAATAAAAAAGCAAGTAAATATAGACATTTCAGGGTTTCTAAATATAAAAGTAAATCTTTGCACATTTTTCATCCTATGACACCATATTAAAATATTTCAGCACATGGAAATGACTCTTTCAACCTTTCCCACTTTGGTCATTTATATTCTTTCTGAGTTTTCTTTTTGACAAATGTAGTTTCGATTTATTTTCATTTTATTTTATCTCTTCTTAGGACAGACCACATATAACCTCTGTCAGCATTTAAAAAATCATTATTTCCTGCATCATATTCATTTAAATAACTGATTAAAATGGTCATTTGTCAGGCTATCAGATCCACATTTAAAAAAACTATCTTCATTATAGAATGAGACAAACATCTCTACTGTATGTATATGTATAAATATGCAAATTGTATGATTCTACTTTGTGTACAACCAGAAAAATGATAGTTGTACTCTATTTGTGTACAATGACCTAAATTTAAAAAATAAATAAATTTTTAAAAAGATGAATATAAAATGTTAGCTAGTATCATTTCCTTCATAATTTTGCTCCTATTACTTGCTTATTTTCATTGATGGATTTTAGAATCATCCCTGTTGGAAGGAAAAAGAAAGTTGACTATCGATCCCTTAAAATATTGAATAGGATTAAGCTGGTATCATTATTTGTTCCTATTCTCATTCCAGTAGCAAGAATTTCCCTCTAGGATTTTCAGTCTTTTTTGTGGGTAAACTTTATTAAAGTTTTCTTCTAAACAAAATGTAAATTACATGCTTTTCTTGTTAGTAACATTTGGCATTTTAATGCTATTAAGAATTATTGTCTTGGTGATAAACCTCAACCTTTGCAGTTATATTCAGCAAGTTTTTGATTTTTACATTTGATGAGGTGCCATGGATCTTTTCTGGATTTTCTCATGAAAGGCGTGATTTCTTCGAAGAGTCCACTTTGACCATACAGTTTTAATTGATAACACACATCTCTTTTGGCCTCACTGTAGTGTTTTGAAATTCCAGATCCTTGTAAGGTGTGGAATTCTCCAATTTCTTCCTCTCTTTCAAATAAAACTGGGGTTTTGTCCTGTAATGTGATGCTCATTCTCATCCTAAATTGTTCTCATTAAAGATGTTCTTTTAATTCCTGGAAACATCCATTTTTAACTCTTAGGAAATTTAGAGGGTTTTTTTCAAAGGTATTAATGCTTATAATGATTTAGTAAGTATTTCATAAAATAATGTAGGGCCCAGCATTGTGTTCTGAAATAAGTTTCAAGCATTCTATGTGAAACAGGAGTCTAAAGCCACTGACTGCAAAATACATAACCAAAGCAACAGAAATTTTACGTGGATATAAATAATCTTTGAGAGTAGAAGCACTTTCTGAATAAACTTTTTGGTATAAATCAAAGACAAACCCCAGTAATTAGAAGTATTGCTTGAAAACAACTGAAGGAGAATATATGATGTGAGAGAATTAGAGTGCAAAAATAATCTATTTGGTTAGTCAAAGGTAAGAGCTTTAATTAATTAATTAATTAACTAATACTGAGGATTAAACCTGCATAAAGATCATTTCAATAAAGAGATAGAAGTTCTGAGGAAAAAAACAAACAGAAATCCTTGAAGTAAACAAGGAAATTAAGGAAACAATCAACCAAGTTATAAACTCAACAGAAAGCAGAAATAACAGAAGAGATCACTTGGAAGACAGAACCTCAGACAATGAAGGGAAAATATTAAATCTTGAAAACAAAGTCAAACAAACAGAGAAGATGGTTAGGAATCATGAACGAAACCTCCAAGAAATATGGGACATCATGAAAAGACCAAATTTAAGAGTTATTGGGATTGAGGAAGGCACAGAGATAAAAACCAGGGTATGAATAATCTGTTCAATGAAATAATATCAGAAAATTTCCCAAATATGATGAATGAGATGGAAAACCAATTACAACAGGCTTACAGGACACCAAACACACAGAATTTCAACAGATCCACACCAAGGCACATTATAATGAGAATACCTAACATACAAAACAAAGATAGAATTTTAAAGGCTGCGAGAGAAAAGCAGCAGATTACCTACAGGGGAAACCAATACGGATATCAGCAGATTTCTCAACCCAGACTCTAAAAGCAAGAAGGGCCTGGAAAAACATATCAAGCTCTTAAAGAAAATGGATGCCAACCAAGAATCTTATACCCAGCAAAACTTACCTTCAGATTTGATGATGAAATAAAATCCTTCCATGATAAACAAAAGCTTAAAGAATTCACAAAGAGAAAGCCTGCCCTACAGAATATTCTCAACAAAATATTCAAAGAGGAAGAAATGAAAAATAACCCAATCTCTGTCATCATGGGGAGGAATTACCCTAAAGAAGGAGTCAATCAAAGGAGAAACAAAGTTAAGCTAAAAACCTCAAAAAAAGCTAAGATGACAGTAAATACAAGTCATATCTCAATAATAATGCTGAATGTAAATGGCCTAAACTCATGAATCAAAAGACAGAGACTGGCAGACTGGATTAAAAAGAAAGACCCAACAATATGCTGCCTTCAAGAGACTCATCTCATAGAAAAACATGCCCACAAACTAAAGGTTAAAGGTTGGGAAACAACATCCCATGCACATGGACTGAGTAAAAAAGCTGGGGTTTCCATTCTCATTTCAGTTAAAGCAGACTTCAAGCCAAAGTTAGTCAGAAGGGATAAAGAAGGACATTTCATACTGCTTAAAGGAAGCATAAATCAGCAAGACATAACAATCATAAATATTTATGCACCAAACAATGGTGCATCCATGTATGTCAATCAGATCCTTCTCAATTTCAGGAATCAAATAGACCAAAACGCAATAATACTCAGAGATTTTGACACTCCTCTCTCACTATTGGACAGATCCTAAAAGCAAAAATTGAACAAAGAAACCATAGGACTCAATGACACAATCACTTGGAATGGATCCACCATTTGACCCTGCTTTCCCACTCCTTGGCCTATACCCAAAGGACTTAAAATCAGATTGCTACAGTGATGCAGCCACATCAATATTCATAGCTGCTCAATTCACAATAGCTAGATTATGGAATCAACCTAGATGCCCTTCAGTAGATGAATGGATAAAGAAACTGTGTTATGTATACAAAATGGAATATTACTCAGCCATAAAGAAGAATAAAATTATGGCCTTTGTAGGTAAATGGATGATGTTGGAGCCTGTTATGCTAAGTGAGATCAGCCAATCCCAAAAATCTAAAGGCCAGTGGTCTCACTGATAAACGAATGATGATGCATAATACGGGAGGAAAGGGTGGCAAGAAGGGCAGAAGGATAGATAGCATGGAGGGAAGGGAGGGGTGGGGTCGGGGTGGTGGGGTAAAAATAATAACAGAAATTGTGACAATACCATTGCCCTCTGTACATGCATGAACGCACAGATGGTGTGACTCTACTTTGTGTACAACCAGTGAAACAAGAGCTGTACTCCACTTGGGTTCAATGAATCAATAAGTAAATAAAATTAAAAAAGAAAAAAAAATTATGCCCCAAATTGAAAGCCTCTTTGGTCTACTGATTCTCTATCTACTTATCTTAACAAGGACCTGGTCATTCAGGATATAATTAAGGGAGTCAATGAAACTTAACCTAGATAGCCTAGAACTTGGATCTCTGGGACAATATGATTCTTTAAATTTCTTTATTTAAAAATAATAAAATAATAATTATTATATTAATGTTAGAGTTTTACCTATATTTGCACTAATACCTTGGGATATGCCATCCTTCCATCTTTACATAGGATAAAGATTAATATGGCTACTGATTTTATGATGTAAATACCAATTGAATATGTTTCTCCATTTATGCATTTAGCGAAATTTGTTTCCCTAAGTGGTTCAGAATTTCTACCAGAGAGTTCAAATCCCTTGGTTAATATGGAATTTTTTTAGATTCATTTTGTTTTTTATAGTGATTTTTAATTTGCTGTTTTTAGATTCACATGACAGTGGGATGTACTTTGACATATTTTACATACATTTTAAAAATAATTCCAGAAAATGCTTACAGGAGGCCACAGAGCATTCCTTTTGGGTGACAATGTTTAGCATAAAGAAGTAGGCAATGGGGTGAGAACTTCTCGTCAGAAGGGAAGATCTACCACAGAGATGGAAAAGAAAATCATTGCGATTTTGCAGAGTGCAATGTGCAGTGACCCTTGTTTGGGAGCAATGTGGCCAAGTGTTTTCATTGTCCATGAATCAGGAATGCTTGCTCTAGGGAGAACTCATATGTGCTCATTTTAGCAATATCCCGAGTATTGTGACACATTCTCCCTCCTGACATTGTAGATCACAGCGCCAAGTCTTTGTCTCCACCTGAGCAATTGTGCAAGGACTTATGGTCCATCTCTGTCATGCATGCACATGATTTGGATTAAAGAATTATGATGTGAGTCAGGGAGGGAGGCAGGAGCTTCTCAGGTAGACTCTTAGGTGACCAGGAAGGTTGTGACTTTGTTAGTGATCCTGGGTTTTTGAGTGGAGGAATCACTGGATAGCCTTTTATTTTGTGAATGTCTTTCAAGCATGACATCATTAAGATGTTGTCACAGGAAAGCCCCGCCTTCACCAGCTCCCTTAAGCCAGGCAGAGACTGTTGTGTACAAAGCCCAAGGTAGATCCAGGAGCCCATTAAGAAATGGGAGCCACATGGTGGATGGAAAAGGGACACTGTTGGCTAGAAAAGAAAGAAAGAAAGCAGAGGCTGCTGGTTTGGTTTCCCCCATATAGTAGGATCCATGGTGATTATTAACTTGCTGCAGAGAGGACCCCAGCACCTCCTCCCCTGACTTCACCAGTGACCATTCCCACTGGGAAGCTCCAGGGAGGAGATGAGGCAGCACAGCTCTCCTCCCCCAAGAACTGGCTGCTGCTGAGCCACTTTGGAAAGGATCAGTCTCCTCCCTGACCCTTCCAGAGCCCTGTGGCTGACCTGGGAACCACCACATTTCAGTCACTGGACCTTGTCATGGTGAAGAACTTTGCACTCAAGTGCTCAGAGCCAAGGTCTCTGTGCACGTGACCATGTGCTGGACTGTGGGTCAGTTGCCTTAGAGCTCTTCCCTGAGGGATCCCAGAGCTTCTGTAAGGCCTGGGCTTCTGGTCCTGGTTGAAGGGCTTCCAAACCACCTCCATGTCTGGCACACTCTTACCAGTGTCTCAGTGGAGGTGCCTGCCCCCAGCACCAGTACCAGTGTTGCTCTGGACCCCAGAGCTGTGCTCTCCCAATGCATGCCTGTGCCTCAGGTCTTGACTTCATGACCATTACCCAGGTCCCCATCGTCTGTCACCATGAGGTAGTCTGCAATGCAGATCAGTGTCAAGAGTAATACTCTTAGAAGCAGCTCCCTCCCTGGGAGGGAAGGAGATTGGGAGGAGCTCAGAGTCACCTACACTGAAGACCCATCAACCCTCTCTGTCCATGTGGCCTTCCACAGCATTGGGTGATGAGAGTTCCGGCATCTTTATCAACTCCAGTCTCAGGTAATAGAGCTGTATAGACATCATACAGAGGTACCCTCCCAGGTCCAAAAATGGCCAACTATAACCTGCAAGAATCCTCAGAACCCCTATAGCATTAGGAATTTGCATTCCAAATTAGTGTGTGAATGACTGATGGAACTTTTTGTGATGGTACAGATGTGCTCTCAGTTTTGGCAAATATGGTAGCCATTCATCTCTCAAGCCTTCCAAGCCCCTGGGAATACAGGCATACACTAGCTAAGAACATCATATTTGAAAGGCAGCTACTAAGTGGAATTCTGGAAGTGGAAATTTAGGTCATAGGTCTCCCAATTCCTCTAAGGTTTAACTATAATTGCTGTAAGTTTTGACTTGAAAGAACAAAGATCACACCTGTGCAAGGATCCTGACATACAGCCCTGGAGTTTAGTCTCAGCACCACATCTGTGAACTTAAGTGAACAACTGAGGTGCTGTAAGCTCCTACTTCCTTATCTGAACAGAGGAGAAAGTGCTCCCAATTGCATGCTCAGGTTTGGGTGTGGTTTAATTGTCTTCCAAAGCTTCATATGTTGGAAACTTGGTCCTAAGTTCAGTGATGATGGCCAGGGCTGCAGTGGTTAAGAGGTGGAGAGTGGTGCGGGACTATTAGGTCACTGGGGTTGTTGCCTCTAGAAGTTATTAATGCAGTTCTACTGATACCTTGGTTGCTATGAAAGAGCAAGACTTCCCTCCAGTCTCTCTGGCTTTCAACTCTCTGTGTGATCTCTGCTTTGTGCATGTGCCTTGGTCATGATTCCTTCTTCCATGATATGATATGATGAGAGGTTCACTTGAAAACTAGTCCTAAAGGACTTGCACCTTCCTAAACCATGACCTATATAATCCTCTCTACTGTATAAAGTACCCAACCTCAGGTCCTTTGTTATAGCAATGGAAATGAGCTAAAACATCCCCTAAAGGAGTTACTGGAAAAAGTAATGTGATGATGTGGCTAACACCCTGAAGTTGTTGCTGGCTCATCTTGAGTGTTGTTCTTATCAATATCAATATTAACAAATTTCATTTCTTCTATAGATCAAAATCTAATATTAACCTATGAATTTGTATATTTTGTCCAGATCCTATGAGAGACTTAGCCACCCACTCCTCTGACTTTCCTTCCATTTGATAAATTTTTACCAAACACAAAGTTTCTACCCAAAACTCCATTACACATCTTGCTTGCAAAAGTGGCTTAGACATAGTTCTGATAGTCAAAGAAGCCACACTGTGTTGAGTAGGAAAATTCAATGATATTGACTGGTGTGACTGAAAGGAAAATGAGTCAGATCAAAAATGGACATGTTTTGAGTTACTTTTATTGTCACCATATCAGAAAACAGCTCTGTAAATGAGTGTGCAGTCAGGGCAACATTTCCAAAATACTGTAAGTGAACATGGGGTTATGCAAAACTATAAATTTTAGCAAGAAAACTAGAAATATAGCATATTCTTGGTCATATGTAGAAACTAATGAAGTTGATTCCACAGGAGTGGGAAGCTGAGCAGATGTTGCAGGAGGTTAGGAAGTGGAGAAGGGAGGGGACCGGGGGCTGTTGAATAATGAGAACCCAGCAAACAGTAGACAGAGGCAATAAGTTCTAATGTTCTACTTCACAGTAATCCAACAAATTGTCTTGTATTTTACAAAGAACATAAGGAATTGAAAGCTTCCCAACTCCAGCAATTTTGTAATATTTAAGGAGATGGAAAAAATACAGATTTTATCATTACATGTTATTTATGTTTGTCAAATTATCACAATGTACACATAAATAAGCCAGGTTATTATATGTCAACAAAAATTCAAAACAACCTCCTAGGTGTTAGTGCACAGTAGCAGATTGTACCACAATACATTAAAATGTCTGATTAGAAAGTGAAAATGGTGCTGTAATATGTCAAGTGATGAATATTATCTGGAACCAGGAAGGACCCATAGGAAGACCCAAGTGCAAAGTTCAAAATAAAACCAGAATCAGTGCAAATATTGGATGAATGGGTCCAGCATCTCTGGTCTTCAGAATCATAACAACACTGATGAGGAGATTCTTGCAAAAGACCCTTCACTGAGAGGCAACACCTTGCTGAAGACTCTCCTCAGAGCCACCTTGATATCCCTGCTCCTCAAAATGTAGATGAAAGGACTCAACATGGAGGTGACCATAGTGTACATCACTGAGGCCATCAGGCTCATCCTAGAGGATGGTGAAGCAGCGGAACTGAGGTAGACCCCAAGGCCAGTGCCATAGAACAAGGAGACCACCAAGAGGTGAGACCCACAGATGGAAAAGGCTTTGTACTTGCCTCTGTCTGATGAAATCCTCAGGATGGAGGAGAAAATCTGAGAATAGGAGAAGAGGATGCCGGTGAGAGGGAAAACAGCTAGGATGATGGTGACAGAGTACACCACTATGTTAGTTATGAGTGTGTTGGAGCAGGCGAGCTTCACAACTTCAGGAAGATCACAGAAAAAGTGAGGGATTTCCCTGTTTGTGCAAAAGGACAGCCTCAAGATGGTTATGGATTCTGGCTTGGAGCCCAGGACACTGAACAACCAGGACCCCAGGGCCATAAGCAGACAGTGCTGTGGGTTCATGATAACCACATAGTGCAGGGGGTGACAGATGGCCACAAAGTGATCATAGGCCATCACCGTCAGGAGCAAATTGTCTTGGCATCCATACACAATAAAAAAATAAATCTGTGAGATGCAGCCTGCAAAGGTGACAACTTTGCTCTGAGTCTGTATGTTCCTCAGAGCCTTGGGGATGGTGGTGTAGGTGAAGCCAATGTCAGCCAGAGACAGGTTGGAGAGGAAGAAGTACATGGGTTTGTGCAGGTGGGAGTCTGAGATGAAGGCCAGGATGATGAGCAGTTTCCCCAGCACAGTGACCAGATACATGGAGAGAAGCAGGCCAAAGAGGAGGCACTGCATGTCAGGATCATTTGTCAATCCCAGGAGGATGAAGTTTGCAGCTCCTGTTTGGTTTCCTTTTTCCATGAGGTTTTTGGTTTATTGAGAAAGACGGACACAGGAACTCAAAATTCACTCCCAATAGGTATTCTTCAGGATGACCCCAGTGTCTTTATATGGACTCAGGAAATTAAGAAATTTACACATTTTGCCTAACCATTGGATATCTTTGATGAGAAACTGTAGTTACCATTGCAACCTGCAACAAAATAAAGCAAAACCAGTATAGGTCAGTGGACTCCACACATGCTCTCTGGAACAGACGAACTAACTCAGCCTCATGGGAACTCCCTAGGTATGTGCAGGTCCTGGTCTGAAACACCTAGACCTGATGTCCTGGGTGTGGAGCTGCAATCTGCACTTCAAAAGTGTCTCTGCACAGTGATGTGTTGGCTCTTATGTGTCCCATTGCTCCAGCACCTATTGCATCCCTCAGCAGTTCTCCCTACCCCAGCATCCTGGTGGCTACTCTGGTGTATTCTGCCTCACCATGTGGAAATATGAAGTCCCTAACTCTAGGGGCCACTGGAAGGCTCATGGTTTACAGTGCTGATTCCTGCCATGTGTGCACATCACATCCACTGCAATTTGGATGCTCCTTTTGCTAACAAAAATATGGGGAAACATTGCTGCTATTATTTTCTATTACTCTTCTAGTACTACTTTCCCTCTATGAATGCAACCGACATGGAATTTCTAAATACAGAAATCTAGCATTTTTAAAGCAAAGCATGAATCTTATGCACATTTTGCATCATCTGATTCTTATCATTAAGCATTGCACCATCTGGAAATGCCTTTTAAAACATGGTCACTTTGGATATTTACTGTGTTAGTTTTCTTTTTGACGAATTCAGTTTTGATTCATTTTCATTTTCCTCTTTTATGATCATCTATAGGTGGCCTTTGTCAGTTTAAAAATTCATATATTTCCTTTTTAACATTCATAGAAATAAATGATTATATATGACCATCTATATTATAATGGTAAACCATCTCTCAGGTTCTTTTTAAATTATTTCTTCCTTTGTTGTTTTTGTTGGTGTCTTTTTAATTAAATATTTCTTCTCCTTATACTGTAATTGAAAGTTGAATAGAGGGTCACCTCGCATAATTTCTATGAAATTTTATTTCTGGTAACAGCCTGTTCTTGTTGATGAGGATTCAATCCATTAGCCATGCTGGAATAACAATATTATTGTATATTTTCCAAATATTTCATTCAAGCCATAAATTAATTTGGAAAAAAGTGTCATTTCTACTGTATTTGGATCCTCATTCCAGTCACAGATGCTTCCCTTTGGATATTTTAATCATTTTTTGAGCACGCTTTCTTGGTACTTAGAATATATATAAATAGATTATAATTATTTCCTATTAAGAGAGTGTTTTAGTGTGAGAGATGTTTAATGTCATTAAGAATGACGTGCATGGACATTAGCTCTCTGTTGTTATGGTATCATTAAAGCTTTAGATTGTTCTGTATTAATGAGGTATCCTGCTCCTAGGAATTCCTTTTAGTTTAATGGTTTTATAAAATTATATCCACATTCCTCAAATATTATTCTTCAAATAGTAATAATTCATAGCTAATATTTCTTTTTTAGGTCTTATATTATTGATGTGAAATTCCAAAATATTGTTAAAATTTATGGGGTGATGTAGAATGCCTATTTTTCTTTCTTTCATTTTAGGGAATATCCCAAAAAATGGTGGTATTGTGTTGTTCATTGTCATATTGAAATTCATCATATTGAATTCATAGATATTAAAATGACTATATTTTATATTTCTCAGTGCTTTGTAGGTAATTTTTAAAGGCAGCAATAAGCATTTAATGATTAACTTTTTAGAACGGCATGGTATTGGCACTAAATGGCATGGTATTGGCACAAAATAGGCAGGTAGATCAATGGTACAGAATAGAGGACACAGAGCCAAACTCACATAAATACAGTTTTCTTATACTAGACAAAGGCTCCAAAAACATTCAATGGAGTAAAGATAGCCTCTTCAACAAATGGTGCTGGGAAAACTGGAAATCCATATACAGCAAACTGAAACTAAAACCCTACAATTCACCCTGCACAAAACCCAACTCAAAATGGATCAAAGACCTTGGAATTAGAACAGAGGCTCTGCACCTAATAGAAGAAAAAGTAGGTCCCAATCTTCATCCAGTGGGCCTAGGAACAAACTTTCTTAACATCACTCCCAAAGCACAAGAAATAAAAGCAGGAATCAATGATTGGGATAGAGTCAAACTAGCTTTTTCTCAGCAAAGGAAACAATCAGCAATGTGAAGAGAGAGCCTTCAGAGTGGGAGAAAATCTTTGCCACACACACTTCAGATAGAGCACTAATCTCCAGAATATATAAAGAACTCAAAAAACTCTACCCCAAGAATACAAATAACCCAATCAATAAATGGGCTAAGGAAATGAGCAGGCACTTCACAGAAGAGGATCTACAAGCAATCAACAGATATATGAGAAAATGTTCAACATCTCTAGTAATAAGAGAAATGCAAATCAAAACTACCCTAAGATATCATCTCACCCCAATTAGAATGTCTATTATCAAGAATACAAGCAACAATAGGCATTGGTGAGGATGTGGGGAAAAAGGTACATTGATGGTGGGGTTGCAAATTGGTACAGCCACTCTGGAAAGCACTATGGAGATTCCTTAGAAAACTCTGAATGAAATCACCATTTGACCCAGCCATCCCTCTCCTTGGCCTATACCCAAAGGACTTAAAATCTGCATACTACAGTGACACAGCCACATCAATGTTTATAGCAGCCCAATTCACTATAGCTAGATTATGGAACCAACCTAGATGCCCCTCAATAGATGAATGGATAAAGAAACTGTGGTACATATACACAATGGAATATTATACAGACATAAAAATAATAAAATTATGACATTTGAAGGTAAATGAATGGAATTGGAGAAGATCATGTTAAGTGAAATAAGCCAATCCCAAAAAACCAAAGGCCAAAATGATCTCTCTTATAAGTGTTTGATGGCATATAGTGCGGGTGGGGGAGGCTCAGAAAGAATGGAGGAGGGATGGATTTTAAAGAAAAAAATGAGGGGTGGGAGGGGTCTGGGAAGGAAAGATAATAGAATGAGACAAACGTCTATATCCTATGTATATGTATAAGTATGCAAATTGTATGATTCTACTTTGTGTACACCCCAAAAAATGATAGTTGCACCCCATTTGTGTACAATGACCTAAATTAAAAATAAATAAATTTTAAAAAATGTAATTTTTATAAAACTTATCTAAAAATTATTGCATCGTGTACATCAAGATTAATGCTAACTTTTTTATATTAATGAAGTTTTTATTCAATTATTTGCAAACATTTAGTAGGATTTGAATAGTTCCAGGTTGAATAAACATAATATTAAATACATATGTGTAACTACACTCTTATTAAAGCATGTGAATTTTAAATTAAGTTAAACATGTAATTATAAATTATGTACAATATTTTAATATTTAACAGATTTGTTATGTACCAAGTCATCACAAAATTTAATTATTTTGTACCATGTATATTTAATTTGGAAACAGAAAATAAATGTGTGTACATATATTAAAAAAACATTTTAGAAACAATAATGTTAAATTCATCTCCATATTCTCAAAAATATTTTGTATTCTCAAATAAATTCTAAACATTGGATGTGGAAAAAAAGACTACACCAGCTATCTGAGGAAACCTAAGTGTATAAGATGAACTTACCCATGGAGACACCTACCTTTGGAAGTGTTAATTTCTAAACATGAGGCCTATAGTAGATGTAAGGGAAGTGAACATCAGTAATTGTGCCTATAAACTAAAAACTATAAAGAGAAAATGTGATGCAGAATACTTTAGATGCAAGAATAATTTATGGGATTGACCAAACAATATATTAGATCTATAAAGTCTTAAATAAAAATCCAAAGAAATGAACAGGCACTTTACAGAGGAAAATCTTCAAGCAATCAACAGATTTATGAAAAAATGTTCAACATCCCTAGTTATAAGAGAAATGCAAATCAAAACTACCTTAAGATTTCATCTTACCCCAATTAGAATGTCTTTTATTAAGAACACAGGCAACAACAGGTGTTGGCGAGGATGTGGTGAAAAGGGTACACTCATATATTGCTGGTGGGATTGCAAGTTGGTGCAGCCACTCTGGAAAGCAGTGTGGAGATTCCTTAGAAAACTTGGAATGGATCCACAATTTGACCCTGCTATCCCACTCCTTGGCCTATTCCCAAAGGACTTAAAATCAAATTACTACAGTGACGCAGCCACATCAATGTTCATAGCTGCCCAATTCACTATAGCTAGATTGTGGAAACAACCTAGATACCCTTCAATAGATGAATGGGTCAAGATGGCGGGCTAGAAGAAGGCTGCAATCCTACTTGCTTCGTGGATTCCTATATGCTCGGGATTCAAACAGCAGGAATATGGCTCTCAACAAGATTTTATATTCAAATCACATATAAGGGGTCCCAAGTCGCTCCTCCGGAACCAACTCTGATGGGCTGGGCTCAGCCTGGCCGCAGGCAGCTACCACCCAGGAGTGCAGGACCCCGCAGCTGCTTCGGAGTCACCAACCTGGGCCTGCGGTAGCCAACAAGTGAGCACAGGTCCCAGGAAGTGGCTTCAGAGTCACAGGCGAGGCTCCAGCACCAGCCAGCTCCTGAGCCCTCGGAGCTAAGCTCAGGCCATCCCCCGGGGACACAGCACTGCAGCTCCAAGTGAGATCTGGCCAGGAGCGGAGCTGTTTGCTGGCTCCAGCAGGGAATTTGGGCCCTTTGGCACCATTCTGCAGCTTCCCTGGTGGAGAGACGCCATCTTCAGCTGTCTGAGCCCTTGGACCTAAGCTCAGGAATTCCCACGGGGGACACAGCACTGCAGCTCCAGGTGAAATCTGGCCCGGAGCAGAGCTGCTTGCCGGTTCCAGTGGGGAATTTGGGCCCTTTGGCGCCATTCTGCAGCTTACCTGGGGGAGAGTCGCCATATTCAGCTGTCTGAGCCCTCGGACCTAAGCTCAGGCCTTCTGGCAGAGCAACAGTGCTGCATCTCTGGTTGCCTCTGCCTAGAAGCATTGATCATTCCCAACCTGGAGGTAGTGAGACAGCAGCTATTTTGGGTCACCACTTGATCAAGCACCTCGCAAGCATCTGGTGAGTTAATGGAAATCTGCAGGGATGCCCTAAGTCTTTACAGGGAAATTACAATCGCTCTGATTTGCACTACTGGAGGGGAACATACATGAGCAGCATGAGAAAACACGGGAAGGAAGTGTCCCAAACAAACTTGGATGATACATCAAGAGAACCCAAAGACAGCATGGTAGAAGGAATGACCGATATGGAGTTCAGAATGTTCATAATTAAAATGATCCGAGAAGAGAATAATGTGACGAGAGAGCAGTTTCAGGCTATGAATAATCAGCTAATAGAGCAATTGCAGGAAGCAAAAAATCATTTCAATAAAGAGATAGAAGTTCTGAGAAAAAAAAAAAAACCAGTAATTGCTTGAAGCAAGAAAGTAAAGGAAGGAAACAACCAAGTTAAAAACTCAACAGAAAGCATAATTAACAGAAGGGATCACTTGGAAGACAGAACCTCAGACAATGAAGACAAAATATTTAATCTTGAAAACAAAGTCGAACAAACAGAGAAGATGGTTAGGAATCATGAATGAAACCTCCAAGAAATATGGGACATCATGAAAAGACCCAATTTAAGAGTTATTGGGATTGAGGAAGGCACAGATATACAAACCAAAAGTATGAATAATCAGTTCAATGAAATAATATCAGAAAATTTCCCAAATATGATGAATGAGATGAAAAATCAATTACGAGGGACCTTCAGGACACCAAAGGCACAGAATTTCAACAGATCCACACCAAGGCACATTATAATGAAAACACCTAACATACAAAACAAAGAGAGAATTTTAAAGGCTGCGAGAGAAAAACATCAGACTACCTACAGGGGGAAACCAATACAGACATCAACAGATTTCTCAGCTCACACACTAAAAGCAAGAAGGGCCTGGAACAACATATTTCAAGCTCTGAAAGAAAACAGATGCCAACAAAGAATCTTATACCCAGTAAAACTTTCCTTCAGATTTGATGACAAAATAAAATCCTTCCATGATAAACAAAAGCTTAAAGAATTCACAGAGAGAAAGCCTGCCTTACAGAATATTCTCAACAAAATATTCCAAGAGGAAGAAACGAAAAATAACCCAATCTCTGTCATCATGGGGAGTAATTACCCTAAAGAAAGGGTCAATCAAAGGAGAAACAAAGTTAAGCTAAAAACCCCCCCAAAAAGCTAAAATGACAGGAAATATAAGTCATTTCTCAATAATAACCCTGAATGGAAATGGCCTAAACTCACCAATCAAAAGACATTGACTGGCAGACTGGATTAAAAAGAAAGACCCAACAATATGCTGCCTTCAAGAGACTCATCTCATAGAAAAACATGCCCACAGTCTAAAGGTGAAAGGTTGGGAAAAAACATACCATGCACATGGACTGAGTAAAAAAGCTGGGGTTTCAATTCTGATTTCAGATAAAGCACACTTCAAGCCAAAGTTAGTCAGAAGGGATTAAGAAGGACATTTCATACTGCTTAAAGGAAGCATAGACATAACATAACATAATCATAGCTGCTCAATTCACAATAGCTAGATTATGGAATCAACCTAGATGCCATTCAGTAGATGAATGGATAAAGAAACCATGGTATGTATACACAATGGAATATTACTCAGCCATAAAGAAGAATAAAATTATGGCATTTGAAGGTAAATGGATGATGTTGGAGACTGTTATGCTAAGTGAGATCAGCCAATCCCAAAAATCCAAAGGCAGAATTGTTTCACTGATAAATGAATGATGATACATAAGGCGGGGGGGAAGGGGGGCAAGAAGGGAGGAAGGATAGATAGAAGGGAGGGAAGGTGGGGGTGGGGTGGGGGTGGGGGTAAAAATAATAACAGAAATTGTGACAGATACCTTTGCCCTGTGTACGTGCATGAACGCACAGATGGTGTGACTCTACCTTGTGTACAACCAGTGAAACCAGAGCTGTACTTCATTTGTGTTCAATGAATCAATAAGTAAATAAAAAAATAAATAAATAAATAGATAGATAGATAAATAAATAAATAAAATAGATGATTGGATAAAAAAACTGTGGTATATATACACAAGGAATATTTCTCAGCCATAAAGAAGAATAAAATTATGGCATTTGTAGGTAAACAATTGATGTTGGAGACTGTTATGCTAAGTGAGATTAGCCAATCCCAAAAATCCCAGGGCCAAACCGTCTCTCTGATAAGTGAGTGATGATGCATAATGCGGGGTGGAGGGGGGGCAAGAATGGAGGAAGGCTAGATAGCATAGAGGGAAGGGAGGGGTGGGGTCAGGGTAGGGGAATAATAATAACAGAATGTGTGAGAGACACCAATGCTCGGTGTACATGGATGAATGCACAGATGGTGTGACTCTACTTTGTGTACAACCAGAGAAACAATAGCTGTACTCCATTTGTGTTCAATGAATCAAAATTAAATTTAAAAAATTTAATTAATTTTTTATTTTATCATTTTTATTCAGCTATATTCATTGTGTATATTAATGGTGCTCATGTGATATTTCAATACAAGCATACAGTTTGCTTTGATTGAAACAAAATTAAATGAAAATCTAAAACATCTGAAAGAAAAGTCACAAACTATTAATGATAAATAATATCAACTCGAGTGCCTAACTCAAGATTTAATTGCCCAAAACTCAGAAATATTGGAATGCAAAGGAAATCCTCTAAATTGCATGCTAGTAATAATGTTTAAATTCTTAATGAGATTTATGTAAAGATAAGTGTATTCTAAGATACTTGATACAGATAAAATGAGCTTTAGTCAAATGTGAAAGAAGCAGAAAAGCCTTCCCATGGAGGCTTGAAGCTAATGCCTCTCTGGGAAATCTATCTAATCACAAGAAACAAAGGGAAACAATAAGCAACCACAGAAAGGTTAAAACAAGTTGTAAATATACATAAAACATGACATAGTAGCACCAGAGATGCACAAGAACCTTAAAGCAAGAACTCACAAGTAAAGAACATCAATTCCTGGATTCTTTCAGGACAAAAAATATGGGAGTGTAATCAAGTGATAGATTTGACTACACAAAGTTCATAAATTTTCACACACTCCCCACAAATATCTCTATGCATATGTATACATGTGCATAGACATATGCACATGTATGCAAATATTTCTACACATATATGAATCAAGTATACTAAAATGCAAACAGATAATTTCTTAGGGAAAAAAACTCCAATACTTTTTAAGAATACATTGGAAAATGAGGAAAATGTCGTGTAGTGTCTATGCAAGGGTCTTCAGGGAGAGACTCTGCAATACAGAAGTAACTGGCCAGCAACCCTACATGCATGTTCAGCCTCAGAAATATTCAAATCATTGTGATGTTAAGGCTCTTAAATGTTTGTGTACTCAGCTGTGAAATAATGCTTTCCCATGTGAATATCAAAGGGAGAAATGATACTATCAGAAGTGCATCCACAAACTTCTGTTGCAAGATATTTGTAAGATACTTGATGTGGATTCTTGCCAACAATACACAAACATAATCAAATATTTCCCACCTAAGTACACACACATCAAAATACACCATAACATGGCTATTCTTCCTTACTCCCTTAATGGCAAACCTCCCTGAATCGCTGTTCTTTCTCTGGGAGCACTGGACACCCCCTCCAATCTTCCCTTCAGCCCCTGTTAGCTCCAGGTCATGGTCCTCAGTGAACCCTGTATTGATCAGTGAAATGTTCACTTCTCACGTAAGTGTTAGGAATAAATGCAGCCTTGTGAAAAAAAAATATCAATCAGGACAGCAGGCAGCCACAGCAGCCCTGCTCTGGGCTAGGTTGGCCTGGATCTCCACTGACCTTAGCTAAAGTGTCTTGGGTTCCATTCTCTCTGATGCTCTCCTGTCCACTGAATTCTCAGACTCACCTGGAGACCAGCTCTGGGAGGAAGGTCTCCCTGTGGAAGTGCAAGGTCCTACCTGGGTGGGCTTGATGGTGACTGAAGCTCTGTCTCCAGAAAAAAAAAAACAAAAAAAAACAGGAAAGAGTCAAGTGTTGGGCTCCTGATGACCAAGGACATCACCTCATCCTGTCCAACACAAGGCTGTACACTGAGGGACCACATCAGAGCAGAGACGCACAGCTCCTTATATCTGCTCATTAGGCTCAGTTCCTTATTGTTCCCCTGAGAGGCACTGTCCTGGAAAGACAGTAAATTCTTCCTGCTGCTTCTCTATTCCCAAGAGAACCATTTATAGTCCAGTAAACCTAGCTTTTATTATTCCCCATGAATCCACCTGCCTTCCAGAGTCCAACCTCCTGGAACTTCATCCCCCTTTGGCTGAAGGTGTTTTCTAACTCTGATGCTGACGGGCTCAACTTGACTGGAGCTCATGTGTCCTGAAGCATGGATCTGTGCTGGGCAAAAAGCACCAATATCCAAGAAAATAGCCATTCCTCTTTAACAAGTGTGCACACTGTGTCCCCTTGGTCTAAAGCCTTGGGCATTATGCTTCTTGTCTTCATGGTACTTTCCCAAAACTATCAGGAAATTCTGTTTTTTGAAAATTTTATTTTATTTGTTATTTTTAGATATACATGACAGTGGAATGCATTTTGATATATTATATATACATGGAGTATAACTTATTCTAATTAGGATCCTATTATTATGGTGGAGAGAGGGAGGGGAAGACTAGAAGTCCATTGAATTAGATGAAGGGGAATGAAGGGGAATGAAGGGGAGAAGGGGAATAGGAAGGAGAGTAAAATTAATTGGACATAACTTTCCTATCCTTGTATTTGAGTACATGACCAGGGTAACTCCACAACATGTGCAACCACAAGAAGAGGAAATTTATTGTTTTAGCACATGTTAATGGCTCCCATTCAGTCCATCATTTTGAAATATTTATTAAGAAGAGGTGTACTTAGTTCTTATTGTGGACCATAACCTGAGATTAGCACCTGGCAAGAATTGTGCAATTTCATTTTTACCAAGATCTATTCTATGAAATCTGTTCTGAGTAGTGATACTATTATGTACTCCATCCATTGCAGAACCTGGGCTGACCACTGCTATCACATTAAGGAGAGATGGGACTTTCATTTGAATTCTGGCATGACACTTCCTCCTCTCAACATATGGGTCTCTGGTAGTCAATGACATATACTTTTTCCCTGGGGATATTTGGTAATGTCTTCAGCATGGTATTAAACACCCACAACGGCTCCCAACACAAAAAATTACCTATCCCCACATGTCATCCTTAAGGAGCTTATCCAAACCAATTCTAGACCAACCTCGTTATGCAGAAGACTTACCAGGCATGCAAGTTCCAGTGCAAACTTTGAGTTTTTGGGTCTCCTGAAACTCTGTATTCTAACAGGTCCAAAGTCATCCCGGTCTGTGGACCTAACTTTGAGTAGCAAGGTGTGATGCTCTGTAGAGTCTGTTGTAGGTAGTTGTAGGTCTTCTCCTCCCAAATTGTCATTGTATGTTATTCTCAAAGGAAGTGCATCCACTCACTCTAAGACTGTAATGAATTCTGTGTTCAGTTATTATTATGTACTCTTTTATATTACTGGGGAGTGAAGCCAGAAGTGACCTACCAGTGGGCTACATCATCTGATTTTAGGGATTTCAGGTCAGTCAATGTACAGGGGAGCAAGAGTCCTTCGAGTTGAGCACACACCTCAGGACAACAGGTGCCCTGTTTGAATGGCTTAGAGATGCTCTGCAGCTCATCTGTCCTTGAGGCCTGGAGACATCATCTCTTTATAATAACCTAGGGTCCTAGTGGACTCTGAGAATCAAGTGAGTTATGTGATCTGCACATGCACAAAGCTAACTGTACTGTGTAACCTAGGTAACTTGAGATGACCCTGGAATAGATAATAAAACTGGACTGACTCCCATGGGAGCCACTTCTTGCTTTTCACCATCCTGTGTGCTTGCCTCTTTATTAGCTCTCCCCTTAACCCTTACAGCTGGACCCAAAATGACCCCTTCACACTTGACCTTTTTATTTTTATTTATTTATTTTGAGCCAGGGTCTCCCTAACTTGCCCAAGCTGGCCTCAAAATTGCCACCCACTAGCCTCAGCCTCCAAGTCACTAGCATTAAAAGTATGCACCATCATTGCCAGCCAATCATTCCATACAAGGGCTCTTAAATGACGACTAATGTAATTATGTGAAGGACATTCTAGGAGGCAGAATAATGGTCTCCTAATGATGCCTAGAACCTAATTCAAAGAAACTTTGAATATGTTGGATAAAACAATATATTATTCCTTTCTCTTTTAAATAATTCATCAGCATGTTGCAGTTATACATAACAATGTAGCTCATTTTGACATGCTCAGTCATGCGTGGAATAGACTTTGCTCCATTTCAGTCACCAGGACTTCCTCTTTCTTTGCTCTCCTCCCTCTCTTATTCCCCTTCCTGCACTTTCCTGGTCTTTCCTCTGTTTATTGACTGTGTTTTTACTTGGTGCTCTATAGATAAACATGAAGGTGGAATTCGAGGCAGTGTGTTCATGTATAGACATGGCATGTGTGGGTCGATGTCATTCTGCAGTCCTCCCTTTCCCCATCCCTCCTGCCCCCACCTACAGCCCCATCCTTGACTCCATTATTCTCCCTTCTAGTTTCATTAGATGCCTTTTTTTATGCCACTTTGCTCTCTAGCTTTCACAGGGGACAGAGAAAATTTGACCCTTGATTTTCTAAGTCTGGCTTCATTCATTGAGCATGATGTTCTCCAGGTCTATCATTTACCAACAAGGACATAATTTCATTTTTCTTTGTGGTTAAGTAAAAACCCATTGTGTGTATATACTGTATTTACCTTATCCATCCTACTGTTGAATTTTTTAGACCATAATGACCTGTAATAAAGTACACTAGCATAATGGAGATGAATTTTCACAAAAAACTGTTAAATGGCTGACATTTATGGGAACAATAAGGCAACACAGAAAATCCGTGGCCTCAGATATTGCTCCAGTACAAATTGCAAAATTACCTCATATGCCCAGAGCTTCTCTTTCCATAAATGCAGTAAAACACACAACTGTTACATCAGTGAAACATTAACACCTTGATCAATATGACACATGTCAGGTGGGAAGTACCCTTTGCTGTCTGTGCCATGAATGTTTCCTCTGAAGGAAAAGGTGAATGGACAAAGTGGGCAAACTGCTGACTGAGAAGCAGGAAGCTGGATGAGGAGAGTTGGTTAAATTGCAAAGAGGTCAAAACCAGAATCATGTCAAGTCCAGGGTGTAAACAAAATGAATATGTGCCACATTCACCATCAGATCCAAAAACTCCACCTCTGGCTCTGAGGCTTGCTCCCTGCAGTCACAGGCATGGACTTCTGAACCCTGCTACACTTTCCCTCCACAGAGCCTCCTCAGGGCTCACTTTACATCCTTATTCCTCAGACTGTAGATGAAGGGGTTCAGCATGGGGGTGACCACAGTGTACATCACTGAGGCTGTTGCACTGGAGTGTGGGCTGTAGGTGGCACCAGAACTCAGGTACACACCTAGGCCTGTGCCATAAAATAAGGAGACCACAGACAGGTGAGAGGCACAGGTGGAGAAGGCTTTGTACTTGCCCTGTGCTGATGAGATTGCATGGATAGAGGACACTATCTTGGAGTAGGAGTAAAGGATGCCAGTGATGGGGCCACCTCCCAGTAACACAGTTACAAAATACCTTACCAAATCAATGATAAAGCTGTCAGAACAGGCAAGCTGGACCACCCAGTTAAGTTCACAGAAAAAGTGGGGGATTTCTAAATGTGTGCAGAAGGACAGTTGCAACACCATTAAGCTTTGTAGCAGGGCATGCAGGACACTCAGGATCCAGGACACTAGAACCAGCAAACCACAGAGCCAAGGATTCATGATGGCAGTGTAGTGCAGGGGGTGGCAGATGGCCACATACCTGTCATAGGCCATCACAGCCAGGAGGAAGTTGTCCACCTCTACAAAAATAAAGAAAAAGCACATCGGTGTGATGCAGCCTGCATAGGTAATGGCCTTGCTCTGTGTTTAGATGTTCATCAGCATCTTTGGGATGGTGGTGGAGGTGAAGCAGATGTCCACAAAGGACAGGTTGGAGAGGAAGAAGTACATGGGTGTGTGCAGATGGGAGTCTGAGATGGTGGCCAGTTTGATGAACAGGTTCCCCAGCACAGTGACCAGGTACATGGAGAGGAAGAGTCCAAAGATGAGGGGCTGAAGTTCTGGGTCCTCTGAAAATCCCAGAAGAAGGAATTCTGAAACTCTTGTATTGTTTCCTGGTTCTAAGTGGCAGATGTGACTACTGGAAAGGGAAAAATATATGACTAATTGTAATGGTTAATTTTGAATTGGCAACTTGATTATATTAAGAGATGCTGATGGTTAAGAACTTCTGGATGTGTCAATAAAGGCTTGTCTAGGGATGATTGGAATTTGGGATAGAAGCTGAAGTGGAGCACCTCCCTAAGGGTGGGCAGCACTGTCCAAAAGGATGGAATAAAGGCTGGAAGAACAAGGAAGCAGATACAGATGCGTAATCTGCTTCAATCCTCTGAGTGTATTGGACTCTCAATTCTTCACTCTTCCAAAGTGGACTCCGCCAGTGATTCTCCAGGTAGTTTCCAGAAACCTTGGTTTCAGATTAGAGTATCACTGTTGATCTTTCTTTTTCTGAGGCTTCTGCATCATGGACTTTGCAGCTGCTTCCAGCTCTCCAGCTTCAGATGGCCATTGTGGACTATCCAGCTTCTGTCCTATAAGCCAATCTAATAAATACCCCTTTTATAATCATACTTCCTGTTGATTCTGCTCCTCTAGAGAACCCTGATGTACACACTACCCTTCACACACATGGACAAAGCAGATATCATTAAATGTTACAATTCATATTTTCCAGTAAAGATATTAATTTCTGTTTTGTTTCCCGGTCTGGTCATCCTAGGACATCCCATATAAAAAAAAAAAAAAAAAAAAAAAAAAAAAACGGAACAAAGAGCAGAGAGCTCATGCAATGTGAACTTTTAAGGAGAAAATGTTTCTTACGATGGAGGGGCATATGTGGAGTGCTGGCCACATGCCAGGCACTCTGCAGGCCTCAACAACAAAAGTTCCTACATCCCAATTATGGGCAAAGCACATGTATATGGAAAAATCACAGGGCTCTCTGCTCTTTGTTCCGAGGACATGCTCTACATTTGCCTCTGCATATTTGCATTTCCATATGCATAACTCATACTGTAATCTTTATTTATTTATTTACTTTTTGCGTTCATGCATGTACACAGGGCAATGGTATCTGTCACATTCTGTTTTTATTCTTACTCCCTCACCCGACCCCACCCCTCCCTTCTCTCTATGCTATCTACCCTTCCTCCATTCTTGCGACACTTCCCCCCAGATTATGGATCATCATACATTTATCAGAGAGATAATTCTGTCTTTGGATTTTTGGGATTGGCTGATCTCACTTAGCATAAAAGTCTCCAATATCATCCATTCACCTACAAATGCCATAATTTTATTCTTCTTTATGGCTGAGGAATATTCCATTGTGTATATATACCAAAGATTCTTTATCCATTCATCTACTGAAGGGCATCTAGGTTGATTGCATAATCTAGCTATTGGAAACTGAGCAGCTATGAACATTGATGTGGCTGCATCACTGTAGTAATCTGATTTTAAGTCCTTTGGGTGTAGACCAAGGAGTGGAATAGCAGGGTCAAATGGTGGATCCATTCCAAGTTATCTAAGGAATCGCCAACTGCTTTCCAGAGTGGCTGCACCAACTTGCATTCCCACCAGCAATGTATGAGGGTACCCTTTTCCCCACATCTTCGCCAACACTTGTTGTTGCCTGTATTCCTAATAAAAGACATTCTAATTGGGGTAAGATGAAATCATATGGTGGTTTTGATTTGCATTTCTCTTATCACGAGTGATGTTGAACATTTTTTCATAAATCTGTTGATTACTTGTAGATCTTCCTCTGTAAATTGTCTGTTCATTTCCTTGGCCCATATATTGATTGGGTTATTAGTGTTCTTGGTGTAAAGATGTTTGAGTACTTTGTAGATACTGGAGATTAGTGCTCTATCTGAAGTGTGTGTGGTAAAGATTTTCTCCCACTCTGAAAGCTCTCTCTTCACATTGCTGATTGTTTCCTTTGCTGAGAAAAAGCTTTTCAATTTGACTCTATCCCTATCATTGATTCCAGCTTTTATGTCTTGTGCTTTGGGAGTCATGTTAAGGAAATCTGGTCCTAGGCCAACATGAAGAAGATTTGGACCTATATTCTCTTCTATTAGGTGCAGAGTCTCTGGTCTAATTTCTAGGTCCTTGATCCACTTTGAGTTGAGTTTTGTATAGGGTGAGAGATATGGGTTAAGTTTCATTTTGCTGTGTTTGGATTTCCAGTTTTCCCAGCACCATTTGTTGAAGAGGCTGTCTTTTCTCCATTGCATGTTTTTTACTCCTTTGTCAAGTATGAGATACCTGTATTTCTGTGGGTCTGTCTCTGTGTCCTGTATTCTGTACCATTGATCTACCTGTCAACTTTGGTACCAATACCATGCTGTTTTTGTTAATATTGCTCTGTAGTATAGTTGAAGTTCTTGTATTGTGATACCCCCTGCTTCTCTCTTCTTTCTGAGGATTGCTTTAGCAATTCTGGGTCTCTTATTAATCCAAATGAAATTCCTGATTGCTTGCTCTATTTCTCTGAGGTCTGTCATTGGGATTTTAATTGGAATTACATTGAATTTGTATAGCATTTTTGGAAGTTTGGCCATTTTGATAATATTAATTCTGCCTATCCAAGAACATGGGAGATATTTCCATCTTCTCAGATGCTCCTTACTTTCTTTCTTTAGTGTTTTGTAGTTCTCATTGTAGAGGACTTTCACTTCTTTTGTCAGATTGATTCCCAAGTATTATATATTTTTTTTAGGTTAACGTGGGTTGCGTAGTTTCCCTAATTTCTCTCTCAGAGGATGCATCACTTATGAATAAAAGTACATTAGATTTATGAGCATTAATTTTATATCCTGCTATTTTACTGAATTCATTTTTGAGTTCCAGAAGTTTTCTAGTGGAATTCTTAAGGTCTTCTAAATAGAGAATCATGTCATCAACAAATAGGGATAGTTTGAGCTCTTCTTTTCCTATTCTCATTCCTCTAAGATCTTTGGTCTGTCTAATTGCTCTGTCTAGAGTTTCAAGAACAATGTTGAATAGTAGTGGTGAAAGAGGGCATCCTTGCCTTGTTCCAGTTCTCAGGGGTAATGCTTTCAGTTTTCCTCCATTTAAAATGATGTTAGCTGTGGGCTTAGCATAGATAGCATTTACAATGTTAAGGAATGTCCACACTATCCCTATTTTTTCTAATGTTTTGAGCATGAATGGGTGCTGTATTTTATCAAATGCTCTCTCTGCATCTACTGAAGTAATCATGTGGTTCTCAAATTAAATCTGTTGATCTGGTGAATTACATTGATTGATTTCCGGATGTTGAACCAACCTTGCACCCCTGGAATGAAACCCACTTGATCATGGTGCACTCTCTTTTTTATGTGCTTGTGTATGCGATTCGCTAAAATTTTGTTAAGAATTTTTGCATCTAGGTTCATTAGAGATATGGGTCTGAAATTTTCTTTCTTTGATGTGTCCTTCTCTGGTTTTGGTATCAGGGTGATATTAGCTTCATAGAATGAGTTTGGAAGGGTTCCCTCCTCCTCTATTTCATGAAATACTTTGAGGAGTATTGGAATGAGCTCTTCTTTGAAGGTCTTGTAGAACTCGACTGTGAATCCATCTGGTCCTGGACTTTTCTTTGTTGGTAGGTTTTTAATGCCTTCTTCTATTTCATTGCTTGAAATTGATCTATTTAAGTTGTGTATGTCCTCCAGATTCAGATTGGGTGGCTAATATGCCTCTAGGAACCTGTTGATGCCTTCTAGGTTTTCTATTTTTTTGGAGTATAAATTTACAAAGTAGCTTCTTATTATATTTTGTATTTCAATTGTGTCTGTTGTATTATTTCCATTTCCATCACAAATTTTAGTAATTTGGAGTTTCTCTCCCCTTCTCTTCCTTAGTGTTCCTAAGGGTTTATCACTTTTGTGTATTTTTTCAAAGAACCAACTTTTTGTTTCGTCAATTGTTTGAATTGTTTCTTTTGTTTCAAGATTAAATATTTTTGTTTCCAAGATTAAATATCTTGTCTTGATTGTCCTATGTTCTGTCTTCCAATTGATCTATTCTGTTAATTATGCTTTCAATTGAGCTTTTTACTTGGTTTATTGTTTCCTTCATTTCTTTGTTTCCTTCAAGAATTTCTGTTTGTTTTTTTCTCAGAACATCTATCTCTTTATTTTAGTGATTTTTTGCTACCTGCAATTGCTCTATTAGCTGATTATTCATAGCCTGAATCTGCTCTCTCATCACATCATTCTCTCCTTGGATCATTTTTATTATGAACATTCTGAACTCCCTTTCTGTCATACCTTCTACCATGCTGTCTTTGGGTTCTCTTGATATATCATCTAGGTTTGTTTGGGACACTTTCTTCCCGTGTTTTCTCATGTTGCTCTTGTATCTTCCCCTCTAGTAGTGTGAATCCGAGGGATTGTGATTTCCCTGCGAAGACTTAAAGTGTCCCTGAAGATTTCCAGTAACTCACCTGTTGTTTGAGAGGTGCTTGATCAAGCGGTGACCCAAGAAAGGTGCTGTCCCACTACCTCCAGGTTGGGAATGATCAATGCTTCTGGGCAGAGGCAGCGTAGTGTTGATAGACAATTAGATACAGCAAGGTGCTAGACTCTGTGCCAGGGTGTGGACATGGGAACTAGACCATTTTTGGGTGGTGTCACAGAACTGTGCTCAGTGATGGAGAGCCTGGGCTTGAGAGCCTAGGCTGGCCTGAACTCCTCGCTGGGGTCTCAGCCTGTGGCAGGTGGTTGCTCTCTCCTGGTGACACTGTAAAATGGTGCCAAAGGCCCTAAACTCCCCGCTGGGGTCAGCGACCCTAGCAGCTCCCATCCAGACCTCTCCAGAAGCCATGGAGCAATGGCTTGGAAGACCTGACCTCAGCTCTGAAGACCCAGGCAGCCGGAAATGGTCCTTCTCTGCCAGGGAACCTGCAAAATGACACCAAGGGTTCCAAACTCCCCGCCGGAGTCAGCAACCCCAACAGCTCCCGGCCAGACCTTTCCAGAAGCCAGGGCACAGTGGCTCAGAAGACTCGACCTCAGCTCCGAGGACCCAGGCAGCCAGAGATGGTCCCTCTCTGCCAGGGAAGCTCAGCTCTGAGGACCCAGGCAGCCGGAGATGGTCCCTCTCTTCCAGGGAAACTCAGATCCGAGGACCCAGGCAGCCGGAGATGGTCCCTTTCTGCCAGGGAAGGGGCAAAATGGTGCCGAGGGGTCCAAACTCCCCACTGGAGTCAGCGACCCCAGCGGCTCCTGGCCAGACCTCTCCAGAAGCCACAGTGCAGTGACTTGGAAGACCCGACCTCAGCTCTGAAGCCCCAGGCAGCTGGAGATGGTCCCACTCTGCCAGGGAAGCTCAGCTCCGAGGACCCAGGCTGCTGGAGATCTACTGTAATCTTTAACTACACATGGTCCTTTGGGCATTAATTATACTTCAACAAAACTGTTCAAAAAAGAAATCATGATATATCATGCCATAATTTAAAGGTGCCCAAAAAACAAAAAATACATGAATTGAGAGAGTAGACACAAGGTGCTTTTTAGTGTGTGTTTGTGTGTGTCTGTGTGTCTGTGTGTCTGAGTGTGTGTGTTTACATGTGTGTTTTAGGCTAGGTGTAACTCTGGGCAATATCTGTGCTTGTAGGCACTCTACACTAGCAGAACCCCCACAAGCCCCTGAGACTTCTATTTTTATGGTTTTCCAAACAGAATTAAAAAGAAATTTAAAGAACTGAAAAACATATTATTGAGCATACTGAATATATAAACATGAAAAGTAATTAAAGTGACCAAGACTTTGACACACTAGTATATAGCAGATAATGTTTCTGTGACATTCTTGCCCGTGATAAATGCTCAGCTATCACTTGTGGAATGAATCAGGAGTGAAGTCTATTCTATGTGGACATTTCAAATAGCATAATTATTATCCCTTCCTTTTTGACAACAAAAAATCTCTCCAGACACTGCTCAATATTCTCTAGGGCACAAATATCACTTGTAATTGAGAACCACCCTGAAATTAACAATAGCAAAATGTTTTTGCAACATTGATATAGTATTAAATCAATGATAAAAAAAATAAAGCTAGGTGAGGTGGCATATACCTGTAATCCCTGTGGCTAGGGAGACTGAGAAAACAAGGTTTATGTATACAAAGCCAGCCTCAGCAATGATGAGGCACTAAGCAACTCAGTGAGATCCCATATATAAATAAAATACAAAATATGACTGGGGATGTGGCTCAGTGATTGAGTGCCCCTCAGTTCAATTCAATCCAGTTCTAAAAAAAAAAGACCACCAAAAGTATGTGTAGCACAGACACATTGTGAAATACCATACATCATTGGAATTATCTAAAGGGCATTGTGTTAGTTGATTTGAAGGAACTCAGTAGACATGTTTCAGAGAGGAAAAAAAGGGGGACAAGCTATAACAGACCACAGAACCAAAGAGAGGGCATGTCCAATGTGCATAGGAGTCTATTCCTGCATCTGTATGAAGAATATATGAGCTTGTCAGTATTCAGAATATAGGAAGAAAAGTTCAAAAATAAACCAGGAATTTACAGAAAAACAGAATGACAGTATTAGTAAGCTTGGTATAAGTATAGATTTTTATCTGATGCACCCAGTTTATGGATTTTATTTTTGTTTCCAATTTTTATCTAATATCTCACTTTGATTATTTATTATAGTTTTCTATTTTTGAGGGTCCTGATTTTTTGGGTTTTGTTTGTTTGTTTGTTTGTTTTCATTTGCATTAGTAGGACTCAAACACAGGACCTTGTGCATAATAACCAAGTGCTCAGACTGAACTTCAATTCAACCTGGTTTTTTAAACATACAATTAATAAGTGTGCATAAAACAGTGTGGAGTGTTATAATTCAATACATATATCCAATATGTAATGCTCAAATCAGGGTCTTTAGCATTTCCCTCTCCTTAAACATTTTGTCAATTCTTTGTTTTGGTAAATGTCTAATCTCATTTTTATTGTTATTATATATTTTTTTGTAAATGTGTGTTATAAAGCTGGTATAGCATTTTGGAGTAATTTTAAGTTTGATTCTTGGGAGTTACTAAATTTTGGAGATAAAAACTGTGTAAGAAATTACTTTACTGAAAACTTTGCACTGTGCTCTGGGACACAGGGGCCCCTTCACCCTGTGACTGTGGACTGCTGTGCGTATCAGGTCCCCCTGGCTCCTCCCTGCCTTTCCTGCCTCTGCTGATCACCAGCCTACATTCTACTGCACTGAGTCTTCAATGTTCCCCTATTCTTTATTGAAAATGTCCTCAGTACATGTTGACAGGGTTCCATGTCACTTTTCAATGCCTTCATTTCCCATGTACTGATTGAAACAAAATGGAATGAAGAGTGTAAAACATCCAATGGAAAGATGTGAAATAGGAATTATTTAATGATATCAACATGGGTTACAAATTCAAGACTCAATTGCCAAACACCTGGAAATAACACGAAATGAAGGAAGTCCTATAAATTGCATGACAGTGAAAATATGTAAAGTTTTAATACCTCTCATACAAAAGTATGTATCTTAAAATATGCTAAGTAAAGATAAAATGAGGATCAAGAGGGAAATTAGCAGGAATGCCTTTCAATGATGCCTAAGGGTGACACATTTCAGAGCAATGCATCTGATCAGAAAGAGACAAAACACAACCATCTGCAACAGCAGAGATGTGAAAAGCAGTTGGAAATGTGCGTCTAAGGCGATGTAGCACTAGGGATGCATGAGAATGTTCACTACCTTTTTTTAGCAAGGATTAAAAAACAATATAAAATTGGTCACTTGATACCTTCACAAAAATTGCAAACAAATACAGCCAATTGATAAGTTTGAACTTACAAAAGTCATAAGCTTACAACATTCCTCACAAAAGTATTTCTGCATATATGAAAACAGGCAGTCTGTAAAAGAAAATGAAACTCCAACAATCTTTTAAGTAAATGCATTGGAAAACAGGGGTGGGGGATAAAACCTCCCAGTATACAATGGAGAAACTAGTATAGACCCTGTGTAATAAGTGAATGGTCAACAAACTCACAGACAGTCAG
>JAJEJO010050213.1:0-73167 GCA_020662805.1 Glaucomys volans
TAATAATAATAATAATAATAATAATAATAATAATAATAATTTTAATCTTTTCTGTGAGTCACGAATCTATCAATAATCTCTTCCTTTTCAGGATTTTATGTTCTTTCTTCAGTTAGATAAGATCCCTTATCTAACTATCCCTTAGATCCCTTATCTAACTATCCCTTAACTATCTATCCCTTAGGTTTCTGAGCAAAATTTATTTTGTGGCCCTTAGTTTATTTAGTTAATTAGGCCTCCCATAACTTGGGATGTGATTGCAAGTGTTATTTGAAATGCTTAAATTAGGCATTGTTATGTAATTGTATAGTTTTTCCAAATCTTTGTTTTGGAAATTGCCAGTAATTTTTGTTAACATTTTAATAGAAGGGAAAGGTGTTTGAGTCTTCTTTTTGTCTTATTTCAAGTATAACGTTTCACCATTCTTCTAGGCTCCACCTCAAATATAGGACCAAGGATGTGTGAGATTCTACCTATGTTAAATAGTGTTTTTTCATTCAAACATGGCTTCAGCTTTTTTTTTTTATTACAACTTTGGTGAATATGTTTGGTAGAAAAGTAAATTAGAAATGAATCACTTGGTGAGACTGGGTTCTTTCATGATTTTATAAAATTGTGTGGCAAATGAATAATTTATACTTTTTATGTTTATGGAATACAAAGTGATAATATGATTTATAAATACAACATGGAGAAGTTGAATCATACTAATCAACATATGTATCATCTTAAATAATTATCATTTTTTGTGCTGAGGGCATTTGAATTTACTCTCTTGGCAATTTTGAAGTATATAACACACTATTATATTCACTGAGCTTTGTAATATGTGTCAAGAACAAAACAAAATCTTATTCCTCATATCTGAGATTTTGTACCCTTTGACCACTGTCTACCCAGAACCACCGTGGCCTAGTGTCTGTAACCACCATTTATAGTGAAAGTTTTCAAAATCCTTTGTTGTAGCTTTTTGAAATGTGTAGTCCATTACTATTTCTGTTGTTTCCCTACAGTGCAATAGCACAGCAGCATTTCGTACTTGTATCTAACTGTAACTTAGTTCTGTTGATTCCTTATTTCCCTCTCCTGTACTGTCCCCAGCCTCTGGCAAGCACTGTTTGACTCTCAAATTCTTTGAGATCAACTCTTTTAGATTTCCCATATGAGTGAGATCATGTGGTACTTGGCTTTCAGTGCCTGGCTTATTTCACTTACCATAATATCTCCAGTTCCATCCATGTGTTTCAAATGGCAAGATTTCATTCTTTTTTACAACCGAATACTATTCCATTGTATATGCGTACCACATTTTCTCTATCCATTCATCAGTTGATGGAAACTTAGGCTGTTTCCATTTCTTGGCTTTTGTGAGTAGTGCTGCAACGAACATGAGCATGCAGATGTCTCTTTCACATACCAATTTCATTTCCTTTGAATATATATACAGGAGTTTATTGCTGGATCTCATGCTAGTTTTGTTTTTAGTTTTTTTGAGTAAGCTCTCTACTTTTATCTGTACTGTACTAATTTACATTCCACCAGCAACATGCTTGGGTTCCTTTTTTTCCATATCCTCGTCAGCACCTGTAATCTTTAGAGTTTTTGATTATAGCCATTCTTACTGAGATGAGGTTGATCTTTTATTGTGATTTTGATTTGCATTTCCCTGATGGTTAGCATTGATGAGCATTTTTTTACATACCAATTGGCCCTTTGTATATCTTTTGAGAACTGTCTATTAGGTCTTTTTGTTCATGTTTTCGCTAGGTCGTTTTTTAAAATTAATTAATTTGTATAATTATTTTGCTGTTATTTGTTCTGCATAGCAACCCCTTGTCAAATGTATTGGCAAACTCCCATTGTGTAGGTTGTCTTTTTACTCTTTTATTTGTTTTCTTTGCTGACCAGCAACTTCTTAATTTGATGTAATTGCATTTGTCTACTTTTGCTTTTTTTGCCTATGCTTTGGGGGGTCAAATCTAAAAACATCATTGCTCAGAATAATATGTAGTTTTCTCCCTATTTTTTTTTGTAGTAATTTAACAATTTCTGGTCTGACATTTAAATATATAGTCCATTTTATGTTCATTTCATGTAAGTATGAGGTGTAAGGATTCAATTTCATTCTCACCAATTGGATATCCAATTTTTCTAATACCATTTATTAAAGAGATTGTCCTTTTCCCATAGTGTTTTGTTGGCACCTTTGTTGAAAATTGATTGATCATATACATATGGGTTTCTGGACTTTCTAATTTATTTAATTCGTCATTGTTTCAGAATATTTTGTTAATACCATGCTGCTTTGTTACTTTGACTTTGTGGTATAGTTTGAAATTAGGTAATATGATGTGTCCAATTTGTGTGTGTGTGATTTGCCTTGACAATTCAGGGGTATTCTTATGGTTCCATATGAACTTTAGGATTGTTTTTCTGTTTCTATTTAAAGCAATGACTTTGAAATTTTGATAAACATTGCATTGAATCCAGTTTACATTACTTTGAGTAGTTTGGATATTTTAACATTATTAACTGTTTTCAGTCCATGAATATGGGATGCCTTTCCCTTTACTTGTGTCCCATTTAATTTTTTTCTAAAAGAGAAAGCAAGAGAACAATCCCATTTATAATAACGAACAACAAAGCAACACAAAACAAAACAACAACAAAAACCCTAAATTACTTAGGAATAAATTTAATCAAGGAAGCAATAGACCTGTACACTGGAAACTATAAAATATTGATAGTTCTTTGTTAGCATATATAAATGCTATTGATTTTTGTGTGCTTTTTGTGTGCTTTTGTATCTTGCAACTTTATTACATTACTTTATTATTCAAACAGTTTTTTGGTGGAATCTTTAGACTTTTATACATATTTGATTGTATAATCAGGAAACAGTGATGATTTCACTTCTTCCTTTCCTGTTTGGATGCCTTTTATTTCTTGCCTAATTGCTCTTGGAAGAGCATCCCATGTTGTATTCAATAAAAGTGACAAGAGTGAGCATCGTTGACTTAGATCAGATTGTACAGGAGAGGCTTTCAGTCTGAGCATATAGTGAAAATCTTTGAGTTAACTCTATTATAAGATTGTTGGTAAGAAGAGACCCAAGATTAATAACAAAAAGCAAGTTGATTAATCTTTATTTTCTTGCCATTTCAAATATGTTATTATTTGTGTTAGAAATAATGGAGTGCTTGAATAGTTTAGTTCTTCAATATATAATCAGATGTTTCCTTTCCAGGCAGCTTTCTCTTATACAGAACTGGCTTCATTTATTTTTAAGTCACTTTTGATTACTAAGTTGGAATATGAATATGTAGTCTGAAAAATGGCAGATTTAAGAAATACTACTTGGGTATAGGATGAATCATTTCACATCCCCCTCTCCCTTTTTTTCCCCTGTGATCTGCTTAGATAGCCACGGAGGAGCCATTGAATCCCATTAAACCAGATGTAAAGGATGGAAAGCTACGCTACGTGGCAAATATCTTCCCTCACAAGGGTTATATATGGAATTATGGGGCCCTCCCTCAGGTAACATTTTTGTTATAATGGTGAAACTTTTCTGTCTTCTGAAAAATTGCTCTGTAAATCCTGTGAGTAACTTGAATTTAAATTGGTTCTGAGGACATGTCAGTTTGAGAGATTTGTATAAATTTAAAAGTTTTTAATGTGGAGTTTTACTGTATCAATAAATTTTGTTTCAAACTATGTATATGTTTATACTCAGGTTTTTTGAGTATGAGGCATGTCAAATGCTCACATTTGACATTTTGAGCACATTTCTTTTTCTGGGCTTGGCTATTAAGTGTCAGTGAAAAAATTTGAAGCCAGGCTTTATCTGCAGTCCTTCCTTTAATTATGCTTTTGTGAACAATCATACCTGATAGGATGAATTTTATTTTCTAAACACAGATCTTTTAGGTTATAAACCTTTTTCAGAACTCATTGTGAGTGTATAACTTGCATTAGTCACTGTTTTGCATTATCAATTTTCAAGTGAAAACAAGGAAAATGGGGGCTAATATTGCTGGAGAATTGTTGTTTGTTTTTCATTTTTTTTGCCCCCTTTTTTCTCTCATGTGTCCTCACTCCTATTAAGCAGCAACTCTTCCAGATTATTTAGTGAGTAGAACTCACTGTGCTGGATCCAAAGATCCTCTAGATTGTGAGGATATAGAGAAGCATTTGCCTTGACATTTATAGAACCCTTTTGATCATCTGTGTGGAGATTTAATTTTTATGTTTTTTATTCATTAATTTTAGTATTATATGTTAAATCCAAAAATACTATTGGGGGCATCTCTGAGAAGTGGGTGGGGATTCTGGCTTTATCCATCCTGGGTAAAGAATAAAGGATATCCATCCTGGATAAAGCTGCCCATGTAGAATAAACATTCACAAGGAAAAAAAGAGACTTGTTTTCTAAAGTGTCGCCTGCCTCTGATACAGTTGGACCACCTACTTGGTTACATTTTTCGTTAAAGGGGCACCCCTGAAATGATGTGCTAAGAATGAGGAAGTCTATGGAAACCATGAAAGCAGGTTTTCTGACTCGCCAGGTGCCCAAGTAGACATTCTATTTAGCCCAACAGTGCAAGGTTAAACAAATCTATACAGCCTAGGGGACAATGAGAGAGAGAGAGAGAGAGAGAGAGAGAGCATATGGATGAGGGGAAGGCCCAAAGCCACTGAATCAGAGGGAACATGAACAGACATATGAAAAAGAGCAGTTGGGGGAAAACTAAAGTTCACCTATTTGTTCATGCCTTTTAATGTGTTAAGGATTTACATGCTGGGCAGTGTATTGGATGGTGGGTATTCAGACAGATGAGATGCATATAGATCAAGGCAGCGTGGGAAATGACTAAATGTGAATGTGAGAATCATTAGTGAGATGACTTTGGGTAGGATGCTTTGTCTTCCTACCCCAAAGTGTCTCACTTTCTTCTGTAAACTGGAGAACGTAAAACGCCTACTGCATATAGTTGTGTTGAGGGTAAATAAGTTTGTTGTGTTAGAATCCTGTATAATGAATGCAAATGAGTTGTGATTATTATTATTATTATTATTATTATTATTATTACCACCAGTACTTTTCTTACCATCTAGTCCTTTTCCTGAACTTATTTACAGCCTGAACAGGGCAATTCTTAGCTAAGTCAGTGGTTACAATGTGGCATAATAGGTGCTACTAACACCTACTAATTCTATTATTTTATGATGGAAAAATAATAAAGCGGATCTAGTGACGAAAATGGAAGGGGTGAGGCATGAAGGCAAAAACAAAAGAAGCTAACCCTGTTAAATTTTTGTGTTCCTCTGGCTATGTTTGAATTTTTAGGAAGCTGTTTTCTGCTGTGATCTTAGACTGTTAGGTGCAGAGGTTCTTCTCTTAATACAGCAGAATTCGGATCTAAGGAGAGTAAGGACACAAGTAGCCTGGACATTAAGAGCAAGAACAGTCCAATAGGAAACAGCAAGTATAAGGGCTGAGGTAGGAGGAGGACAGTGTGGCCAGAACGGAGGTGAAGGAGAGGAAGTAGACCTGCATTCTCTCTGCCATTTTTAACCAGAGATATACAAACAGATCTTGCAGCATGTGTGTGTGTGTGCTCATGCATGTGCATGAACACTGTAGACTGCATGTGTTCATTATCTACCAAGCAAAAATAAGTAAATTGAATGTTTTTTTTTTTTTATCACAGTTGAAATCATGCATATTGGTTATGGGAAAGGATAATATAAAATGAAAGCCAGCCCCTAGTCCATTTACCTTTTTGATGTTGTCTATGTCTGTCTCCTCCATTCCCCTCGCTCCCTGCTGGCACTCTGATGCACAGGCACACTTCCACCTCAGGCCTTCACAGCTCCTGTGTCCTCTCTTTGGAACACTTTCTCAGATATACACATAGCTTACCCCCTGAAATGTTTACACAGTCACCTTCTGCATAACTTGGCCATCTGAATTCTTATTCCTATTTCTATATTTATTATGTTTATTGTCAGTTTCTTCTAGCCAAAATGAAGACATCATGAGAGCAGGGATCCTGTCCAGTTTGTTGATGGATATATCCCAACTGCCCAGTTCAGTGCCTGGTACTGAGTTGATGATCAATAAATATTTGTGATAAGAATAAATTAATAAATGCATTGTATGTATTTAGTTTCTTAGGCATATACAGCTATTGGATTTTGTTTCCCTCTGATTTGCTTTATAATAGCAGGAAATTTGTCAAAAGCTGTCACCAAGCCAACTGCTTGGAAGAACATTTAAGCAACAAAATACTCCTTAAGTAGAAATGTCTGTTTAGCTTCTGACTCATCAGTATGCTGTCATTATTTCAGGACTTTAGTTTTCTAGATTCTTAACCTTAACAATTCTCCCATATAGTGCCTTCCGCAGAGTTTGAGTTTTCTTTTTTTTCTTCCCCCAATTTATTTATATTACCTAATTATAACAGTTTATTCCAGTGTTATATCTGAGTGAATATTTAGAATATTTGTCTAGATAACATCAAAGAGACTTACTTTACTTTGAAGACTTCTTCAGTCAATATAATTCAGATGGGCTTCTTATTATAAATTTGATCCATTGACCCCCAATATTATATGATATCATTTATCAGTTTTAGAGCCTAAGACAAGTGACTGAATCTCTTCAGGCCTGTTTGTCTGTATGATCATGCCATTGCACCACAAGGTTATTGTAATAAACAAGTAGATCAAAGAGAGTGTTTAGCTCTGTAGCAAGTTGTCAGTAATATTAGCTCAATGATGCCATTGTTGCTGCTAATGGCAAAGAAACTGTTACAGACTCTTGATTGAAACTGGAAAAGAGCAGGTAGTGGTTGAGTAGCTCTTACTTCCTTTAAGGTGATGATAGGAATCCTGGTTAATAAGGAATTCTCAAGACCCACCTATATGTACAGCTTTGTGTAGGTCAGTGATTTTCAAAGAGAACTAAGGACCTGAGCATGTTGATTAAAAGCATACCAGTATATAAGGTAAGAATCTCAAACATTTGCATGAGGATAAATAAGATCTGTTTTAAGCTAAATCAATAACATGTATTCCAATTTGTTTATTTTCATGTGGTCATACTTTGTGTATCACTTTATTTTCCTATTGATAGGTCGTTGGTAGCTTTTTGTTATGCCTCTTTTGGGCCCTTTTAATATTTTTTTATATCCATAGAATATATTCTTAAGCATATGCTTATGAGTCAAATTGTGAGTTATATACATATTTTACTTCTCAAATTGTTTACCAAAAAAAGTTGTAGCAAATTATGCTATGTGCATGTGTGACTGTATCACCGTGAATTCTACTTTTGTGTATATAATGTACCAATTCAAAAATGAGTAAACAGAAGAAAGAGCAATAGAGTAGAGAAAGGAGATCAGGAGGAGAGAGGAGGGGTGGGAAAGGGAAAGTTCTGAAGTTTAGAATGGAGCAAATTATACATGTATGAATATATCAAAATGAATGCCATTATTATGTGTAATTATGGTGCCCTAATACAAATATAAAAAAAATTGTAACAATTTACACTGCTACCTGCAATATATAGAGTTTCAGGTGCCCTAGTATTTAGTATTATCAGCTTTTATTACATATTTGAAATCATGTTTGCAGTGTGATTTTTTCTTTTTTTTCTTTTTGCATTGGGTACTGGGGATTGAACTCAAGGGCACTCAACCACTGAGACACATCCTCAGCCCTATTTTGTATTTTTTTTAGAGACTAAAAGAGAAAGCAACTCAGTGAGTTGCTTAGTTCCTTGCTTTTGCTGAGGCTGGCTTTGAACTTGCCATCCTCTTGCCTTAGCCGCTGTGATTACAGGCTTGTGCCACTGCACCTGGCTTGCATTGTGATTTTAATTTATATTTCTTTGATCTGTATTTTTTCATAAATTTACAAGTCATTTATGTTTCTTTTTCTCTGAATTACCTGTTCATGTCTTTGGCCCAGTTTGGTTGGGTTACCCTTCTTATTTAGATGAACAAGTTATTTTTAAATTCAGTATTATACTAATTTTTTGTCAGTTTTATGAATAAATATAAGATTTTGAACTTTCTCTTAACATATCTTCTCAAATTTGACTGCTTTTCTAGTTGTTTCTCTGCGTAGTTATATACCTAAAACTCCACAAGAGGGCAGGCTCAAAGTTTCGTCAAGATTTCTTCTGATGAAATTGTAATTTCAAGTTAAAATTGAGGTCATTTAGTGTATATCTTTTTTGTAGTAAAACCAAAAGCTATAGATGATAAATTATTAAAGACAGAAGTGGAAATAGGATGAGTCAATCTGGATATTTTTGCTGGTATGGAAAATTGTGAAGAAGTGGCCCTAAAGTTAACAACATTATATAAGTCAAGCATTTTGGACTTGTATACTTTTTTTTTCTCAATAGTAGGAACTAAATGGTTAGATAATATTGAAAGTGGAGTTCTAAGGAGAATGCAGACCAACCAACAAGCAGAACCTCCCACCCAAACCAGATCCTATGTAAGTTATAGGAAGACAGTTTTTGTCTCTGCAGAAAGTGGGGCTTTCTTAAAATTAATTCTGATCAAAATGGGCTAAATTAGCTCATGAATTTGTAAATGTCCTATTCACTGGTTGTGTTCATGCAAACTAAGAATAAGTACTAACAATCACAAGAGTTTTAAGGCTAGGATATACCTAAATATTTTCTTATTTGAGCCATTCTTTTTTTAACTGAAGAAACTGAGGTCTAAATGTCTTAGTCAAGGCGTTTTGTTTCTGAGATAGGATTAAGATCTAGTTGTTCTCCTTTAGGTCAGTGTGACTTCTACTTATGGCAGTGTTTACTCTGGGAGTGGGAGTTGGGTCAAAAGGGGGTCAAGAGGGGATTCCTGAATTTGAGAAGAGGAACATCTCAGATATTTTCTGTTTTTTTTTTTTTCTTTAATCTATGTTGTCGGATTCCAATTATGCCTTGATCCCATGTCGCCTTCCCCAGAACATTAAATTGCATTCGTCATGACAAATACTATACCATTTTTAACATGACACTATCCAGAATATTGACTGTGTCCTGTTTATTTCTATTTCTGGCCTGGAGTGGGTTCTCAGTAGACATCTTACTATATGAATGGATGCCTGGAAACAAGGAAATAATAGCAGTAATGGGAAGAGTAGGGAAAAACAAGATCCACAAAAATACGTACTCAGAAGATTCTAAGAGTAGTAAAGATTTAAAAGAAGAACACCACAAAATAGAATTGTTATTGTTATCAAAATTTGAACATCACAGATAATGATTAGGAGTATGAATTCTAATTCCATCTCTACCATTTAGAAGCTGTGTGAGCTTGGGCAACTTGAATGCTGTGTTTCAGTTTGTTTATCTGCACTATAGGATTAATGGTACATCCCTCCCAGGGTGTGTGTGTGTGACTTAGAAAGCATCTGTCACCTGTAACCAGTATGTAAGGTTAGCACGTTTGAGGCAATGAAATCTTGTTGGACCTGATTCTTTTTTTCATGAGATTGAGTCAGTTTATTCCTAGATGTACTATAATTAGTACTACAAGGAAAATATTGAAGTTTATGTAGGGTTTAATTGTAAACTAGTGTCCATTTTTAGTTATCTACATAAAATCAGAGAAAGTAAACTTAAGTATTCTGAAATCGAACATAATGTTGATAAACAGAATCTTGAAATAACATAATCTCTGCATCCCTTACAATGTAAACTGAAGGCAGGTTTAGCAAACTTCTACAATTCCATTCAGAATCAGGCAATTATGAAGATTTGGGAAAGGCGGAGTGCTTGTAGCCAATAGAGTATAATCTTGCCAGTAAACTGAAGAGTTGACATCTTTGCATGTTTTTGGCAAGATCTTGAGATTTAATGGCAAAGGTAGAGGATTATTTTTTAATGGAATAAACTGAGACAAAAATAGTTTTTTTGTGTAATGTATAATGTCTTATTTTTTCATTTGTGAAGGGAAAAGTGTGTTTCTACTGGTGGAAGTCATTTGAAGAATAGGAAGTTTATTTTTTTTAACACAGAAAGCTAGACCCCTGTGCTGTTACCATGTCAGAGGAAGCAGTGAGTGACAAGAAGCCACAGTTGTGGCATCAGTGGATACACAGAAACAGGGGCCTAGACAGTGGGAACTTCCAAACTGAAACTCTGAGAGTGAATGTGAATTTAGTCTCTGACTAAACTTGGAAGACAAGTGTGTCTGGAAATACCACCCACTTTCAGATGTGATTATACAGACGGATGAGAGACAGAAGGGAGGAAATACTATAAATCTGTTTTAATTATTATGATGCTTAGGGATGTACTGGCATGTTGGCCTTGAGCCTATGTAATTTCTGAGAATTTTTGCTTTGGATTATGACTGGCTGTAAAAGTTCATGATCATGTGGAAAGATTAAGATGCATTACAGTGAGTATTAACCTACATTTCTGCCTCTTTTTTTTGTTTGTTTTTTTTAGACTTGGGAAGATCCCCATCAAAAAGATAAGAACACAGACTGCTGTGGAGATAATGATCCTATTGATGTTTGTGAAATAGGCTCAAAGGTTTGTTTTATAGACTGTGTTAATTCTAACATGTGTTTTGCTTTATTCATGCCATAAAATTTCATTTTAGTGACTAGTTCTTCAATTCTGCAAAGTTTGAGCCTCCTGATTCCTCTGATCCTCAGTCTTTACTCTCTTTACTTCCTTCTCCTTAAACAGGGGTGGGTGATCTGCAGCACACTGCCTGATTTGGTAAATAACACAGCTGTGCCTGTTCACATACACATTGGGGCTGTTTTTGCACCACAAGGACAGAGTTGAGTTGTAGCAGAGGTTTGCAAAACCTAAAATATTTACCATCTGACCCTTTACAGAACAAGTTTACAAAGCCTTGTCTTGTTTCCTGGCTATTAGCCAGACAGAAACTTTAATACTGATGAAAGCCAACTGGTACCTTTTCTTTTTTGTACCTCCTTCCAGTGGCCAAGTCCTCCTAGGGAAATAAGAAACCCACAATCTCATGGGTGACCGCTCTCTTCAGTCCTTCTCTATGCTTGTGGTCAACTCTTTTATTTTCTACTGCCTTTACTACTAATATTTCTTGTTCTTTGCAGACACTCACTCTTCCTACCCTGTTCCCACTCCCAGCAGAACATCTTATCCTTCCTCTTGTAGAGCTCATGGACATTGGCCGATAACTCCCTCACCATCCCCCTCAGACCCAAGCCTGCAAATGCCCTTTACTCCCTCCCTCCACCTGTACTCTAAATTTTGGCCTTCCTGCATTTTAAATGCTGATGTTTTCTTATCCTTCTCTTTTCTGTATTCATTGTTGGATTTTCCCCTTTACACAAAGACTCATGAAGAGTTTTCAACACTCATTTTCATGTCCTACTTCGCTTGTAATCTTCAACCCATTTCAAATTGTTGCCATCTCCCCCTCCCTCCATGATTTCAATGAAACTGTTCTCACTAATACTACTGAGAGCTTTCTTTGAGTCAAATTCAACAGGCTTTGCTTTATGGACTCTGTTTAACTTGATTAGTTTTTAGCGTTTTATACTAACTTCACCTTTCTTGAGTCAAAGTCAGTTCTTCACTTTAATTATATCATAATGGTTTGTACTGTATCTAATCATTCTGGTTTCTTCTTCCTGGTTCCTTTTTAAGTGTCCTTTTCTTCTGCCTATGCCTTCAATATCGACTAGGCTGAGATAGGCTCTTGACTGACTCCTGTTCTCACGTAGCATCTCTTGGTATGTCAGTCCTTTGGATTCATGGTTTTGCTCTCAAGTTAACTTCAGCTCAGATCTGTATGTTCAACTGCTTCTGGGTACACTTAGATGTCTCTGAGGCTTCTCAATCTCATGTTCTAAACTGTTTTCATTATTTTCCTCTCTCTGATTCACTCACTATTTGAGTCTCAAAGAATAATATCTCTTCTCCTTCCTTTCCATCTCCAGGTTCTTAAGGCAGAACCTGAGGGGTCATTCTTTCTTGATCATTCTTTGCTTCTCTTTGTCCAGTTAATCATGAAATCCTGATTCTGTGTCCAGAAGAGCTTTTAAATCTGATTTCTTTCCATTCACACTGCAGCTAGCTTTGTCCTGTCCACCTTTGTATCTCATCTACTTATTCCTGATGTTAACCAGTTTCCTTGCTTTTTCTTACTTTTTCAGCCATCACTGATTCCAGACTCTTATCCTGCTTTACTCTTTTTTAGTCCCTGGCCCCTACCTCTTTTTCTGGCTTCCTTTCTTGCCACTCGTTGTTTATATACTACAGTCCAGCTGTGCTGGTGGTCTTTCAGTTCCTATTGTGCATCTGCTCTCTCACGTCCAGGCCTTCATTCAGGCCATCACTTCTGTGAAGAATGGAACATTCCCCCCACTCCCCTTTACATTATTTTACTTCCCTCTTATTTTCACATTTCTTCCAATGACTCATCTTCAGATCTGTGCTCAAAAATCACTTCTGGGAAGTCTGCCTTGGTGTTCCATAGACTGCCGTAATCCCTGTAGTGCTAACTGCTATGTTGTCTAGGTGTCCTCCCTATGGACTGACCACAGGCTCAGGGAGGACTTGACTCATTTTGTGCCTGGCACACAACAGGTGCTTAATTTAAAGAATGCCAAATGGGGCCATTATCTCTTGCATTCTTTTAGTTTAGATGACGTCGGTTATCTTTGGAAACTCGCTCTAACACTTTAGATAGGGAAAACCTCTTATTCTTTGTTTATTTAGTATATTTTGCTCTTGTGTTTTCTTTTTTGTCTTCCTCATTCTCCTTATTCCTCCACTTCTTCATCCTCCTCTTTGTCTTTCTCTTCTTTGTTCTTCCTCTTCCTGTACTTCTGCCTCCTCTTTCTCCTCTCTTTCCCTCACTCTTACTCCTTTCCTGAAGGTGAGAGGTCCCCATTCCAACTCATATTTCTGGTTTTATATAAAGATAAGTTAGAATTCATATGTGCATGACTATAGTTCCTCTTGTCCAGTAGAAAATGACCAAATGGTAAACTCTTTTCAAATTTAAGCTATAGTTTTAGGAATTCAGTTTTTAAACATGTTTCTACCCAGAGGGTCAGCAATGTGTGTATAAAATTAATAGTTTAGAAACAAGGAGGATAAAATATTTTAATGAGCACCTCTGACCCAGACACTGTGCTAGCTAGGTTCTTCAGTCACATGCCCAGAATCTTATTTGATAATAATAATTCAAAAACATTATACTTATCAAAAGATTATATATTTAAAAACTTGTTCTGAGGATGTAATGCTGGGGGCCATTCAGTTCATAGTTACTGCAAATTATTAACCCATTTTGTCCCATCATCCCAGATGTGGAACAACTGTAAAAATCTAAAGCAACAAATCTACCACTTATGGTAACTTTTAAATAGTATTTGAATACTTATTGTGTACACCGAATTGAAAATTTGGGACTTAATGGGATAAGTCAGACTCAACTTTATGCAGGGGTCAAGTGTGAGTGAAAAGAATATATAGAAGTGTCTTATTTTCACCCATGTAAAAATGTGTCATTGTACATGTAATCAATGAGATTGTTAACTGGAAGAAATCATACAAAAACATTAAATCAGTTGGTTCGACTTAGTAACACTAATTTGTTACCAAAAGAAAAAAGAAGTAACTCAGAAAACTTGATACAAGTTTTAAAATAAATGTATCAAATCACTAAATATGCAGAAAAAAACTGAAGATTTTAAATATAACTGATTTTTAATGCAGTATATATAATTATTGAAAGCATATTTTTACACTTTATAAATCTTGGTACATAGTAGGTAGAAGGTACATAAATAATGAAATTATTTGATTAATTGTTGTTATGTTTTGTGTAGATGCAATATTAATTATGATATGATCAACTGAGTATACTTCAAGTTTAATGTAGACCAGAATATTGTAATTTACAAGGGAAGTTCTGAGAGACCAAGCACATATACTAGAATGTAAAATTATTAGAAGTCTTATAAAAGAAAAATGAATTCCTAGGCACTACAGTTGCCAGAAAGTAAAATATTTCTAGTGTATTCTAGAATTTATAATTTTGTAGGCCTGACTACTGCAGAAACCCAATAATTACTAAAATGCTGATTTTTCCCCCCTCTGTGGGAACAGATATCTTATTTTTGTCTGGTTTTGTTTTTATATATGACCCATATTTAACATTTTGAACTTTTTCCTTCAATACACAACATATGAAAAAATTTATAAATGTGAATAAAAATAAGGACAAACCTTCCCTTGCAATCCTGCTACCCTAATAAAGTATACTATCTTTATTTTTCCATGTTTTCTTCCTCCTGGGATAAACATATAAATATTTTGAGTTTGTTAGACATTTTTCCAGTTTATTTTTTGTTATAGAATTGATAACAAAAAGTTTTTCTGAATATAGCTTTTCTCTTTTAATTTCTTTTGGGATAACTAGAGGTATCTAACAGAATTTCTAACATGATGCCCTAGTGATGTCTGTCCTAATCCCTGGAGTCTGTGCACGTGGTGAGACGTCACTCCATGGATTACGTTACGTATCATAGTAGTTTACTCTAGAGTAGTGTGGTTATCCTGTATTATCCATATGGGTTTGCTGTCATTACATGAACCCTTAAAAATAAAGTTCTCTGACTGGGGGCTGAAGAGGAAGTGAAAGGTTCCTGGAATAGAGCACACACACCCTGGTTGTTTGAAGATGGTGGAAGGGAAGGTGTCTGAGGAGGAATGCTTTTGACTTCCAGTTGCAGAGAGCAGTCCCTGTTTGGTATCTAGCCGCTGCAAAGAATCAAATTTAAGTGGATTCTTCCTTGATTTTGGCTTTGTGAGGCCCTAAGCAAGAGAATCCAACTGTGCCGTGCCTGGACCCCTGGCCTACAGAAACTGGGACAAGTTCGCACTGTTTAAACCTTTGAGTTAATAACTACGCAGCAGGAGAAACCTGGCTCAGAGGACAGCAGGCTTCAAGCAGTTGTACTTTCCATTGTTTTCCTGGATTGATTGGGTCCGGGTGACTTTTATCTCACTTGAATTCTGAATCAGCATAGAACTTTTGTCATTAGCACATGTTGTATTCTACTTATACAAACATCCTGAGAGTTGGCACATGGTCAGTGTGTGCCAATAAATCCATGTGGAGCCAGAAAGAAGAAATTAATATCTATAGAAACCTGAGTGCTCTCGTTCATTTGTATCTGTTCTTTCCTTGGCTCTTTACTTCAACCCTATGGGGAATAAATGATATGATCTCCATTTTACTGTTGAGAAACTAAAGCCTAAAATATTGTGTAAAATAATTTGCCTCAAGTCACCTCTTGGAGAGAGAGAATTCAATCCCATAGATTTATGAGTTAAACTTCCTGACCTTTGAAATGTTTCCACAATTGCCAGAAAAGTTGGTAATATTCTTACTGTAATCATACCTAAAACCTTTGAGGGATACCTATGTTTTGGAATGTCAAGTCTCTTTTCAAACATGATGAACTTATTACTCCCACAGACTTGGTAACAAGATCCATTATGGACATTCATTCCATCAGAAGGATGGGCTGATGGGAGAAATGGAAAAGTAGATTTCTTCTTACAGCAAGAGCACTTTATTCCTTTAGTTAACAAGATCTGCAGTCATAATTGTTAAAAAAAAAAAAAGATATAAATACGCAGTTACCTTCTAAAGAATAAATCTTTGTTAGGGGCACTCACTTTCTTTTCTTTTCTTTTTTTTTTTCTTTTATTTGCTTATTGATTCATTGAGCACCAATGGAGTACAGCTATTGTTTCTCTGGTTGTACACAAAGTAGAATCACACCATCTGTGCATTCATACATGTACACAGGGCAATGATGTCTGTCACACATTCTGTTAATATTCTTACCCCCCCCACCCCCGACTCCACCCCTCCCTTCCCTCTATGCTATCTGTCCTTCCTCCATTCTTGCCACCCCCCGCCCCCGCATTATGCATCATCATTTGTTTATCAGAGAGACCATTGGCCTTTGGATTTGGGGGATTGGCTGATCTCACTTAGCATCACAGTCTCCAACATCATCCATTTACCTACAAATGCCATAATTTTATTCTTCTTTATGGCTGAGTAATATTCCATTGTGTATATATACCACAATTTCTTTAGCCATTTATCTATTGAAGGGCATCTAGGTTGGTTTAGGGGCACTCACTTTCTATTGTGCCTAGACATGAGAAGAGTGCTTAAATCAGCTGTAAGGAGCATTTTGTAGAAAGTCTGTTTTAACTCCACATTAATAGGCAAAGGGAAAAAGTGGACTCCTAGAAGTTGATAATAGACTGAGAACCACAGACAGAGATTTTTAACATTACATTTTTTTGAGGGATTATGTATTATTCACTTGGTGTCTGACAGAAGACAAACATTATACAGTCAGCAGAAATTTGTTGAATTGATTTAAGTTGAATTGATTTAGACTGAATTGAAGTGTATAGGTTTCTTAAGAATTTACCACTTGTTCCTAAGCATATTTTCCAGAGGTTTTGACTTAATTTTCTTTTCCCATTTCTAAAGGTGTTGTAGCAGAGCAGTAGTTTGTTTAACTATCCCTTTCTGTTACCATATGAGATCAAAGGGTCTTATAATTTGATAAAACTTGGTGTTCTCCTGGACATGCTTTCTGCTTGCCTTGTAACCCATAAAAAAATCTGATCTGTTCTTATGCTGTTTGAAAATTCAAAATGAATTTTATTTGGGAAATACATAATTTAGAACATGCTTTTTTAAAAGCATATATGATTCTCAGGAATTCTGAAAGACACCCCTCGGCCAGCTTCATCACTGGATAGATAATTGTCTGTTAGGGAGGACTGTCCTGGAGCATCCTGGCCTTTTCCCACTAGATGCTGGTGATGCTTCCTCAATGGTGACAACCAAAACTGTCTCTAGACATTGGTAGATGTCTCCCAGAGGGCAAAGTCTCCTCTGGTTAAGAGCCATTCATCTGGGACATCAGTGAGTTAACCAGTATAGCCAGCCTTTCACTGGTCATGTGAACATTTTTGTTTTATAAAGGATCTTGCAGTTCTTTTGGTCCTGTGCACTGTGGCCTCCTGAAGCCTTGACCTCAAGGCTACTTACTGTGGTTCCTCTGAGGGTGCTGGATCCTGGTTCACTCTGATTCCTATTTTTCAGATCTTCTCTCTGTTGCCCTCTTTAGAATGGAGACCCACCACCATGAAACACTTTCCTAGACAGCTCTAAAAACTTTCTGTGAAGTTCTTTCTTTAGTTTTGGTATGTGGCACACTTGGGTCTGTAAATATCACCCATATTCTTATAAGAACTCATCAGATCTTCCTTTTGGACTTGGGAATCTTAAGTACTTGTCAGATCTTCCTTTGGGCTTGAGAAATCTGGAATTTATGAAACCACTTGAGGGCAAGTACCTGAAATATTTTGTGATTGCAGCTGATGAGAAGCATGACCTTGGGGCGGGGAAGGGGATGGGAAAGGTAGAGGCAGCCTTTCAAATCTCGAACAATGGAGACCTAAACTATAAAGGTAAATTTTTTGTTCATGATGTCACTTACTATGAACAGTGATGCTGTTGTATTTCTTTCACAAATGTGACTTTATCCATTGACCCCTGGAGGCATGAAAAAAGAGCAGCTGAGCTCATCAAACATTGGCTTGTGTGAGTTCCTGCCAAGATCAGTTCAGAGGAGCCCATATTTAAGTTTGTGTGTTCCCCCTTGCCCATCTCCAGAACCAGAACTGAGAACATTCAGAGTCTACAGGAAGTTTTCCTTAGTTTCAATGCGAAATCTAATGTTGGAGTGTGTGAAGCTCACCTTAATAGGCAGATGTAAGGAAAACAGGCTTCTTCTGTTAAGACATAGAGAAGTGGGTTAAAAATCTGGAGTTTGGTGTTTCTGTAATGATCCTGCAAGCTATAGTTACATGCCCTTTTATAGAATTAGATCACTGTAGGAAATAACATGAAATGCCCCTTGGAAATCTGATTCCTTACTTTTCATTCTTTGGGATATACTTGAAGGGCAAGCTTTTTTAGTTATATACAGTGAAGTGATGATTTAGTCTGTGGGCAGGGGGACCTTAGGGATGGCAGCTGTTCATGTATGAAAATATGACAGCTATTGAGAACCACCTCCATTAAATTTAATTTGGGATTATAATTTTTAATTAATATAAAACATAACAGGAAATTAATCATTTTAAAGTATAAACTAAATGAAGTGGCATTGAATGCATTCACAGTGTTGTACAACCAATCACCTCAATCTAGTCCCAAAAATTTTCATGACCAGAAACCCAATAGCAGTCATTGCCCATTCCCTTCTCCCACTCCCACTTGGTCCTGGCAACCACTAATCTGCTCTATTGATTTACCTATTCTGAATATTTTGTATAAATGAAATCATATAATATAGAACCTTTTATGTCTGCCTTTTTTCACTTAGTGAGCTTTTGAGAGTCATCCATGTTGTAGCACATATCAGCACCTCGCTCCTTTTTATGACTGAATAATACTCGTGGAATATTTTTCCATTTTATTTATCCATTTATGGGTTGATGGACATTTGACTTATTTCTACCCTTTGGTGATTATATATACTGCTTCCTAAGGACATTCTTTATAAGTTTTTGTTTGAATACCTCCCTAGGAGTACGATTCTCAGTTCACCAGTTTCCCACAGTATTGTACATCCTCACCCACAATATAAGAAGTTCCCAATTTATCCACATCCTCAACAAACTTCTTACTTTATGAGGGGGTTTTGTTTGGTTTTTTGTTTGTTTGTTTTTCTGACTTTTATTTTTAATGATTGTCACTCTAGTGGGCATGGATGGTATTGTGAATAACTTTTACTTAAAACAAGTTTACACGACTTATATTATGTGAACTACATGTGGATAAGTATTTTATCCAGGAAAGCAATAAATGTATTTTTTAAAGTTTTACCTATAAATATGACTTTTCTCTCCAGCTTTATTGAGGTAAAATTGGTGTTTAGTAAATTATGTTGACTTTACATACTTAATGTGTACAAATTGATGACTTGACAAGTATGTGCAAAACGATTACCAAATCAAGAAAAGGAACATTTTCATCACCCCAAATGTTTTCCATTCCTTTGTAATCTCTCCATCTCCAACCCCTTCTGCCCTCAGGTAAAGATGGGTCTGCATTCTCTTACCACAGACTGGAAAAAGCTGAGGCTTTGGTTCAGTTTTATGTGAATTGCAGGTCTTCCATTCCCTGGCTCTGTGATTTCGGGAAAAAATTACTTAACTCTTCTGTCTCAGTGTCCTTATTTCTAAGATGGAGAGTTCTACTCTGCCGGTACTGTTTTGTGGTATGAAACAAGATGCTATATGTAGAGGAAATGGTTTAGTGCCCATCACACTGTGCTTGGATGGTCACTTCCTTTTCTGCCTTTGCTCTTTTTCTTTTTCCTTTTATGGATTTCATTACCCTCGTCTAGATAACCCTCCCTAATGGAGGTCCAAATCAGCTGTGTATGCACAGTATTGAATAGTCTGTGTCCTACCTCCTCTCCTTCTTTTTACCACAATCTTGCCCTGTTGGAGAGAGAACCTACTCTGAGCCTCTGTTCCTAGAGCAGGTCAGTGGCATTGGGAAGAGGAGAGCACAGAGGTAAAAACCGATGCACACAGTGTTGATGCCGCTCATTGAAACTCACATGTATTCCTTCTTGTATTATTCTCCCAGCCTAGAGTGTATAAACCTCCCAAACAAGATTGCAAATCTTTAAGAACAGGGATTTTTTTTCTTTTTTATGCACAGGCCTAATATAGTTGTATGTTCTTAACAGACGCTAAACGTGAGAATATGGTTGATATAACTGTGTATGTACCACTGAAATTGAGATTTCTGCTTTTTTATATATATAATCACATTATTCTGTAAATTAGTTACAGCTTCATGCAGATTTGTGTCAAGATTTTAGGATCATTTTGTAAATATTCTGAAAGCATTTATTTGACTTTAAAATCATAGTTGTTTTTTCTCAAAATAAATAATTTCAGGATATAGAAGTGACTTTCTTCTGAATACTTTAGTTTCTCAATGTAAAACTGCATTTTGAATCATGAAGAAATTTATTCTGAAGCATGTGTTTAAATTTCAAGCTTATAGTGAAATTCTATAGCTAACCAAACCTTTAAAAGTAAAAGGATATAGAAAGAATTCAGGCATTGGCAACCTGAGGGAGTCACTGTGAAATAGCTTTCTTTATTGTTTTGTTTTGGTTTATTTTTGGTACCAGGGATTGAACCTAGGGTTGCTTTACCACTGAGCCACATTCCCAGACCTTTTTTTATATTTTACTTAAAGACAGGGTCTCGTTGAGTTGCTTAGGGCCTCACAAAGTTGCTGAGGCTGGCTTTGAATTCAAGATCCTCCTGCCCCAGCCTCCCAGCCGCTGGAATTACAGGCGCGTGCCACCGCACCGAGCTGAAATAACTTTCTTAAGCGCATGGAACATCTGTTTCAACATCTTGCTCTATTTAAATTTTTTATAAAATACTTTTTAAGCATTTTATGAAAAGTGTTTGTATATATCTTTAACATTAATAATTTCCATTGCTATTCATTACCTTCTTAAGGCTCTATTTTAATGTTTTGCTTTTCACTAGTAGTTTATTAATGTGGTTTGGGGAAACAAAAAAAGAAAGGATTATGAAGCAATTTAAAAGGATGCTCAGAACACTTTTCCTCCAGGCAGAAGGAGCCAAGTTCATATTATGTGATAATGTATATGAGTTAATATTTTGTCTAGTGTGACTTTCTGGGTCTAGTAGAGACCGTAAATTTTTTTTCTTTTTTTATTGTTTTTAAAAAATTGTTCTAATTAGTTGTACATGACAGTAGAATGCATTTATACATTTTGATAAATCATAAATAAATGAAGTGTAATTTCACATTTTTCTAATTGTACATACTGAAGGATCACATTGGTCATACAGTCATATGTGTACATGAGATAATAATGTCTCATTCACTCTACTATCCTTCCTATTCCCATACCCTTTTCCCTCCTTTCACTCCTTTCTACCCAATATAAAGTAACTCTATTCCTCTCTAGCTGCTCCCCTTACTGTGAATTAGCATCCACATATCAGAGAAAACATTCAGCCTTTGGTTTTTTTGGGTTGGCTTATTTCTCTTAGCATGATATTCTCCAACTCCATCCATTTACCTACAACTGCCACAATTTCATTCTTCTTTAAAGCTGAGTAATATTCCATCATATATATATGTATATATATATATATGTTATATATATACACACACACACACACACACACACACACACTACATTTTCTTTATCCATTCATCTGTTGAAGGGCATCTCGGTTGGTTCCATAGTTTAGCCATTGTGAATTGAGCTGCTATAAACATTGATGTGGGCTGCATCACTGTAGTATGCTGATTTTAAGTCCTTTGGGTATAAAACTAGGAGTGGCATAGCTGGATCAAATGGTGGTTCCATTCCAAATTTTCTGAGGCATCTCCATACTGCTTTCTGTATGTATAAATAATAACCTAGATATTTCAGCATCAAATAGTAGCAGGTTTAAATCGTCTACTTCCTTTGTGCCATATTTTAAAAATATATGGATTGTGATTTTACTTATACAAAGTGATTTTATTTTGTTTTTTTTAAATTGTGTGCTTAATAAAATAACATTTAACTCTCCAACTTAAATATTGATTATCATGTGAATCTTGATAGGTAGAATTAGGGAATGAGTTTTACTTGTACAGAGAACTTCATTTCTACTAAGAGCTACAGGAACGGTATCGATGCAGGACCACAGACTGCCTTGTCACTCTTCAATTCCTCATTTTTTTTACTCTGCTCCTTATTTGTCTTTGATTCTCATCTGTCTGTAGATTTTCTTGGTAATAGAACAAGAACACACTCGCCTGTGCTGCATGATTTCCACAATTTCTGGGCTTGTTTTGGTTAGTAGAATGAAATCACAGGTTTCATTTCAATTTCTCAATCCTCTGGATAGAATAGTAAAAATATTCCCTTCATAATTTATTACTGGCAGCCCCAGAAAGTCCCTCCAAAACTGAGAAGGCAAAATATGGAGGTGAGGAACCAGATGTCAGGCAGCTTCCTGTTGTGTGAGAACTCTGGAAATGCTAAGTAGGAATATTGGTTCAGACCTAAATACAACTGTATTGAGTGAATTGCAGCTTCTCTTTATACCATTAAAGGCCGCTTTTCATTTTTCTTCTGTGAATTGCCTTCACGGTTTCTTCACGTTTTTGATTGAGTCTTTGGTGGTGATTTTCTTAGTCATTTTTAATAGCTTTTCATATATAAGAGATCTTAGCCCTTTGAGTGTCACATAAGTTGCTAATATTTTATTGGTTACATTTTTTCATTATTAAACTTTATTAATACATAATTTAGCCAGGCATAGTGGCACATGCCTATAATCCTAGAAGATCAAGAAACTGAGGCAGGAGGATCACAAGTTCAAAGCCAGCCTTAGCAACTTTGCGAGGCCCTAAACAACATAGCAATACCCTGTCTTAAAATAAAAACAAAATTAAAAGAGGGCTGGGTTGTGACTCAGTGGTTAAGCGACCCTGAATTCAATGCTTGGTGGTGGTGGTGGTAGTAATAATAATTTATATTTAGTAAAATGTACTCACTTTAGGTATAAAATTAAATGACCTTGGACAAATGAAACAGCCACATAACCTCACCTCTTCTCATCAAATATAGAACAAGTCCATCAGTTCAGAACGTTACTTCTTGGCCCTTTGCAAAAGCCTCTCGGACCCCAGGCATTCTAGACTGGTAGTGTTTTGTAGAATTTCACAGACTGCATTCCTTTGTTCTATGACTTACATTACTTCCAAAGGGAAATCAAATGTCAGCTTATTTTGATACCCTTATTATAATCTTCCCCTTCCATCAGCCTGTAATATTTATTCTGTCACTGGTCTTAAGCAATTTGATTATTATGTGCTTTAGTTTTCTTTGTTTTTTTGTTTGTTTGTTTCTTTTGGTTTAGGTTTTTAGTTGTTGTAGGGTGTTTTTTTCGTTGTTTTTGGTGCTTTCCTACTCTTGTAGATTCATACTTTTCACCAGTTGGGGGGACTTTTTAGACACTTTTCTTCAAATATTTTTCTGCTTTCTCATTCTATGATTCCAGTTATACATAAGGGAGACCCTGCTTGATGTTGTCCCACAGACCACTGATATAATTAATTTCTCCTTAGCCTTTTTGTCCTTGGGCTTCACATTGGAAAGTTTCTATTCCCCCACCTTGTAATTTCCTCTTTTGATCATGTTTGTTGTGTTGTTAAACTCATCTAGAGGATTTTTCATTTCAGATAATTCATTTTTTCAGCTCTAAGGTAGAGTGTCCCTGTTTTTTGTATTTTCCATTCCTCACCTCCACATTTTTTTATATATATTTTTTGAATCTGGAGCATTTTTTCAGTTGTTGTTTTTAACTTTATGTTTGATTCTATCATCTGTCATGTCTGGATTCATTCTGACAGATGACTTTTTTTTTCCTGTTTAGGACTTAACGTTTTCCTAATCATAGAATTTTGGATGTTGTGACTGTTGTTGAATGGATTTTGTCTGTATTTAAAGAATATTTGTTTTGGCAGATGGTTTGCTTGTGGACCATTTTGCTTGTTTCTGGGCATTAAAAAAAAAAATTCTCAGGGCAGGTCTATAGTAACCTTTACTGGAGAGCCAGATTAGCTTGCCTCTTCTAGGCCACCTCGTGAGTGTTGCTCATGCCAAATGCAGTTTTCTTGGGGGATTAGAACCCCTGCTCATGCAGTTCTCTGGCACTTATTCTTTGCTTGACCCTCATGGGATCACAACCCATGAGCAGGTTAATATTCCAGATGTCTCAAAGGATTCCCTGTGATTTCTGAAGGTCATTGTCATCTCCAGAACTGTGCCCCACAAATTGCAGCAGACTCATCTCCCCTGGTTTGTTTTTTGTTTGTTTGTTTTGTTTTGTTTTGTTTTTTGTTTTTAACTAACTTCTTGAGACCCCTAGACCCTTACCTGGTTCCCCTTCCCTGCACCATGATCTGAGGAGTATGTTGAGCAGAAAACCAGGGCAGCCACAGGTCTCTCCTGGTTTGTTTTCTTCACTCTGGGGTCCCAGTCTTGCACTGCCTGTTGTTCAGTGTCTGAGAAGAGTGATTTTTATATATTTTGTCCAGTTTTCTCAGAGGACAAGTTTGTTTGTTTGTTTGTTTTTTAAATATATTATTCCATCATGGGTGAAAGTGAAAGTTTTGAGAGAATATGGCTCTAAAAGGGACTTTGCAAGATAGGCTATATGATGCTTTTTACATTCTTTTTGTTGAAATTATTAAATTTCAGTCTATAATGCTTTTAATCTTTCCTATGATTTTTCTGATATATGAATAAATTCTCCAAAGTCTTGCAAATGTTGAATTTCTTTTTTATTTAAAGGTTCTTTCTCGTGGAGAGGTTATTCATGTGAAGATCCTTGGAATTTTGGCTCTTATTGATGAGGGTGAAACAGATTGGAAATTAATTGCTATCAATGTGAATGATCCTGAAGCTTCAAAGTTTCATGGTAAGTCTGGGACTTATCAGAGAACAAATTAGTATGTCATTGAAATTCCTAGAACCTAATTTGTCATTGGAATTCTTAGGACTCGTGTAAAATACAGTTTATGTATTTGGGAGTTATGTGTTTTGTTTTTTATTCTCTTCCCATGGAATATAAAGGGCAATTTGATATATTTTTGTCTGAATGGTGTCATAAAGAGAGAGCAAAAGATGTAGACATACAAATGATGTTTTGCAGTAAGCAAATACATTCTTTGGGTTACCCTCATAGAAAGGGTGCTCTCCATCTCTTGTTCCCTCTCATCTTCTTCCTTCTTCCCTTCCTTTCTTTTCTTCTCTCCTTTCTTCCTATCTCCTACTCCATCTTACTTCTTTTTTCTCCATGTGTTCGTAGTTCTTTTGAGTGTTTGCTTCTATTCTGTAAACAGTGTGTTTATATCTCTTATTTTTCAATCCATTTATTTTCTTTTTTCCCCCATTTTTTGTATACCATCTTTATTGACTCTAGTTGCTACTTTGAAAAGCCATGGAATTCAACTTCTTAAACATTTCTCAATTGTGTTATCATATTTCTTCTAATATCCTAGTAACTCTTAAGTATTACACTTCCAGGTGTATTATTCCTTCAGTGACTAAACAGTAACTCTTGATTTTTGCAGTATAGAACTTAGGACATTGAGATTTCATATGTATATTTTTCTCTTGGTTAACTTAACTAGATTCCATAATATAGAACTTAAGAAATTGACTAGAGAGATGTAATTTTTTCTCTGTTCCTTATGACCCAGCTTCTCTCAGCTGCACTACTTGTTCTACATTGTCAAAATTTGTTATGTTTGGGGACATAGCTTAGTGGTAGAATGCTTGCCTAGTATGTATGAGGCCTAGGGTTTAATCCCCAGTACAAGAAGAAAAAAAAAATGAATTAATAATGTTCAAGTTCTGTTCTTTAAGTGTAACTTTTTCATGTTATACTTAACATCTGTTAACCATCTGTTAAATCATCAAATTTGGACAGACTGTTCTGAGTCTGCTGTATAGCTATCATGGGGTTCCTTGCCATTGCCTTCCTGGGTGACTCTACTCCTTATTAGATTCTATCCTTTTTTTTTTTTTTTTTCCCGGTCTTTCTTTTTCACTGTTGGATGGGGTACATTTTCCAAAAATTTTTACAGAAAAATTGTACAGAAAATTGCAAATTAAAACATTTGTCATCCATGGCATTTTTGGTAGATAAATAAAAGGAAAAATTAAAAACAGAGAAGAATACCTATCTGGAAGCTTTTTAAAAAATTATACCATTTTCTGAGCATGTGTGTAATATTGTAATTTAGAGAATGTTTCTATACATTTTATTGCTATTTAGACATTTTAAATTAATATTAATTTCTAGTACCCTCATAAAAAAAACTATGATTTGACATGGTTAGTATAAATTTTTCTTCTGTGGAAAAATTAAGAAATCTGGTTAAGTTTATAGATATTGCATCCTTTTTTATATGTGTGTGTGTGGGGGGGTTAACAATATTAATGTAAACATATGTAAGTTGTGACTCTTCAAAGTGTCAGAATTTTCTTATTTTGTGTGTATGTGTGTGCGTGCATGTGGTGAAGTAACTTCTTTGATCCTAATGAACATGTGTGCAGACTCTGGTAGCAATGTCCTGTTTCATTATTCATAGTTTTTAACTAGAGCATAACTGAACTAAAACTAGCCATCGCATCAGAAAGCGTATTTCAGTTGGTAAAAACCTGTTTCTGACTGTATTTCTGTAATATTAACACTAATATTGTAATCTTCATGTTTCACCTTCTGAAACTGGAATAGTCTGTGAAAATCTTTAAAAAGTCAAAATAACATTTGAAACCAAATTCCTTGTACTTTCTGACAGAAAATCGGTCACTTTGGCAGGCTCATTTAACACTTGGAGAGCATAGAGACTATTTAATAGACTGTAATTAGGTTCCAGGCCCTAATGCTCTTAATGGTACCTTAATGGCCTGAAAGAGTTAATAAGACTCCCAGGGCACCTAAATTGTTACTGGAGAATGCCTTGGCCATTAGAGATAATAGCACTTGGTTATGAAATAACCAGGTTCAGAGTTTTTTAAGATTGAAATGCTGGGGCTTGTGTCATTTTTCTTTTGGTTAAATTAACTACCTTCTGTAACATAGAGCTTCAGATATTAACTAGACAGATGTTTGGACCTCTTCAAAAACTTTGGGCAATGCCTAAGGACCTATGTCAGGGGAAGGAATGTCATGAGGAGGTAATTTAGGTCTAGAAACCATTTCACCTTGCAAAGCAAGATTTCTTTTGTCTGGTCTTTAAATAAATGAAAACCGTTGTCTTTTGTTCTGAAGGAACTGTTACCTATACAGTAATTTTACAGTGATTAAAAAAAGAAAGATTAAGAACCAAAAATTAAAATCAAAAGTTAAATTGATTAGAGATATTCTGGATGAATAAGTTATATGACCACTAAAGGAATTATTTTAAATTAAGCATTTGGAACTTTTTCAAAGGCTGGCATCATACTAATCCTGAAGTTATGGGTTTTTATGCATTTCTTATATGTTGAATTTCAACATATATTTAAGGTAATTCAAAAGTCATATAAAACTATGTAATTCCTTTTAATGACTTTCAGGGCAGGAATAAACATATGGAAAATGAATCTGCTTGACTTAAATTTTCATTTACTAAGTAAACACTTATAGTGCTGTTGGGATTTTTTTTTAGAATAAGTAAATAATTATGGCATTTAGTTTTCTTCTTCCTAGAACAAAATTTAATACTGTCATCTAAGAAAGGAGAAGAAAAGAGGGAATAGCATAGTAATCTTAAGGGGAAATATTCATATTAACCTTTGATAGCAGAAGGAAGAGAGTTCAGGTTGCTTTCCTGAGCATGTTAAAAGACAGTGAAATACACTCTCAAATCTGGAAGGGCGTAGCATATCACTGGGGTCATCCAAATGGCACTAGCTTTATGGAGCATGAAGTGTGTGCCTAGGAACTGTACCAGAGGCTCTTTGGAAATGATCCATTTAAACTTTTTACAACTTCAATGAAGACATGCAGGTCCCTTTTTTTTTTTTCAGATAAGGAAACTGAGGAATCAGGGGAGTGAATGCTAATAACTTGCCTACAATAACACATCAGCTATTCAAATTCAGAGCCTATGGTCTTCATTGTCATGTCATGTTGCTCTTCTAAAATATACTGCTGAGAATACTGACCATTTTCTCTTAAATAATTAGACACCAGTAAGATAATGATAATTAGAGGTCCAGTTTAAAAAATAAAATGTAGCTCTTCTGATCTTTATCCCTTTGATTTTGTTATAGGTGTGCCTTAAGAGACAGGAGTATGTAGGGTTGGGGTGTGGGACAAGGCAGTTGAAGAACAGGAATGTGCTCCAGTTAAGTACACTATAATTAAGAGGTAAATTACTGGAACTTTCTTGCCTCTTTATTGAACCTTAACCTCTTAACAGGTCTTTTTAGGTTTTAATCATGTTCCTATGATGTGATGAGATATGGGGAAGCTTAAATTCTAAAATCCTGCCCTTGGCTTGTCCATTAGCTGACCTAGGAGACATCATATAACTTCCCTAAGCCTGGGTTTCTTCATCACTGAAGTTGCAGGGAGGATCCTCTAATCAGTGGGTGGTCCCTGGGGTTTTCACCATCTCTGACTTTTTGTTCCAGAAAGTATTTTTAATCCATTATTTTTAGGCTGTTTTCCTCTATAAGTAGAAAGACCTAAATTATCTTCAAAGTTAGTGCTAAAGGAAACAATTTGTTTTTTATTATAAACACATATTAATTGTCCAAATTAATGAGATTCACTGTGATATTTCCATACATGCATAAACTGTGGAAATATGGTTTAAAGGAATGTGAGATCGATTTCTTGGGGACATTTTTTGAGTGCTCTATGGTAGCTGGAAGTTCAATGGAGGGCTGTCTGACCCAAAGCCTCAGCTTTTAGCCACTTTACTATATGCTTTAAATCAGAATTAGGTTAGCAAAATGTTTTAATTTCTTCTGTGTACAAGGTTCTTGCAGTTTTCATTCTGTTGGTCATGAGAAATTTCTTATAAACTGGTAATGAATATTTATCATTGGAAAAATCTGCCAAGCCTTTCCTATGAACGTTTACTAATACAATAAGTATGGGCCTATATATAGAGTGACCTTGATTGGTAATACTTATTTTGAAGTGTGTTAATTTCCATTATTTTTTTCATAAGGTTAATGTATGTTTTTTGTGCAGTTTTGACTTAGTAAAAGAATTAGCAGGAAAGGAGAACAGAGGAGGAGAGGGCAAGTACAATGAGGGCAGGGTTCACTAGCCCACGTGCAGAAGGGTCTGGAAAACATGAAAATCTTTAGAGATCCTGAGCAAGCACAAACCATTAAGAAAACTAGTTCTCTGGGCAGGAAGCTCTGTCTGTGGTGTAGAAAATACAGTGAGTGTGGGGAATGAAACTGTTTTTTCTTGTGAATATTTGTAAGTCATGAAAAACACATGTTCTTGCCTCCCACAGATTTTGTTTAGAAGCAGCTCATTGTACAGGTTTAGCTCTGTGAGAGCAGCACATAGAGTACTGAAAGTTTTGTGCAAATGATTGTGGCATCTTTTTCTTTGGTAAAATCCCATAGAATTATAAGACCTTTCTCAAATTCATTCTTTTTTTTTCTTTTTTATCCCCTTTGAACTAAATGTTAGCATGAGGCCCTTTTCTTCTTTTTTCTTTTTCTTTTTTTTTAATTTTGAGGCTGGGTCTTGTTAAGTTATGGAGGCTGACCTCCAACTGGGATCCTCCTGCCTCAGCCTCCCAGTTGCTGGGATGACAGGTGTGCCCACCATGCCTGGCTTTCTTCTTTTTTTTTGAACAGCAAGGACAGAGATATGGTGTTAAATTAATGTTACTGATTTTGTTGTTGTTGTTGTTGTTGTTGTTGTTTTGGAACCAGGGATTGAACTCAGGGACACTTGGCCACTTAGCCACATCCCCAGCCCTATTTTGTATTTTATTTAGAGACAGGGTCTCACTGAGTTGCTAAGGGCCTCGCTAAATTGCTGAGGCTGGCTTTGAACTTGCAATCCTCCTGACTCAGCCTCCCAAGTCGCTTGGATTACAGGCGTGTGACACCACGCCTGGCAATGTTACTGATTTTTATCTAAAAATAGAAATAAAAAATACTCACTGATTACATACTTTCCTTACATTGTATTTTACTTTGATGGAAATAATTCAGATAAAAGTATCATTTAATTTTTTTTTCTGATCTTTGTCCTCCATTTGCGGATATGGATGGTAAGGTTAGAAATGTGAGTTTTATAGTTTGGTAATGTTCTCTGGGTAATTCTGTGTGTTGCCTGGCATCATACAGATGCTCAATAATTTTTTTAGAACTGATGAATAAATGAAAACATTTGCATTGATAAACCAAAAATGAAAATTTTAAGCCAAGTCTGAGAGTATCTTCATATTAGGTCCATTTTAAAATACAGGTGCATTTTCAATTATTTTAAAGAGAGATCATCTTTATTCTCATTTGAAATTTTGAAAAATATTTAGCAATTACAGTTGTTTCTTTAGAATTATATGTACATACTTTATTTTTTATGTGTGACATTTTAACCCTTGTCATCTCTGTCATTAGTTATGTTTCTAATTAACTCACAGTCCAATAGGTCCTACAATGTCACCAATACTTTTCAATTTGACTTCAGAAATATTTTTCACATCTATTCTGTCCTTACCATTGCCTTTAATTATTATATCTTATCTTTTCATTGAAACAATGTTAACATTGCTCTGCTCTCGGCCTCCTGCCACTAAAATTTATCCTCCACACTCTTTACCAGACTTGCCTGATTTTAAAGAAGACTTATCTTTCCTTAAAGGAAAGCAGAAAACCTTCTGACCTCCCACTCTATACAGAAAAATCCACATTTTCTAACTTGGTAAAAGCCTTATGGTGATCTCCTCCCACCTGTTCTTTAGACATTCACACTATTTACCGTAGTTCAAAACACACTAAGCTTCTCCATCCTCTCAGAGATGCCGGGCTCTTTGCAGCTCAGTGGATTTGCTGGTGCATTTCTGCCTCTCTGAAATACCCTTTTCTACCTAGAAACACCTGCTTATCTTTTAAGAAAGAGTCTAAATGTCACCTCCCAGTGAAGTGTTTTTGACTCTGAGATGAAGATAGTTGGTTAGTTACCAACTCCTTTTCTTCCCCCTCCCACATCATTTTGTTTGAGTCTATGAAATGTCTGATTTCACATATTTGTGATTTGTTTGTTTCCATGCCTGCCCATTTGTCTAGATTGTGAACTCTTTCAGAGCTGGGACTCTCTCTCATTTACCCTTTTTCATTTTAGTCAGCTTTATTAGGTTTACATACAGATTCACCTCATTTTAAGTACATAATTCAAGGAGTTTTGACAACTACATATACTTGTCTAACAACTGTCATGGTCATAATACAGAACATTCCAGTATTCCCCAAATCCCCACAAGCCCCATGCAGGCAATTCCTCGCTCCTCCCCTGAGTCCCTAGCCAACATGGGTCTCTCTGCAATGATTTTCCTATCAGTGGGGTCTGGTGTCAGTGATCTCTTAGTGAGTACTTTGAAATGTGAAACATGGTCTTGGGTGTATGACTTCTTGCTCTTGCATGCTTTGGAGAGCATGCATATTGTCACATCTATCCGTGTGATTTGTTCCCTTTGTTGCTGAATGGTGTTCTGTTGTATAGGCATGCCACAGTTTCAACTGTTGATGGAAAATTATATGCATGCGGATGTCTGTATATGCACAAATGCCTTTAAATATATGTTATTTTTAGTGTTTGTTTATATTTGTATCAATGCCTTAGCTACAGTGATTTTTCAGGAGCATTATGCTTATGAAAGTAACCTTTAGAGAATATGTGAAATACTTTTCTAAATCATTAGTTCATATGGAGTTATTTGCTATAAAGGATAAAAGCGTGAAAGGCTCTAAGTTTTCCTCTGAGTATCACTTTGGCTGCATTCATGGGCAAGGTTTTAGGAGATAGGAGAGATGATAATTCTTATTTGTTAAGAATTATTCTCTTATTTTTTATTAGATGATTTTTATCTATTATTTAATCATGGCAATCTTGATTTTTTTTCACTCCACTGGACTTGAAGAAATAATATAGTTTCCACCATGACACAGTATGTGAGTACCAGAACTAAATTTGAACATAGTGCTGATTCCAAACTTCTTTTTTCTAGTTTACCTTAGTTCTTATAAACTTCTTCTGTGTACTCATTGTCATTATTTTCTGCAGATTCTTAGTCTTGATTTCCTTTTGGAACAGAAAGTCTTATTTAGTAAGACTTTTTTCTTTTTGCTTATTTAATTTAATATCCAACTTTTTTTTTTTTTTTTTTTTTTTTTTTTTGCAGTGTTGGGGATTGAACCCACAGCCTTGTGCTTGCAATGCAAGCACTCTACCAACTGAGCTATATCCCCAGCCCCCAACTTTTAATTTTATAAAAAAATTGGAGAAACTAAATGTAGCTCTCTCTTGACAGACAAGCAAGAGTTAATTTTTTTTATTATTGATCTTTAGATTTATTCTGCTTGCAGAATGTGTTGTCCTAATTTCCTCATGTTTAAAATTTCATGGTGTTTTATTCATTTTTAGTAAATAATCATTTTTGAAGTTAATTGTGCTTTAATAAATCTCTAGATTAAATAGATCTCACACTTTAGATTTCTCTCTCATATATACTATTCATGGACTGTTGACAAAATATACCATATCAATTTGATTTTTCAAATCATTTCCATCAATACTATTTGTTTATTTGGGAAAAACAGTGTTGTCTTAACAATTCTGAAATTTGGGTAATATTGAGGTCTCAGCAAACAAATGTGATTAGAAATGTCCTCTGTTGCAAGAGTATATTTTTGGATTAAAAAAATAATAGAACTTTCTAATTTACAAAATGCTTTTTGTAGGGTTTTATTTTTGTTTGGTTGCTTAGTAGATTATAATTTGTGGCAATCCGTTGGATTTTAGAAACAAGTGCTTTTATTTACACTGGAAGGAAATTTGATTTCATAAAAAATATACCATATTCCTAGTGAAGGAAAAAGATGTCATTAAGGTTGCTTTTAAAGAAATAAAACTGTTTGTTTCTCTCATCTACAGAAATAGAATGGTGGGTTTTGATTAAGGTATTTTTAATTATTCATTTTTGTAGAAATATAAATTTAAATTAGTTAAGAAAAATAAAATCAAGAACTCTGGACTTGGAAAAAACCAATTTGATCTTTAAGACTTGTCTGTAATTATATTACATCATTATTATTTTTATGTTTTGCCTTTTAACTGGTATTTCATAAAGAAATTTCCAAAATTTCCAATGGGTTTACTTTATTTTTTTTCCAGTGGGTTTATGTAGAACTATGATTATTTATAAAACATTCTTTTATAGCTTTAATATAAAAATTCTTAAGTACCCTGTAATCTTTGTTAATTAAACTTTCAAATTTGGAAACAGCTCTGTTTTATAAAGTAAGTCACAGCTGCACATTATTAATCAGAAGTTAGGACACTTTTTTTTTAATTTTTACAGACCACATTTTGATTCATTGTACACAATTGGGGTACAACTTTTCATTTCTGTGGTTGTACACGATGTAGATTCACACCATTCGTGTGATCATACTTGTACATAGGGTGATGATGTCTGTCTCAATCCACCATTTTTCATACCCCCCTCCACACTCTCATTTCCCTCTATGTAATCTAAAGTTCCTCCATTCTTTTCTCACCCCCCACCCCCCACTTAGGACACTTTTTATGGAGCCTTTAAAAAAAAAAATAGGGTGATATGTATTTTAGTGACTGTTTTTAGTTTCTCTAGAATTTGAATTGTTAATGTTACATACTTGTTCTTTTCAGCTCTTTGATACTTTGAATCGTATGTAAGTCTGACCTTTACTGGTTTATTATTTAAAGTTTTTTCTTCCATTGGTAATTCCTCTCAGTTCTGCTTCCTAAAAAATACCCCGGATCTGACCATTTATCCTGCTGCACACACCACCCCTTGTCTGTGCCTCAGCGGAGTTCACCAGTGTAGACACTCTCAGTAGCCCTCGCTGGAGCTCCTCCTTCCCTGCGTCCTCTATTCAGGGCAGTCCTTTCTGCACATGGCAGTTGGAAAGCTCTGTCTAAAACATGTACTCCTCTGCCCAGCACTATCCCAGAGTAAAAATCGGAATCCTCAGGGTGGCCCAGCAGGTTTGCATGACTAGCCTGTGTCTGCTTCTCTAATCTCATCTCCTCACACTTCTCTTACTTACTCTGTCCTAACCATAAACTTCTTTCCTCTTCTATTCCTTAAACATTAAAAGCTCACTCTTACCTCAGAATATTTGCATTTAAAATCTTCATCCCTGGAATACACTGCTTCCAGAAATCTGAATGAATTGCTCCCACACTTTGTCTAAGACTGCTAAAATATGTCTTATCAGACACTGTCCCTGACAACTGTTGTCTAAAATCCTCTTCCCACACCATTTGCAGAGCAGTCTGTTTGTGTGTCTTGTAGATTTTTTTTTCCTCTAACTTTAATTGTTTTCTTACCAAGGTCTAATTTGACAACAGATATTTTTAGCAGTTTTATTGAATTCTTTCGAAGCATTCAAATTAATTTCACAAAACCAGAAGCTCTTTTTTGTACTGATAAATTCACTGGTTTATATAATATGTAGTTAAATTTCACAATTATAATAATAGATACATAATTATAACAATGGATAGAGTTAGTAGAAATACTTTGGTAAAGCTAAAACTTAACTGATGGAAGTGGAAGTGTAGGCTTCTTTCTGGACTACTCCATCAAACTCAGTTTACACAATGCTAGAACTTAATTGGTAGTACAAAACAAAAACTGAAATTTGGCTTGATTATATAAAAGAGCTCCTTCCAGATTCTCCTTTCTTAGATTAGTTTATCTTGATATAATTATCTATGATAGAAACTTTCACATAAAATTCCAAGAGTGGTAATAAATGACTACTAGAGAATTATTACTTTTCTTAAAATATATTAAAAAATATATTAAATAGAAAGGTTTTGCAAATGGATAGTGGTAATGTTTTCACAACATCATACATAATGCCACTAAGCTATACTCTTAAACACAATTAAATTGGCAAATTTTATGCTATGTGTATTCTGCCACAATAAAAGAGAGCATATATCTGCATTTGTAAAACCTTTGGATAGTGGTACCATGGAGAAAAAGTCAAAGTTATGGAATTAGGTGACATTTATATAATACCACTTCTGCCATGAATGAGTTGGGTAAATTTTGGCAAACCTTTCAAGCTGCCTTAGCTGTAGAGTCTTTTTATGTTTAATATGCATGTCTTCTGTAAACATCATGTCAGTCTGTAAGCTTCAGATACAATTTTTTCATAATTTCAGAAGAGTAATTCATGGAATTGATTTTGTTGATACTGGATATGAGAATTTGTCTTAAGGTATTTGCTACTGAGATTTTTAAAATATTGAATGTTAATTTTTTTCTTTGTTTTGGGTTGTTTGTGATAATGCAGCTGTTCTCTCCCAATATATAGTTAATGGGGAATAGAAAAGTTCAGCTTATATTTTTAGAATTATACTTTTTATTGGCATTATGAAATGTTTGATTTTTTAAATTATTTGTGTCTTAACTAGTTCTCTAACTTCTGAGGGAAAAGATCCCTAGACTGAGAAAGATACTTAGCTTTTCTGTTTTATTTGAAGTCAGCAAGATAAGTAGCAGTAATCAAATAAAATGAATGGGGACAGAAAATGATAGATTGAGTAAGGTGCAATGATGAAGTCATAATTAGATGTAAGTAAGAGAAAATGATTTATTTTGGATACTGATTACTGTGTATTTCTTTCAACTTCACTGAAATAAAAGATGTTTTCTTCTCTGAATACGATAATCATGAGTTGGAGAAACTCAATTTTCAGAAAAGTTTTGTAAAAATAGAAATAGGAAGTAAGAACATAATCAAGAGAAAATTCACCTTAGAATTCAATACACTAGGCAAGAAAAAAAATCAGAATTTGAAAGGAAAACAACAATAGATTAGGTGAAATATTCATTGAATGTTCTATTTGGGGCTTGACAGAGAATTATGTGACTCAGTATACAATGCATAATACTGAGGATGTGATCTTAATATACAAAATATAATATCCTGCATATTTATAACCAAACAACTCAGGAGGCTGAAGCAAGAGGATCACGAATTTGAGACCGGCCTTGGCAACTTATCAACACTGTCTTAAACCAGAGAAACAATAGCTCTACTCCATTTGTGTTCAATGAATCAATAAGTAAATAAAAAAAAAAAGTGCGCACATACACACACATTATATACACACACACACACACACATACATACACACACACACAACAATAACAACAAAAAGGTCTAAGGATACCCTTTGAGGGGGGATAACTGCCTCATTTACCTTCTTCACATATGGGTAGATGGGATTGCTCTCAGCATACCACCCAAAATGTAAGACCTGGGGTGAGGATAAAGGTGGAAGGAGGTGAAATTGTTAAGAATTCTGTGACACAGAGCATCCCAAATTCAGAATAAAATTAATAAAGACAAAAAAAAAGACTGTCTTAAAATAAAAAATAAAAAGGGCTAGGGATGTAGCTCAATGGTAAAGTGCCCTCGGTTCAATCCCCAGTACCAAAAAAAAAGTATCAGAAGATCACTTACTGATTGCTCAAGATGTGTTGACTCTGTTTAATATAGCATATAAAGTATATATGGCCTGGGTTCAATTTCAAGTGATTTCTTCCCCACCCCTTGGTTAATTATAACATCACTGCTTTTTACTCAAAAAATATTTTAGATAGATTTGTTGCCATTGAAATCATTTAAAATTTTAGTTTGAATACTTTTAGGCAGTATCAAACTTGTATAACAGGCAGGAAAACATGTGTAAAAAAGCATAAGATTAAATATTTCTGTTTAACCAGTGCCTGCAACATGCTTGCCTTTTCCTTGTCAAATCTAGAATATGGAAATTCTGGCAAGAATTGAATGACCAAGTCTGAAACCAGGTATCTTTGCCTTATACCAATGTGTGTTAGGATCTCCTTGATTTTAGTTGTAACTTTCTAATTTTTGAAATGCTACCAAGTTTATTTGTTAATTTCTATATTATATTCTGCATGAAAGTACTATGCTAAGTGTCTGTTATGCCTCAGTCTGATGAAGTGTTTATTTGTTATACTTTTTGGATTATTATTTACTGGAAAGGACATCTTCCCTAGAGATCTCTTTGGAGGAGGAATTTATTAGTATTAACATAGTAATTTTATTCTAGTGAATGTCATCATCAAAATGTCTTGTTAAGCTGTTTGTGTGATAATAAAATTTCAAAGTGAATCCTGAAAGTCATTACAGAATTCAAATTTAAAATTCTGTGTATCATTCAGATACCTCTCTCTTTAAAATTGCCAGGTTCACATTCTATCTTCCTTAGTCTACTTCATTTTTCTTGGTGAGATTTTTCACCATTGGACATATTGTACATTTATTTGTTGTGTGTCTCTTCCTCTTGTATAAGCCATGACAGCAGGGACATATTTTTGTTTACTGTTTTTGTATTAATCTGTCTCACTGCTCACTCAAACAGGCCTGCCACATAGTGAGAGCTTTTTGGGCAAAAATGTGTGAAACTCTCGTCATCTAACTTCTATGTGTTCTCTTTTGGGTACTGCACTCCTCATCGTGCGTTCAGCATTCTTTTAGTCTAATATTTCTTAAAAAAAAAAAAAAAGACCCTGATGTTGTGATTTTCCTGCATTGCCTATAAAATGAAATCAGTCCCTTAACTTATGCTCCTCAGTGATCTGACCCTTCCTGGGTGTATCCTTCCTCACCACCCCTAACACCCATGTCCTAACCTCACAGAGCCAGCTGTGCTTGTATTTTCTGAAATATGCTCCCTTACTTTGATGGGTGCTGTTCCTTCCACCTTTCCCCCTCATGTCTGATTGGTGCTGTGCCTCCACTTCTGTGATGCTTTCTTTCACTCCCTCTCTTAGGAGGTCACCATTCCTGAGTACATCTCCGTCAAAACCTGATTGCACTTCATTGCCATTTGTTGTCTGTTTCTTGTAGCTAGACCTCAGAGCATCTTTACAAAACGATTTGTTGTATTCATCTCTCCTTATTCCTTGTGCCCAATACATATCCATCTGAAGATACTCAGTAAATGTAGATTGAAGGAATACTATTTTGCATGTGAAAACAGACATCTGGAGGGGAGATGATATTATGTCAACTATTACACCACCAGTTAGTATAATTAATTATGATGCTAGTTGGACTGGGACCCTTGTGTCCTGGCCCCTGCAGTCCAGTGCTGTACCACTGAATGAAATGAATTTTGTTTTTTAACAAAATGTCTTTCTGTTTCTTCCCTCACAGATATTGATGATGTTAGGAAGTTCAAACCGGGTTACCTGGAAGCTACTCTTAATTGGTTGACATATTATAAGGTGCCAGAGGGAAAACCAGAAAATAAGTTTGCTTTTAATGGAGAATTCAAAAACAAGGTGAAAATGACAATCTGCCTTTTAATATGTACCTCCTGATGCTTGCACAGTACTTACTTTACTTGGACTATTTCTTGTGTGAATATTAATATGTAGCATGATGACAAAAGTGTTTTTTACTGACTCATATCTTTAAGGACATTATCTTATCATTAAAAAAATGTTTTTCAGGAAATCCTAGTGAATCACAATGCTGAGAAATAGCTGTTTCCATCATCTATGTATATAGCTCCTTTATCTTCTCAGAACATAAAGGAATTCCACAGTTTATCTTTGCAAATTTTATATGAAGAAAAACCCTCCATTTACTCTTTTGGGGAGGAAAAAATTACTTACCCTTAATATAAATCCATAGGGTCTTCCCTCCTAAGGGTTCATTCTACGGTAATGGTATTAAGCTGCTTAACAACTAAGAAAGCACTTGAGTTATCTTATTATATCATAGGATTTTTCTATTAGAGTACCACAGTGTTACCATAAAGTATCTGTAATTTGACACAAATGCAGAGAATAGATCAAGGAGTTAAAATGTAGTATATTTCTAAAAAGTTATTATCACTAAGTAAATTGCATATTCTTAACCAACCTCTAAGTGAAACAAAGCTTAATGACTAAAGTTTATCTTACAAGTAAAATAAGGCACATTAATGAAAACCTGAAATTTACTCTAAGCATTTTAACATACCAGAATTGATTGCTGGACCCAGTACCCTTAATATATTTGAGGGTTTTATTTAGATACAAACATTAAACTAGTATTTTAGACTAGATTCTCTTAAAAGTAAAATATTAAAAAATTATTTTTATCTTTTTCCTCGAAATATATGTTATGTTGCATTTTATGTTTGAAATAATGTAAATTTAAAACCTCTGTGTTACTTTCATGGCCTTTTGCCTCCAAATACATCTACAAGTCATGAATTTGTAAAGCGGTGTCTTTTGTGTTTTGTTTGTTTGGGACAAACATTAGTTCTTTCTTTCTTAGTCTTTCTGTATGAAGACTAAGTCATGTTTGAATTTTTTCAGCAAATGAGCATTGTATGCATTGCTTTTTACCTCTGCTGTTTAAGATACAGAGACTAATTTATGAAAGCGTAATTTTTCCTCTTTGAAATGGTTGTAAAAGATGGTTCCCCTTTTTTTATTATAGGGTTTTCCTGACTACTCCTTTAAGCAAGTACTGGAATTGGTTCTAAATTGTCACAGTTATCTGAATAATTAGGCTAAAAATCTTTTCTTGCATTATTCATTATTTATGCAATTCATAAATTGCATGTCTTGTCCATATCTTAAGCAAGATTTCCCACCACTACCTTGAGAATTAAACCTTTCTCCCTCATTTTGGCCAACAGTAGACCTGAGAGGTTAAATCTCCCATTATCATTATATCTCAGAACCCAAGATTCTTTATTCTTATCATAATATGTTTAGTTGTCATTGAAGGGGAAAGGAGCTGATATGAATTAGTTAATAAATAAAGATTGTCCTTAAAGGAAAGAAACAACATTTTGGCAAAAACACTGAAAGAATTTTCTGCTTTGGGAATAATACAGCAGGTATTTCTTAGATAATCTCATCACGTGTATATCTAGCAAGATGTGTATCTTATTGATCGTGTACTTTCAAACATCTTATGAGTTATTACTAGAAAAAATTGTGAAAAATGTTAAGAAGGCCTACTACATTCAGACAGTGCATAGTCCAAAATTACTTTACAATTCGACTTTGCCATTATGGTGATGATGAAATAAATGGGTGCATGCTTGCTTACAAGTCAGGTACTAGGCTAAGCCTTTGACATACAGCATCTTATTTATTCTTTCAGCAACTCTTAGCCTTAGATCAGGAATTGGCACTTCTTCTGGTGAGGTCAGATAGTAAATATTTTAAGCTCTGCAAACCTTATAATTTTGTCAAAACTACTGAACTCTGCCATTGTAGCACTAAAGCAGCCAACAACAGGTGACTAGGAGATTTGACCCCAGGTCCCTGCCTGACAGATTATCCCCATTGTGTCCCATTTTAGAGATGAGGAAGTTGAGGCTTCATGAGGTTAAATACCTGCCCAAAGTCACACAGCTGGTAAATAAGGACGCCAGAATTTATACTGAAGATTTCCTGACTCCAGGGCTCATACTCTCAACAACTGTCATGATACTAGTTCTGTGTCAGTATAACAATGTGATCACTGTGTCCTCTTTTGTTGAAACTAGGCTTTTGCCCTTGAAATTATTAAATCTGCTCATGAATGTTGGAAAGCAATGCTTATGAAGAAGTGTGATAGAGGGGCTATAAATTGGTAAGAATTTGTCTTTTCTATGTATGTAATGTTATTTTATCTGTAATTAGTACTAAATAGCCATCTAATACTGCTCAGAGCTCTTGATTTTTTTTAAAGGTGTTCCAATTTGTTTTTGTTTTTGTTTTTAAAATACTTAGGGAACACCTATTCAGTGGGCATTACTGAGTGTTGGGCACTGTGAAGCTAGGAATTGATGTCAACCTTTTCTCAGCAATTTGTATTTAGTAAGAGACAGTGACAAGTAAACAAGAATTAAATTGTAGTATATTGTGATATGTGCAAATAAGGAGTAAAAACAGTATTTTCAACTTGAAAACATATGATTACTTTTTATGTAGTAAATACCACTACCACATCATTTCTTGATAAGAATAGCAAAACCTTTCTCATCCAACATGATCTGGATCATTAACTGATTTATTAAGAGGAATCAAATAGTAGTTACATACATTACTCCAGCATTTTATTTAATTTAAAACATTAAATATGTTTATTCACCAGTCTTTGGATGTAGGGCTAATACCTTTTCTATATAGATCCCATATAGATTTTCTCCACATATTTTAACATAATATAGAATAGAAAAATAAAGATCCTGTAATTAAACTCCTTACAACTTAAAAATCCTTGAAGATTTTTAGTGTTTTTTTTTTTTTTCAATCTTTTACAGTTATGTTACCCTCATCTAATTTTACATCTAGCAATTTACCAGTATCCTGTTTAGAACCTCATTGTTGTCTATATCTTCCATAGTCTGGGTACCATGTAAAGAAAAGAGGTTTATTTCATTTGCAGTCTTTGGAATTTTAACTCATTTTTATTCATTTCTTCTTTATCTTTATTACTTAATTTGTAAAATATGTTCAGAATTGTTTCTTTTGCCTCTGGTTAACAAATTGCTGCCAGGGGCAGTGGCGCACGCCCGTAATCCAAGGACTTGGGAGGCTGAGTCAGGAGGATCGTGAGTTCAAAGCCAGCCTCAGCAACTTAGCGAGGCCCTAAGCAAGTCAGTGAGACCCTGTCTCTAAATAAAATACAAAATAGGGCTGGGGATGTGGCTCAGTGGCCGAGTGTCCGTGAGTTCAATCCCTGGTTCAAAAAAAAAGAAAAAAAAATTGCTTCTCTCTCTTAATTTCATATAGCATTCTATTATTGACTAACAAGCCCTTCTTTCCCTTCCTTTTTTACTGTTTTCCCCAATCCATTTGAGGTCCACATTATTTCTCATAGCCATTCTCTCCATCAGTGTTACATACACTGCCTTAGAAATACCTAGGCAAATTGTTACAGAATTCATTTGCAGTGTCCCTTCTCTAAACCTGGTGTATTAGGAGCTCTAGGGAGTAGCTCTAAGCAGGTGTTCTGATGAGGTCTCTGCTTCAGAAACATGGCATCTAAACTTATTCTAAAAAGCAAACCAAGGCTTCTATAATTTGACTTAGTTGTTTGACCTCATTTTCCTCCATTTCTTGCCTCTTATTTCATTTGGAAGTAACCTAAAACAACTTTGCCACTCCCACACATACCACGCTGTTTTTTTGTTTGTTTTTGGTTTTTTTACATGATTGTCTTTTAATCTCTTGAACTACCTTATTTGTTTTTGAATCCCCTTCTAGTTATAATCTGCTTTAATTCAGTGACATAATTTCTTTACTCAGTTTTTTAAATTAACAACCACTCTCCTATTTAATATATTTTATACATCATTTCCAGAATTATCTTTCAAGAGTACACATGTAGCTGTCATTTTGATGCTGAAAAATAACTTTTTGTTGCTCCCTTCAACTGTAGGATTTAATCCAATTCTTCTTTTAAATAATGTGTCCAGGTCTGCGTCTCCAGTCTCATGGTCTGCCCCCTCCTACCCCCTGACTTTCCTCCGTTAATGTCTGCTCCCTCTTCAGGAAGCAGTTTGGCTGCCACCTCTGCACAATCTCGTTTCTTCTCACATCACTCCTCTACAGGCCTCTGTACAACTGGGGGTGTTTTGTTATTTGTTTATACTGTATATTAGCATAGTAACAGGACTTACTAAAGGTAGTTTAAATACACTTACTGAGTAAAGAAATATATATTCACATATTCCAAATTGCATCTTGAATTTGTTTCTTTTGCTTTGCTAGAGGATGGTATATTTAATTTCTGGAAAGTACTTTGTATATACTCAAAGCTCCAGTTCATTTAACTTTGTATACATTTACCCCAACCTCACTTTCTTCTACCAACTCTAGAGGTTGGGGTTCAAAATCACTGATTTCTTACCACTTTGAATATTTTTTTTCTCCTTTTTTCTTGACTACTTTGCCTTAGAATGAAAAGCCTTGACAAATCTATATCCTGCACACTGTCTTTGAGGATTCTCATGAGTGTGAGCCTTTTTGATTTGAGATTGACTTGAAGAAAATAAGTTTCCCTTTACTAACGTTCCATATTATTAGCCCTATAAATTTTATCTTTTATGTATCTGTTTGTCTTTTTCAGGTAGTTGTCTATTTCTTTGTATTATTTCAAAAATGCAATTTGGGTTTGTTGTGCACAGCATTTTTCATAGTACCAATTCTTTGTTCTAATGTCATGCCCGCTTATTTTGGTTAGCACAGTTGTTCATATGTCACATTACATTTATAAATGTATTTATTTTTGTGGTGTTGCATCCAGTTACAATATTATCACTTAGAGAAAGATATCTCCATATGGTCCCTGCTGTGGGTCAAATTTGATTCTTCTTTTAATATAGCTGAAATGTAGTTTCATTATAAATTTGTATATATACCAGAAAATTATTAAGATTTGTATATCATTTTTTGAAGTGTTTTTTAATTCTGGAAAGTGCAGTGCTATGGAGATTCTATATTTGTAACTGTGTTAAAAAATGTACAGTAATTTTAGTTGTCCTATTTTGTGTTCATTGAGTTCCTTGTTTATTGGCTGAAGTTATGCAGTCAATGGGGAATATTTGCAGTTGATTTTATTTTTGGGTAATTTCGCCTTTTTTTATTGTGTTTAATAATAATGTCCTGTTTTTTCTTCAGCACAAATGTGCAGGTATGTGATAGCCCTTACCACTGCTCTCAAGAGGAAGCAAGATCGTTCGTTGAATCGGTAAGGAGCAAATGTCCAAGGCATCCTTTAATCATGTAGCACCGTGGGAAATCTTGTAGAAATTCTGAAATGTCTAGCTCTGAAAAGTGTCAAATTCTTTTGGGAAGCATAAACTTAAAAAATAAGTTTGAAGTTTTTTTAATGCAGGAAATTTAAACAAAAATTTCAAAATCTTTCAGTTGAGTTTTTAAATTCTGTTTTCAAAAGTACATTATTAACTATTTAGCTGATTTTATATGATGCTGTTTTTCTTAGCATCATCAGTTTATTAGTTTTTATATATATTTGTTCTATTCTATACTATTCTGTTCCTGTGAGTTATCTATCATTCAGTGGGACTGGCGGTTGGTCCAAATGCATTTCAGTTTAAGAAAAATGAAATAGCTTAGACTTTCCTTTTTTATTTCTATTTGGTTTGGTTGTCTCACAGGCTTGCTTTCTCCAAGCTAAAAAGAGTTTGCTAGATTTTTATATGTCTTCTTGATAATTCTGTATGGAGACAACTGAATTTATTAGTAAATTAATGCTTAATTTGTGAGAACACTAAATAAGAAAATTAATATTCAGATAATTAAGTAATATTGCTATATAAAGTATGTTCAGGAGGGATCTTAGGCTTGAAATCCCATTTATAAATTAAGGGATTTTAAAAACTAATTATGAACTAGAAACTAGTGAATCGGTCTTTACTTTAAGAGTAGCTAAAATGTTCCTAAGCATTAGTTGCTCATTATGGCTGCTTTTAATTTTTTGTTGTTGTTTGTTTTGTTTCATTTTTTCCACTAATTTACCAGCTTAATTGGCGTCTGCTGTGTTGTAAGATCTCAGGGCTGGCAATATAGTATTAAAGATACAAAAGCCTCTGCCTTTGTGAAGCTCAAGTTTTATTCAGGAGGATGGAAAATAAATAAATGTGCAAGTAAAATATACAGTGTTCCAGTAGCAGTAAATGCTATGAAAACAGAGCAGAGAGGGTGAAGTTCCAGGAGTGTGGTGGAGTTGGAGTTGTAGAGGTGGTCAGAGACAGCCTCACTGAGAAGAGGATTGACACGTAAGTCCAGGTGTATAGAAAGAGAGAAGGCGAACATCTTAGGCAAGAGTGTTCCAGGTCCAGGGACCATGAGGAAAGAGGATGCCTGGCACACTCAAGAAATATGCAGGGAGCTACAGTAGCTAAAGCAGACATGAGATTATGGGTACAAATGGAGGCAAGTTAGGAAAAGACCCTGTGAATGCTATTTTAAGGATTGTGTTTCTTAGTCTGAATGAGTAGGGAACCATTGAAGAATTCTGAGCAGAGGAGGGGCTTGATCTGACTTAGATTTTAATAAGGTGGCTCTGGCTCTATTGGTGGAAATGGATTGTAGGGTGACAAGGGACGATGAAAGGAAGCTGTCATAGTAATGCAGGTCAGGATACTTTCTCCAAGTTATCAGCGTTGTATCTCTATAGGTTGTTTTTTGAACTTGGTTTTCATCAGAATGTATTACTCTTTAAAGAAAAATGGAAAGGAAACAAAAACTTTCCATTTTTCTCTAAGCAGCCTGTCTCTGAACCTCAGATTAAAATTCGCCATTTATTTTAGTTTTGGATTTATTAATAGTAGATTATACTTTAAAATGATTTTCAAGATTAAAGTCTCTATGTTATATCTTATTTTTTTAATTGCTTCTTATCATATTAGTGGGAAAACAGTCCTCTTGGAAAAGAAATTATTAGAGGACTTGGATATGATCTAGATAGATTAGGATAATACCTTTAAAATTCAGAATCACTAACATCTGACTTTAATTACATGTTTTGGTAACTTTGTTGAGCTTAATAATAAAGGAATAATATAATGACTGATTTTGCACTGAAAATGTTGCAGTAGAAATTCACAGGGTAGAGAAACGTATTCCACATCACTAAATGGAATTTAACATACACCAGTTGCCATTATTAAATAATTTCAAGTCAGCAAATCCCTCACTAGCAAAAAAGAAGTAAACTAAACTTTTAAGTTGTTAAAAGAACTGTTGTAGGAAGCATGTATTGGATGGACATATGGAAAAATCAAAGGGAGATCAGTAGAGGAAATGGAAAGAAAATGAATGGAAAGAGGGACAGGGAAAGTGCTAGGGAGTGATATTGACCAAATTATATTGTTATCTTGTGTGTGTGTGTATGAATATGTCACATCCATCATTATGGACAACTATAATGCACCAATTTAAAAAAATGTGGAAAGAGAAAAAAAGAATATATACTACAGAAAGATAATTATTGTTGAAGCCAGTAAAATCATCTCTCTACTTGTGTCAAATATTTGATACTTTCCATAAAATTGTTAAAAGAAAAAAATACACAATTAAATGTAGTATTGAAACCAAAACAATCATTAAGTAGTTACCCACCAATATGTACTGATCAGTCAGGGGAAATGTCACTATATCTAAGAAAAATAAAAGCCAACAAATTGATGAATATTATTTGGTACAATTTCAGAAACAAAATAGAAAGTATCTGCTGAATTTATCATACTTAGGTTAGAGGTCTTAAGGATAGTAGCTCTGGGGAAGATTTAGAAGAATTAATATGGCCTAATAGATCATTGGTTTGTTTGCTGGTTGCTTGTTTGTTTTTGCCGTGCTGGGGATTGACCCAGGGCCTTGTGCTTACAAGGCAAGCACTCTACCAACTGAGCTACATCCCCAACCAGATCATTAGGTTTTGTTTATGAATATGTAAATGTTTGAATTATATACAGACATAAAAGTTGTGACTATGTCAGAACCAAGCTGTCAATTAGATGTCTGCACCCTGGGGGTACATAAGAAGCAGAGTGCTTTGAGTGTCCAGGGCTGTGACCTCTGGCAACAGGACTGCTCTGCTAAATGGTTCAGTCATGGAACCACCCAATTACTTTTTTTTTTTTTTTAAACTAACCTCTACCTAATTTTATAACACAAAGGTATGAGGCTCCTTCCCAATACTTGAAACTTGAGTTATGACTAACAGTTGTAGCTTCATTTCAAGGAGCAAGGTAAAGAGCATTTTATAGTGAACAAAGAAATGTATTTGTGTGTACATGTAGATATACCCATGTGATTTGCCTTTCGGATGACCTCCTTAGTTGGGATTCTTTAAAGATATTTCATTTAACTAGTAAGGTCGATGACGGTACTTTTAGTATCCTTTGCTCTGCTTATATGTTATTTTAAAATATGTTGAGAAGATTAAAATAGAATTACAAGTTAAACTAATAGACATATAAAATTTGGAGAATACATAGAAAGCTGGGGATATAGCCCAGTGGTAGAGCACCTCTGGGTTCAAAATACACAAATCTATGTGTTTAGAAATTTTTTAAAAAACTTTAAGTATGCCTTAAAAAATTAAAATGACCTATAAAATATTTAAAACTCAATGACAGCTCATCATTATATGTTAAAACTTGCCAGTGTAGCAAGACTGGTACTTGAGAGAGATTAAATGTTACAGCAAAATGAAGAAAGAAAATTAAACATTCAACTCAACAATTACTCTGCTTTTTTCCTCTCTGTATATTAGAAGAAAGAAAATTAGAAAGAATAGAGAAAATATTTAATTCAATAGAAAGCAATGAATGGCAGAGGATCGACTTTTTAGTTTAGTTTTCAAAGTCTGCATTTTGTTTGTTGTTTTTTAATAATGATACAGACAAATTTATGGCAAGAAGGAGAATGAAATAGAGCAGGCACAAATGAAGAGTGTCAGGAATTAAAGACAAACAGGAGATCATCAGAAAAGAATGCTAGGAGACACTTGGCAGTACTTTCTAGACACAGATGAACTGACAACTTACCAATAGTAAATCATGAACAAACACTAGCCCCAAATAGACTTATAAAAGTTTTTTGAAAAATTCACAAAGATGGCAGTTTTCTCCCATGGTGATTAATGAAATCAATCTATTTTTTTCATCAGAATCCCAACAGCGTTTTCACTCAATTTGACAGGGTAGTTCCAGAATGTACACAGAATAGTAAATGAACAGAAATAAACTAGAAAGGATTAATAAATTTAAGTAAAGAGGAAATAATGTAAGCAACTAATGATGCCACAAAATAAGTTTCAAAGTAAGCCATTGTATGGAGAAGTTGTTTTCATGTAAATGACAAAAAGATTAGCATCTAAAACAATAGACAGTGTATTCAATTCAATGAGAAAAAGATAACCTAGTAGGAAAAAAGTGGGTCAACGTGAATAGGCAGTTCACAAGAGAGGAAACAAAAATGGCCACTAAACAAATGAAAATTGGCTTTGTCTCACTAGTAATCAGTATATCAAAATAAGACATAATACAGTGTCGTAGTTATCTAATTGCCAAAAGTTTAGATGACTGATGATACCAGATGTGTTCAAGCATGTGAAAAAGGACATCTCTCCTACAGGGTGATATGCTGGATAGGTGTGTATGTGGTATAACTACTGGGAAGAGCATTAATATTTATCTAGTGAATTTGAAGGTAGAACTTGCCCTTCTAGGTATATCTCTCATAGAGACATTAATACATGTGCTTATATAATCAGACGTGGAAAAATTGGGAACAATAAGAGACCAGGTAAATAAACTGTAGAGTATTTATATAGCATTTGTTTTTCATTATGTTTAAGAACTGTAGGTGAAGAGTTAAGTAACTGATAATTTCATGAACCTTTTCTTAGTATTGTTGTTTTCAAATTTAAATATCATTCTCTTTCAATATGAAAAAGATGTTTTTAAAAAAAATTACCCTCAATCCAGTTCTCACACACACACACACACACACATAAAACCACCCTCCAAATGTTCTCAGTAGCTGACTGTTGAACCTACCCATGACGTCATAATGTTTGGGGGTTTTTTTCTTTTCTTTTCTTTTCTTTCTTTTTTTCAGTACTGGGACTTGAACCCAGTGCTAGCACATGCTAGACAAGAGCTCCAGTATTCCCTAGTCCTTTTATTTTATTTTAAAGCAAGGTCTCACTAAGTTGCCCAAGCTAGCCTCAACTTGGGATCCTCCTGCCTCAACCTCCCCAGTAGCTGGGTAAGCCATCGTTCCCATTGTTTGTTTTCTTTTAAATAAAGCTTTATATGTTCTAAATATACTCTGCCAATCAAGAAATGTATTTTAAGAATGAAGAAATGAAAACATTTTCAAAATTATTTTAAAAATAATATGTAGTGATAAATGTCTTAGAGTAGCTTGCCTATTTCTTTTCTGTAATGCTTTTTAGGTTAATGAAAAGTTGCTCAATTTTTCTGTTTTTTACACCATCCATTTTCTTCCTATGATGTATTTGGCAGCTCCAGAAAGTAGCATCTGTTAATTTTCAAAAGGAAATTTAACTAGATAATTTTCCAACAAACTTTGCATAATAAGTATCCTCTACAACTTAAAGTACAACAATTTCAAAGAATAAAAATGTTACTGTATAGTCTGTTTAGAAAGCCAGAGCTATCACATCCCAAATGCCTGGTCTCTGAGTGGAATTTTATGTCCCAGTGTTATTGTCACACTCAGATTCATGTTCTGCCATCCTCAAAACCAGCGATGGTTAATTATTTTTTATATATAAGTAAGGTGAATAGAATTTTTCTTCTCCTTTTTTCTTATAAGTACTTGGAAACATTTAAAGATATCATTTAAAAATTGTTAAGTGTCTTTTTAGTATGGGTATGTTATTCTTTTCTTCAATATAAAGAAAAATTTTCAAAGTCTATTGCATCAGCCTTATCCGAAAACAAAGAGTAGAAAGAAAACCAACTTTAAACCATTTATGATTTATAAGAATGTATTGGGTTCTTCAAGTGAATAGAGCAGATAGGATATGTATGCAGTTATGCCACTGTTTGTCAACAACAAACCACATATGAATGTGGTCCTATAATCTTATGATAGAGCTGAAAAATTCCTATTGCCTCCTGACATTGTAGCTGGTGATGCTGGTATAAACAAAACTGCTGCTCTACGAGTCATTTAAAAGTACAGTTATGTGCCATGCGTAAGTATTGATAATGATAATAAATGACTCTTTTACTTGTTTATGTATTTGCTGTACTATACTTTTTATCATTACTTTTACTCCCTTTTATTAAGAACAAAATGCTTACTGCAAAAGATTATGCCATTTTACGTGGGCAGCAGCCTCTCACATCTTAAGTTAACTGAGTCTCTTGATTATATCAATTCTCATATACTTGATTTGATCTCTCGTTTTGTTCATCATAATCCCTAATTGTATAAAGTCTGCTAAAATTGCCAGTCAGAGACCACATCAAGTGATTGACCTGAAAATGAAATTAAAAACAATTAAGGATTTCTAAAGTAGAAAATCAGTGGTTACTGTTTGCCAGTCAGTCATGTCCTGTTCCACCACAGCTACAGTCTTGAAGGACAAGAACAAAATGACAAAAGCTGTTAAAGGACCTGCTTCATTGAAGACACCAAAACTAATGAAAATTTGAGAAGGGCCTACATCAGGCATGGAGAAAGTTGCAATGACCTGGATTGAAGATGAGACAGGCATATCCCTCTCAGCCCCATGAAAATCACAGCCAAAGCAAAAGTTTGTTTGCAACTTTGAAAGAAAGGACTGGACCTGACTGCAATGTTGAATCTGCTGCCAGCTTGGTAGAGCTCAATGACTTAAGAATTTTTATTCATTATATCATGTGGAAGTGAGTGGTGAATCTGTGAGAGCAGATGTGCAACAGCTGAAGTATGGAAACTCTAGAGAAGCTGGATGTGGAGGAAAAATCTTTGCCAGAGCAGACATTCAGTATGGATGAAACCTTATTTTGGAATGGAATGTCTGAAAGGACTTCCATCCATGAGGAGGCCAAGTCAGTGCCAGGTTTCAAGGATTTTAAGGACAGGATAACAGTCTTACTTGGGGGCAGTTTTGCTGGCTACTAATGGAGACCCTTTGTGTTGTGGTGCAATAGGAATCTCAGGTCCTCAAGTGTATCAACAAGCACACAGACAGTGAGAAGTCATAGATGACCCTCTTCTAAGATGCCTCCTGAATTGCTGGGTCAATGAAATGGAGAAGCACTGTTATTTTCAAGAAAATAACAAGCTTTTCAGATACTGCTTATGGCAGATAATCCTCTCACACATCAATCCAGTTTGTTGGTGATCATCATCCCAGTGTCAAAGTGGTGTTTCTTCCTCAAAACTCCACCTCCTTGATCCAACCAAAGGATCAAGAAGTTTTGGATGGCAGCCTGAGGAAAACCTTAGCTCAGGCTGCCGCTGCAAACTGAAGAAGACACCAGTGCAGATCTGGAAGGGTTATAAGATAACTGCACCGGGAACACTGCTTGACCTTGGTGATGTCACCTAGGAGATGGTAAACAGCTTTAATCTGCCTATGGGTGAGGATGACACCACCTCTTTGAGGTGGGTCCTGAGTGTGGTGGTTTGAATGTGGTTTGTCTTTGCCAAACTCATGTTAAGGCATAATTCCCATATAATAATATTGAAAGGAATGGGTCTAATGGGAGATGGTTGGGTCATGACTGCCCTCATGAAAGGATTAATGTTAATCTCACAGGAGTAAATTAGTTCTCACAAAAGTAGAATGTTAGAAAGTCTAAACCTACCCCTTCCCCAGTTACTTGCTTCCTCTCTTGCCATGTGAACTTTTTCTACATGTGCCTGCTTTTCTGCCATGTTGTGACAGAACAGTGGCCCTTACCAGACATCAGAAGTATACTGATTGGACTTTCAAGTCACTGGAATTATAAGTGAAATAAACCTCTTTTCTTTATACATTACCCAGTGTCAGCCCTACAAAGCAGACAATGACATTAAATAAGTAGTGAGGAATTGTTGGAAATGGAACAGGAATATGTTGCTAAAGAAGAAATAAGAGTCTTCAACAAATCTGCTGGGAAAACTGGAAATCCATATGTAGCAAAGTGAAATTAAACCTCTATCTCTCACCCTGCACAAAACTCAACTCAAAGTGGATCAAGGACCTAGGAATTAGACTAGAGACCCTGTGCCTATTAGAAGAAAAAGTAAGCCCAAGTCCTCCCCTGGGTGGGCTTAGGAACTGACTTCCTTAACAAGACTCCTAAAAGCATAAGAAGTAAAATCAAGAATCAACAAATGGCATGGAATCAAACTAAAAAGTTTCTTCACAACAAAGGAAACAATAACATGAAGAGAGAGCCTCCAGAATGGGAGGAAATCATTACCACATGTACTGTATAAAGAACTCAGAAAACTTAACACCAAAAAAACCCCCAAATAACTCAATCAATAAATGGGCTAAGGAACTGAGCAGACACTTCACAGAAGAAGAAATACAGTCAATCAACAAATAGATGAAAAAATGTTCAACATCTCTAGCAATAAGAGAAATGCAAATCAAAACTACACTGACATTCCATCTCGCTCTAGTTAGATGGCAATTATCAAGAATACAAGCAACAATAAATGTTGGCAAGGATATGGGGAAAAAGGTACACTCATACTTTGCGAGTAGGACTGTAAATTGGTGCAACCACTATGGAAAGCAGTGTGGAGATTCCTCAGAAAACTAGGAATGAAACCACCATTTGACTCAGTTATCCCACTCCTCGGTTTATACCCAAAGGACTTAAAATCAGCATACTACAGTGACGCAGCCACATCAATATTTATAGCAGCTCAGTTCACAATAGCTAAACTGTGGAACCAACTTAGGTTCCTTTCAACTGATGAATGGATAAAGAAAATGTATTATATATAGATAATGGAATATTACTCATCCTTAAAGAATAATGAAATCATGGCATTTACCAATGAACAAATGGAACTGAAAAATATGCTAAGCGAAATAAGCCAACCCCAAAAAACCAAAGGCCAAATGATTTCTCTGATTTGCAGATGCTAATGCACAATCAGGAAGGGTTGTGGGGAGGCCAGGGAAGAATAAAGAAAACATTTGGATTAGACAGAGGGAAATGAAGGAAGGGGAGGGGGTTGGAAGGACAGTAAGTGAATCAGACATTATTACCCTATGTGCATATATGATTACATGACTAGTGTAACTACATCATGTACAACCAGAAGAATGACAAGTTATACTCTATGTATGATGTGTCAAAATGCATTCTACTGTCATGTATAACTAATTAATATTAATAACTCATGTATAACTAACTAATTAGAACAGATTTTTTAAAAAAAGAAGAGGCAAGAGAAAAGGAAACTACAGAAGAAAAAGACTACCATGTAAATTCATAGTAAAAGGTTTAGCAGAAAGTCTTACTGACCTCAACAAGCTCCTTACAAAGTTTGAAAACATGGTCCCAACACCAAAGGTTTTTATTAGTAGAGAGGATTGTTCATGGTGCATTATGTGCTCACAAGCAAACCTATGATGTAAAAAAGAAGATAAGCAAACCACAATAAATATATATCTGAAGAGTGACGGTGCCCCAAGAGGAGCCTGAAGCTGGTCCTTCCAGAGGGATTCCAGAAGAAGGCATTGCTCTCATAGGATTTGACAGTGTCATAGAAGATATTGCTCTGAAGACCTTGCAGTGAGTCATGGTGTGGAGGTGGAAGGCAGTGATGTTGATCCTGACACTGTGCAGGCCTAGGTTAATGTGCACACTTATGTCTTAATGTTTTATAAAATGTTTTAAAAGTTAAAAAAAAATAGAAGAAAGAAATTTAAAAATATAAGAAGAAAGCTTTTAGAATAAGGATGTAAAGAAAAATATTTTGTACAGAAGAGTGAATGTTTAAATAGGGTTGGGGATGTAGCTAAGTGTTAGAGAATGTGCTTAATATGCACAAGGTCCTTGGTTCATCCCTAGTTCATGCACACATAAAATTTTTTTAAGTTAAAAAAATTAAGTTTACAAAATAAAAATGTTATAGCAAGCTAAAGTTAATACAGAAAGAAACTTTTTTGTTTTTTGGTATGTTCACACAATGAAATCACCTACTGAAGCATTTTTCAGAATGTGTGCCTCTTGTGAAACTCATGACTGTATTTATAACAAGATTTATCATAAGGAATTAATTCATGTGCTGTGGAACATTAGCAAGTTCAAATTCTGCAGGTGGGCCAGTAGGCTGGGCTCAGGAGAGTAGGTGGTACAGTTCTAGTGTGAAGGCCAGCAACGTGGACACCCAGGGGAACCATTTGTGCAGGTGAAGTTCTAACTCAGCCTTCTGGAGAATTTCATCTTTCTGAGGAAGGTTAGTCTTTTTGATCTATTCAGGCTTCAGCTGATTGGATAAGACCCACCCATATTATGAAGGGCAATCTGCTTTACCCAGAGTTCACTGATTTAAATATTGTTCTTATCCAAAAGCTCAGTCCAAGTTGACACATAAAATTAACTATTCCAGAGAATATTTTAATATTGCTGAAATTCAGATTTTTTCTTTTTGCTGAGTTGTTTTCTATTCAGTATTGCCCATCAACCTAAGCAACAAGAGCCTTACTTTGGCTTCTTCTTTTTAAGAGGGTCCTGCTTTGACCCTAATTCAGTCACATCCTTCCCCATGGAGCAAGAAGACCAAAGGGTCAAAGTCAGGAACTCATCAGGAGCCTCTTTCCAGAGCCTCATGGAAATCAGATTTCACAACTCCTGGGATCCATACTCCTGACTGTGCTCACTGTTGCTGCTACATTGGCCAGAATTGGGTGGCCATTTTGGAGGCAGGGTGTGCATAGATATGTGGCTGGTGTTTTTGCGTGTGTTTGGGTGAGGACTTCACAATGTAGAAAGGAGTCTGGTATAGGAAGCGAAGTGGTGCCAGGACCAGAGCATGTGCCCCTTTCCTTAATCCACCACATCCCAGCACGTGTCTCTGAGGTCTCCAGAATGTAAAGGAGAGAAAGGTCCCAGGTCTATTTATCAAAATAGTTGGATGGGATATGTTTTATATTTTATTTATCATTTTATTAGCTTAATATATTATAACTTTTAAATATTTATGTGTATGGTATGTAGTCTCTCTTTTTTACCTCTGCCTGAGGCCTTTCATAATATTGAGAGTAGACAAATTTGGAGGATTAAAAGTTGATTATTAAATTTGCAATTATTAAATTTCTTTACTTGGGCAGTGATTACATAGATGTTCATTCTAGTGATTCATTGAACTAAATAGAGAGGCTTTGTGCTACACATTTATTTGAACGTGTGTTTGGTATTTGGAAAGAGAATCCCTTCACATTTTCAGCTACAAGACCCTTGGTAGTTCTCGCACGTTATTGATAGAAAATATTTTCCAGCATGCTTTTTTAATTTGACTCTACATCTGTGGTTGGTTTGTTGGAAAAAAATGAGCAATAATAATAAAATGCAAAAAGGAATATTTTTTCAGGTTAGGAAACTGTTGTATGTCAGCTTTGTTCTACAATTTCATGAAAATTTTTTTTCTGGATTCACTTTCCACATATAAATATTCATTGTAACAGAGAACTGTGTTCTTATTTTTCAGGTCTTAAAATCTTCACCAAATAAAGAAAGTAATATAGAAGGTATAGTATATTTTGTTTCTTAAGGAGTCACATGCGTGAATTTATTTGTTTATAGTAGTAGAAACCAAAAATATTAAGTTGAAGTAAAAAGTTACATAAACTAAGTAAAGTATTTTTTAGAAAGCTTTTTAAGTTTTCAGATAAAATATCATCTTCTAATTTCTGAAAATGAGGACCACATTACTTCTAGGCTAGAAAATGGTTTGATTATGCAGTGGTGGTTCTTTTTGGGGGGTGGGGAGTAAAGTAATGAGATTCCAGCTAGTTCTTATAAATTTAAAGATACTCCAGATATCTGAATCTGGAAGATTTATCTTATTATCTGTCATCATTTTAATGTATTACTCATTTTAACTGAAGCTCTTAAAATTTATAATAGGCTTGAAAATAAATGCCATATTTTTGATTACCTTTATTTCAAGCTGTTTTAAGAAACAAACAAGGATATTCTGTGGTAAAAAGTTTCAACACAAAAGCATATGCACATTATGATTTATCTTTTAAAATATTACAAGACTTTTGGCCTTTTAATATAACATACAAGAAGGATTTTCAGTTTACAAATTTGGAGGGAAAAATGAGTACTATTTATGTGTGTCCAGTTGCAAGATATTTAGAAAGGAGTAAATCCTACACATGATTGCATGGGAAGGAAAGCTGTGTTCCTTATATGCTAAGCCAGCAGAGTGTTTCTTTGCAATACTATCTCATTTGGGGAATTGGGTAGACAAATTTTACTGTCAAAGATTTTCCTAGACCCTTCTTGCTGTAGCTAGGATACTAACTTCTGTTTTGTTCATTAGAAATGAAAATGACCCCCACAGGGGTAGGAAATAAATTGGTAAGGCTCTAGAATTTTTAATGTAGTTTTATATGAGGCGAGAGTCAAATGAAAGCACTTAGGATGAGAGTTTAGAGGGAAGTGGCTTTAATTAGAGAAATATAATATACTACAGATATGATTCTTTTCATCTGCCTAAATGTTTCCTAAAGGTCTGAATTAAATCTGTCTTACGCTTTCCTTCCTCCCTTCCCACCCCCACTTCCTCTTCACCTCTTCCCTACACCCTTCTTCCCCCATGTTAAACACAGAGCAAGTATGGCACTTCCTTGGCAAGTGATTAGACGTTTGAAGTTCTGCCATCAAGAATTCAACTTCTATGGTACTCTATGACCTTTTCTGTTAGTGCTGGAGACAGGCAGGTCTGTGAACATTTACAGATTTTCTGTTGATTCTTCATTGTTTTCAAAAACTTTTGAGATATGCAATATGTAAATAAACACTGAAATTTTGAATTTGTCTCTTGTGTATTTATTGATACAAATGAAAAAGATTTGGTTTGGTTTCATAGCAGACATTTAGAAGCATTGAGTTTTGACCAGTTTTAATTTTTATACATGAAGGAACACAATTATTTATTAGTTTTTTTGTCTATAGGATAAGGGTGAAAATCACATGTGTAATAATTTAATACAATTTTTACCAGTACTATATATACTGTATCATTCTCTTTTCAGGTCCATTGCTAGTAGAGCTTTTGTTTAGTCGACCTCTGTCCTCTCTTATTAGTGCCTGTGTTAATATGTTACATTTATTAATGCCATTTCCTATAATTTATGATTATGGAGAATCATGACCTTTGATTCTCATTCTTTCCCTTTCTTTTAGTTCTCATCCCTACAGTGATGACTTCCAACTCTGCATAGGACACCCAGATCTCTTTCCTGGGCTCTGCCTATTAGACATCTTTAAATGCCCTTGACCCCTCTTGTCCAAAACTTAACTCATCTTCCCTTGTTCTCAAACGATGCCATTATCATACTCCTAGTTCCCTTCCTGAAATCCTGTCAAACCCTCTTTACTCATGAAAACCCATTCGTTTCTTTCTCTGCTGTTCTTATTCTTTTGTATCCTTATTCTGCTGGGGTTTTCCCTTTATTTCACTGGACTCTTATAACAGCCTCCTGTCTCTTCTCTGTGCCTCTTAGATCCACCTCTTCCCCAGTTGCTCTAGCTCAATTTCTTGCTCTCTTGTCTCCTCATCAAATGGTTGTCCTGCCTCCAACTTTACTCCCTCCATCCCATCCCATTCCACACAGTGATTTGCCTAAAACATACATCTTGTTATGTTTTTCTCATATTGCTTTCAGTGGTATCCCATATTCTTGAGAATAAAAATCAGGTTTTTTCCTCCAGAAACCCACATTCCAGCTGTGCCACGATGCTCACCCCTCTGCAAACATGTCTAACAATATTACATTCCCAGGGCTTCACCTCTTCTCTTGCCAATTTTGTTCATGACTTTTCTCACTTTTTCTGTTATCACCATCAGTTTTGCATTTACTAATACATTCTTTGGTTCACAAAGCACTGTTATGATGATACTTTCCATTTAATGAGTACCTATTGTGCCTCAGGTACTGTTTTAGATACCATATGTACATAGATCCTGTAAGGTAGATGTTGCCCACTTCAAACTTGAGGCTCTGAGAAGTTTTATAACTTGCTCAGGGTCACCCCATGAATAAATTTCAGAGCCAGAATTAGAACTTTGTGACTATCTGGCTGTGAATCTTACCATTTTCCCAAACTGCTGTGTGTGCTGCATCTCATGGATGATGAAGGTAAAGCTCATAGCATCCTTGTTGTACAAATAAGCATATAGGCTAAGAGAGTTTAATGACCATCCCAAGAGTAACTAGCAGTGTTTTCTTTGAGACTGCATGAAACTCTTTGAGGGACAAGAAAAATTACAAGGGGAGAACGTATTTTTTATTTTATTAATATACTGATTTTTTAAATTGTGCAAATAAAACTTATAGAATATAAAGAATAGAGAATATCTACCCTTGTCATAAAAAATAAGCTGAATTATGAAGGGATAGATTGGTGGATTTATGCATGTGGTGTATTAGTCTCCGGAGACTTGGATGAGAGAAGCCATGCCTTGTGGGCCTTCTGGGAGGCAACTCGTCCCTCATATTTGCCACTTGCCTCCCTTTTTCCAAGCAGCGAATAATAGTATTCAAATGCTACCTAGTTCATAAACCTTGCTGAAAAGGTGAGTCCATCCCTCTGCAGTACCCAAGTTAATGACAATTATCTTCAGAGTGTGTTTTTCATAATTATAATCTTAATAAATATGTGATTTTGAATTTAATGATTGCAAACATATTAGAAACATCTTTCCATATTACTATATAGGTTTTTTTAAATTTTTTTTTTCCAGTGCAGTGGATCAAACCCAAGGCCTCATACATGGTAGGCAAGCAGTCTACCACTGAGTTGTAGCACCAGTCATTATTTATTATAATGGTGACAATTTACATTTCATTGAATGGATCTTTTATGATTGTTTCAGAATGGTTTCCAGACAAGCTAATTTAATCTTTGCCAGCCGAATCCCATGGAACAATTAATAAATTGAATGGGCTTCGTATTAAATACTTACACTGGGAAATAATAGAGTGAGTCTTTGCCAGAACTCCTTAAAGCAGACTACAAAACCAAAATTGACCCCTGGATGCGTTTTTAGGTAACGCCCACAGCCAGTTCCCATGTTTGTGAAAAGCCAAAGGACTGAACTATCTGAGATTTATTTTTCTTAAACTTGCTATTATTGCAAGTATCTGATAAATGCATGAGCTTGTGTTTTTTTCACATACAGATAGAATCACATGAGATATATTTAGTTTCACTCTGTCATTCTTTAGGAGCACATTGAATTTCATAAAATCCATTCCTCCATCAATAATTGTGTGCACTTTTAGCAGTTTATGTACTCACTAATAACATTTGATGACTAATTCCCAAGGGTCTGGGTCAAAGTATATCCTGATAGTGTTCATTTATTACTCTTATTATCATATAGTGCATTACATCTTTAAATTTTGGTTAGTCTCATTTTTTCATCCTCCTTCCTGTGTTCTGTCTGAGGTGTATTTCAGGGTTTGCCAGTGGGGCCCGTGAAACTCCTCATCAGAACCACTTCTTAGAATTCTCAAAGTACAGATTTGTGGTGATCTCTAAACATCTACCAAATCAGAATTTTTGAGGTAGGCCACAACGATGTTTTTCCTACCCCCACGAGTCTTACGAATTAGAGTTCTAAGCCCATTGAGTTAGATCCAAGGGACAGCTCATATTGGAAGTTTGTCAATGTTATGTTGTGATTGTCTTCCTCTAAGAGGAGGATAAGGAAAATCAGATGTCTGCCTATCCTGTGTACTCATACATGGAACATCATCATCTTTTAGAAAAAAAGGGGGAAATGAAAGTTATACTAAGCTTAGTATTCAATATTGAATATGTTTGGGGTATAACAAAATTTATACATAATGAGAATGACTGACTTTTTTTTATTTCTAAGCAAACTACTAGATAACTTTGTTAATTAAGCCCATAGTAATTGGGCCCACCACCCCAGCTTTCATCTTCCTAAGACCCAATGAGAGGGAAGCCTGGGAAGGTTGTGACAGTGAAGAGGTAGAGCTAACCTGATGAGTTTTGTAGGAAATAACTGTGGCCATGCAAGATAGAAGACCTTTGTAAAACATGTGGGACCTAGCCACAGGTCAGGGTTTCTGTGGGTGACCTGACATCTGCCCTGTTCAGAAGACAGTTGAGACCAAACTCCCCTTTTCAGGTTATTCCCTTCAGTGAAAGGAGCTAGGAGCCCAGTGCTGTCAGGCATAAGCTGTTCTTTTTTTCAGTCCAAAGTATTTACTGAGCTCTCTTATGCCAAGTCCAACCATGCATCTATCAGTCATTCCTGAATGCCAGAACTCTCAAAGGATCCCGATTCACCCTGACAGGGAGGATGTCACAGCTTCCTCCTCACTTTTCAGAATGCCCAGTACATAGGGCTCCTTCCCTCTTGTAAGTACTTGGTTGCAAAAGATTGAATCCTACTGCAATGACTTCAGTTAGCCAGCACTCTGTTCTTAGACATACTTCCTCATTTATGCTATTAAAATTTATTCAACCATTATTTATTGACTGCCTCTATGAATATGCCAGGACTATTCCAAGTTTTCAGGATGCATCTGTATCCTGAAACAGAAAATCCCTGCTTTTGTGGAACTTGCATTGTGTGGGAAGGACAGAACATAACATATTAAGTAATTTATATAATATGTACAAGAGGAAGACCAGGGAATGGGGATTGAGAATCAAGTTGGGTTCAGGGGTGGGGGAAGAGTTGAAATTTTAAAGGGAGTAGGTCAAGGAAGGCCTTGAAGATGGGAAGATGAAAGGTGAGCAAAGAGTTGAAAAGAAGCAGGAGTGAGTGCTGGTGGGCCTCAGGGATAAGCCCCAAGATAGAAAACACTAAGAACAAAGTTCCTAGGGAACAAGCATATCTGATTTGTTCAAGGAACTTGTGGAAGGAGAGTAGGGGCAGAGCAGCAGAAATGAGTCACAGCGGTAGCAAGGAGACCAGGTGGGGCCTGTAGTCATCCTGAGGACTTGGCCTTTTACCCTGGAAATGAGAAGCTATTAGGGATCTTGAGCAGAGAAGTGGATCACTGTGAGTGCTATTTTGAAAATTTCTTGTGCTAGCACTGGGGCGTTAGGACAAATACTAGAAAATCATTTACAAACTTTCAACAGTAACCCAATAAACTTGTAAAGACTATTTCTTTCTTAGAGATTCTTAGTATAATCACCTAGGATCATAGAAAAAGAATTTTATAAGCAAATTTTTGTAAGGATTATTCCAAGTTATATTGCCACTAGCAATATATTAGATTTCTAGTTTCTTCCTTTCCTTCCTAGATAGAATAATTTGTTTTATTTTTCCTAATATATTTGATTTTTACCTATATATTTACTAGTCACAGTGTCTTTTATGAACTGTGTATTTTGTCTACCGGATCTTAGTTTTTATCAATTTCTAATATCTGTATTAGTTTCCACATGTTGAGTACTAGATCCAAGTCTAATGAGATTAGCTCACCTTCAAACCAGAAATCTAAACCCAGCCCTGAAAATATTTATGCTCAGCTAACTGGGGGAGCCAGGACAAAATCTAATTTTTCTTGTTTGAGGCAGGACCAGTTATAGGGTTGTCCCTATTATTTTGCTGCTTCCCATTCTCTGTTACAGGTTTAAAATGAAAACAACATTTTATAACTTTCAATAATATTCTAAATTAAAATCAGATAAAAGCGTGAGACTGTTATGGTTGTGAAAGAAATCATGAAAGAATGTCAAATCAGTTAAAGCAGCTAACAGTGGATGGCAGATAACACGTCCTTGGTCTTGTACTAGAACTTGGTAGTTGCCAAGATTAGGGATCACCATCCTAAGGCAAAAGTTCTTCCCACTTGAATACTAGAAGGCAAATACTAGAACTCAGGCCCAAATCTCATGCATCAGGAGCATTTCTATCCACAGATAGACAAAAACAACTAAGCCCACTGTGAAATCGGCAAGTGCACTTTGTGTTGCTTCCTGTCTAGCCAACAGCAGCTCGGGCAAGACTGGGTGCTTCTGGCTTCTGACGCCAAAACTTCCCAAAGTCCTTTCCACTTGGCCGTGTTGCTACTGGAGCTACTTCTTATTCTAAAAGCTCAGCTCAAATGCCTTTTCTATGAAACCTTCTAAGCCCTTCAGATGGAAATCAATCATTTGCTCCCCTGTGAGAGACAAATTGCACTGTTTATTCTTTCATAATAGTATTCAGGTATTTTGGCTTACATGGAAATTGTTCATATGGTCTTTACTGAATTATAAATTCATAGATTATACCATTAGTATTTTTGCATTATTGTTTTACACATCAGCAATTCATGATCCTGTGAGGAAGACATATATCCTCATTTTACTTATTAAGTTTGGAGGTTTAGTGGATTCTTGGGAATCTCGGGCCTTGCACATCTCCTACTGTACATCTGTACATCTGTCACTGCAGGTGAAAGCATTCTGCAGCGTTTCTCTCTGTTTCACCCCAGAGATAAGGTAAGAATCTATTCACGTTAAGGATCTCCAAAAAATGAAATCTATTTATGCTGAATACTAGTGGTTTTAGTTTAAATCATTTTGGGTTTTATTGTTGGTTTGTTTGTTTTTAGGTCATTTTGTTTTTAATGTGTAGAGACCGGATCACTACATTTATAAGACCCATCAATCTTATACATTAAAATTAAGCATTAAAAAAATTAAGCATTAAATTTCTTTTTTTCCAAATCGCATTATTCTTGCCTCCTAAAATCCCACTCATTGTTGAAATTTTTGTTGAAATCCTTTCTTCTTTTTTGGCGATGGAATGTCCAAATGAAGATAATAAACATCTGCCTCGTATCAAAATAAACATCAGTGCCCATTCTTTATGCATTCCATATGCCTTTTTTAACACAGCCTGGAAATAAATTGTGTTTCTGTTGCCTTTTTTTAAACAATGATTAGTGTTACCCATTCTGGGTTTTTCCTCCAAGTGAATAAATAATATCCAGAATAAGGTTCATTGGAAGGGAGCTTAGCAGTAGCAGCATTCACGGCATTCTGAGAGTTCTCATCTGAGATTCCTCTCATGCCCCGGGGAGATGAAGCTTGACTTATGGAGGCTGATCATCACATGTTTTCTTGCTGCTTTCTTGGGGAATATGAGACAAAAATAAACATATGAAATACTTGACAATAAAAATAAACTCAGGGCTCAAAGGCCAAGATTCTTGTTCCAGAATGGCCTCTTACATAGTTTTTAGCATAATTATTGATAATAACTTCCATGTTGGAAACATGACCTCCTGAACTTGAAAGTAGAAGTCACGTATTTTGATTTTCATATCAGAAAGATAATGAGAAGCACATGATAGAAGACCTGAATAATCTGAAGAAAGTAGTCAAATAAGAATAATATGTAGTAAAAAAAAGGGAAAAAACCATAATCCATGTGGATGTAATATGAATAGTTCTATTGATAAACGCTTATGAAAAATCATTTAAAAGAGCATCTATTGCACTTAAAACCACTTACTCTATTTACAGAATATTTTCCTCACAGAAATGTTAGCACTTCCTTTTCTTCCCACAATATTAAAAATGATTCCTCTTGAGATCTTTCTTTAGTATTTTTAGAACAATTTTAAAATTCTATTTTACTCAGGAAGATTGTGAATCTCTTGTTAGGTTTTCAAACCAGAATTTAATTTTTACCAACACCCATCCAGCTCTTACCTCTGACCTGTCAAGAAAGGTCCTACAAATGTCAGTAGCATTAGTGTCAGTATTATCTATGGAATATATTTAACCACTTAAAATGGATTTTATGTAATTCAGGAACTGCAATAGCTATGGACCATAGGTTGCTTTTCCAAATCTAAAGAGGATTTGCCATACAGAATTTTTAAGACTGAAAAATTCTGCTTATAAGAGGAGAAATGTAGAATCCACAGATGTCAATTGCCTGTTAGGATTTGGATCTAGAACATCCCCTAATGGCTCACGTGTTGAAGGCTTGGTCCTCAGCTGGTGCCCTACTGGTAGGTGGTGGGGACTGTAGGAGGTAGAACCTAATGAGAGGAAGTAGGTCTCTGGGGGCATGCCCTGGAAGAGAGTGCCTTGTTCCCAGCCCCTTCCTCTTGCTCTGCTTCCCAGCCGCCTCTGGGTGAACAGCTTTCTTCTACCATGACTTTCTGCCTCACAACAGGCCTAAAACAATGGAGCCAGCATGCCAGGGACTGGAACCTCTGAAACCTTGAACCAAAATAAATCTTTTCTCCTCTAAGTTTTTTTTTTTTCTCATGTTGTTTGCCACAGCAATGAAAACCTGTCTAACACAGAAAATAGGTCCCAAGAAATGGGTCATTGCTGTGACTATACCCAACCATATGGTTCAGAAGCCATTGGAACTGGTGTGTGGGAGGAATTTGGAAAACTTTGGAGATGCAAACTGCAGAAGCCTTAGAATATTGTAAGCAGAGGTAGCTTACTGAGCAATTCTGGTGTGAGCTTAGACCAAAATGCTGATGGAACTGTGGACAGTAAAGACTGCTCATGACGTTTCAGAAAGCAATGAAGACTCTGTTGAGAACTGGACCAGAGTCCACATATGTTATATTGTAGCAAAGAACTTGTCTGCATTTTGTGCATGTCTTGGGGCTTTGTGTAAGGCTGGTTTACACATGATGAACTAATCTTGTGGAGGAAATTTTAAGGCTGCACAGCATTCAGGGAGTGGCATGGGTATTGCTGGTGACTTTTAGCTAGGTTTACTGCCAAGGAGCTCTGTTCCCACAGGGCTGCCTAGGAAGTTGTTTCCCCAGGATTCCTTTCACCATGTTCAACCACGCAGGCACTCAGAGCCTGGTATAGTTATAGCCCAAGCAGGTCTGGCTACTGATCATACTAACAGCAGACCTACGCATCGTCCACATGGGCTGATTTTGCAGGAATGCAGAATGCTGGAGTTTTGTGTCACTGAGGCTTCCACCCAGCTTTAAAAGGAAAACCTGGGAAGCCAGGTAATGTATAACAGGGTCAGATACCCTTTGGGCAGTCTCTGAGAAGATGATGTGTGAGCCTGTGAGAGTGAAGCCAAAGCTGCTGTGGAGGCCCTAGGGAGTTAGAAATGCCAGGAATAGATGAATGAATAAAGAGAATGTGGTATATATACACCATGGAATATTACTCAGCCTTAAAGAAGAATGAAATTATGGCATTTGTCAGTAAATGGATAGAGCTGGAGAATATCATGCTAAGTGAAATAAACCAATCCCAAAGAACTAAAGATCTAGTATTTTCTCTGATAGGAGGATGCTAATTCAAAATAAGGAGGACAAAGCTAGGGAAGAATAGAGGTACTTTGGATTAGACAGAGGGGAGTGAAGAGAGGGGAGGGAGGCACGGGGGTGGGCAGAACAGTAGAATGAATCAGAATTACTACCCTATGTGCATATATGATTACATGACTGGTGTAATTCTACATCATGTACAACCAGAAAAATGAGAAGTTATATTCCATTTATGTATGATATGTCAAAATGCATTTTACAGTCATATGTAACCAATTAGAACAAATTTAAATAAGAATAAAAGCTCTATTAGGGAGAAAAATAGTCTCTACATGTGATAAAAGGGACAGTCCATTAAGGTATATCCACTTTCATTGCTCCTAACAAGATCACCTTAAATTTGAAGTAGCAAAAGCTTACGTAACTAAAAGAGAATATTCACAAATCCACACTCATAGTAAGAAATTTTAACATACTGCTCATAGTAATTAGTAAACCAAAAAAACAAAATCAGTAAGATAGAATATTTGAATAACGCAATTAATAATCTTGAACAAATATTATGATGATGTATTTTACATTCACAATTACAGAATATGTTTTTCCCAAGAAAATACAGTAGAGTTAGAGATTTGACCATGTACTACTAAAAAAAAAGAAAGAAAGAAAGACCATGTCTGCTGAGGAAAGCTGCAGGCAGTGAGAAAAGTCAGCCCAAAAGAGAGGCCATGTGAGCTGCAACCAGCAAGGATTTAGTTTCAGGGCTTCCCAAGCCCTTTTGAGCTCACATCTTGCTATCATGTGTCCCAGATGCCAGACATAGAGTGATAGGATTTAATGTTTGCCCTGCTGTGTGCATCCTGGGGTTGCTTTGGTCCCATCCTTCTTTTTTATGCCCCCACTCCTCCCTTTTGAATTGGGAATGTTTACCCCATGACGGTCCTACCATTGTATGATGGACATATGTAACTTGCTTTTTAATTATTTTTACAGCGGTTCATAGCTAAGTTTCCCTTGAGTTTCCGAGGAGACTTTGAACTTAGACTTTTGAACAGTGTTGGAACTGTTAAGACTACACAGACCCTTCGAGACGGAGTGAATGTGTTTTGCATTGTGAGATTGACATGAGCCGTTGGGAACCAAGGACAGAATACTCTGTATTGGATCAGGAATGCCATGTGTTGAAGGCTTTGTCCCCAGCTGTTGACACTGTTAGGAGGTGGGGCCCAGTTGGAGGAAGTAGGACAGAAAGCCCGGGAAGGGGTTGCCATGAGGTGAGCAGCTTTCTTCCACCATACCGGTCTGCCATGACTTACTGTCTCATTTCAGGCCCAAAGCAATGGAGATGACCAACTAGGGACCAAAAATCCTGAAACTGTAAACCAAAACAATTCTTTTTATCCGTTAAGTTGTTTTGCCTGTGCAATGAAAAGCCAACTGACACATTGCTTAAAGCCACACAGTGATGGAGACTGACATGAAACTAGATCTCCTAAACCCAAACTTGTTTTGTTTTTGCTTTTGTTTTTGTTTGTTTTGTTTTATTGGTACCAGAGATTGAATCCACAGGTGCTCTACCACTGAGCTATACCCTCAGACCTTTATTTTATTTTTGAAACAGGGTGGTGCTAAATTGCTGGCCTAGAACTTGTGACCCTCCTGCCTCAGTCTCGAAAGTAGCTGGGATGATAAGGTGCACCACCATACCAAGTTGTTCTGTTTACCTTTTCCTTTCCTTCTTCCTTTTTTTTTTTTTTTGATCTCACTTTCCTTTGTGCTTTGTCTCCTTTAAATTAGAAAGTAACCATTGCCCTTTGCACTTTATGCATATCATAATAATTATGGGTCAGCTGGGCATGGTAGCATGTGCCTTAGTCCCAGCTATTCAGGAGGCAGAGGCAGGAGGATTGCTTTAGCCCAGAAGACCAGCCTGGACAACATAATGATATTCCATTTCAAAAAAACAAAGTGAAAAATTGTGTTTTCCTGGCTAAGAGAATGAAGATATAAATCATTTAATATTCTTTGTTGTGAATTTCCAACTCACAGCTGTTTAAAATATTAATGCCTTCAGTACAAAATAGTATTTTTTCATATGGAAATTTATTTTTGTAATAATAACATCTTGGTAGGCTCTCAAATTTCAATTTGATTACCATTGTCCACTCTGGGAATATTTCTTGCAAATGTAATTATAAATTAAGATTAAATATAAATCCAAGAATATTATATATAGCTTGACAGTTTAAATTAAAAGGTATTACTTGCAATCAACTCACAGCAACTTTGGTGAGGGTGGGAGCCAAATTATGTTTAATTTTTTTTTTTTTTTTTTTGTACCAGGAATTAAACTCAGGGACACTTGGTCACTAGAGCCACCTCACGAGTCCTATTTTGTATTTTATTTAGAGACAGGGTCTCACTGAGTTGCTGGGGCTGGCTTTGAACTCAGGATCCTCATATCTCAGCCTCCTGAGCCTCTGGGATTACAGATTTGTGCATTGCGCCTGGCTGTTAAATTTTTATGTAGGAGTCTGAGAGTCGGCCCTTTGCCCATCCTTGGAATGTTTACAGATGTGGCTCCCCAGAGCCTATGTTAGGAACAGGGGAGAAATGAGTACAAATCTTTGTTGTCTTTGTCTTAATACTCACACTGGATAATGAAAGTGCATGTCAATCTTAGTTGTTCAGTATTGAAAAGTTAGTGGTCTGTTAGTACTTTTAGCAAATGAAAGAAAATAAACCAACCATTCTATTAAAAATACTATCCTGTCTGTCACGGTGGTGCATGCCTGTAATCCCTGTTACTTGGGAGTCGGAGGCAGGAGGATTGCAAGTTTAAGGCCACCTAGTCAAGTTAGCAAAACCTTGTCAAAAAAATAAAGGGCCGGCATGCAGCTCAGTAGTTGTGTACCCATGTGTTCAACCCCCAGTACTGCCAATAAATAAGTAAATAAAAATGCTGTCTTTATACTAACATTGTGTGGATATTTCCCCATGGTATAAAACAAAAATTACAACAAATTAGATCTGCCGCTTTTTGGGGGGGACTGGACACAGAGGGGCTCAACCACTAAGCCAGATCTCCAGAACTTTTTAAATTTTATTTAGAAATGGGGTTTCACTAAGTTGCTGAGGCTGACTTTGAACTCACCATCCTCCTGCCTCAGCCTCCCAAGCTGCTGAGATTACAGGCATGAACCACCCTTCCTGGTGTGATTTGCCACTTCTTAATGGTCTTTTCTAATTGTACATTGGCTGAAAGATAGAATTCCAGAGAAAAGAGATGGTGTGGGAGCAGGAATTGACATTGACCAAATACTCTGTGGCACCGATTCATTCTCCAACCAATTTTCTGTCCCATGAAAGCTTCCTGCAATGTATTATAAGGAACATACTATGTGAGGAGTGTTAAGATTTGGTATTGGGTTGGGTGCTTGAGGTCACTGTGACGAAGAATGATTTACTGATAACTATGTTAGTAAATTTAACTATATAATTCATATATAACTATGCTCACACAAAAAAGTAATTTAAAAATGCAATTTCAAGTTAGATTATTGTTTACTTATTAGAGATAGTAATAAGTATCTTTTAATTTGCCCTGGTTTCTCGCCCTTTTCCCTCCCCTAAAATGGATCACTTCACTTGTAAACATTTTTATATTTGATGGGTTCTGTGGTACACCCTTATGTGTGGCTTAAAGTGCTGCTTCTTTGGGAAAGAAGAAACAATGAATCTTTATTTTCATCACAAATAGAAATTTGACTATTGCTTATATTTAACAGAAACATTTGATGATGAGATCAGTGTACAAATTCTGCCCCCAAGAAAATGCACATAAACAATTATCTTCCTATAATATTTGAATATGGGATTATAATTCTTTCCATTGTCATCTGGTAGTGAGTGACCCTTTGCTCTTTATTATATAGAGAACATGGTTATTAAAACCAAAGTTGTCACAGCATCACAAGAAGGAGTCAATAATTTTAATTTCTTTAATACAACAGATAATACGTTGTTTGACAGTCTTAATGCATTATCTTTGGGATTAATTCTGCAATCATTTCACCTCATAAAGAAAATTTCTCTTTACTCTGTTCTCATTAATCTTCTTAAGTAATAGGCTGTATTTTTAAGTTTTAAATTTTAAGTTTTTTAGTGTGTAGTATTTAGGCAAAGAAAAAAAAAATGTATCAAGAAATCAGTGGTCTTAAGAATGTCAGTTGCCAGGCGCCTGTAATTCCAGCAGCTCTGGAGGCTGAGGCAGGAGGATGGAGAGTTGAAAGCCAGCCTCAGCAAAAGAGAGGCGCTAAGCAACTCAGTGAGACCCTGTCTCTAAATAAAATACAAAAGAGGGCTGGGGATGTGGCTCAGTGGCTGAGTGCCCCTGAATTCAATCCCTGGTACCCACCCCCCAAAAAAGAATGTCAGTGTGTGACCTTGGCAAGAAGTCACATTGAAAAACTTGCATGAGCTAATGATGATGTAATGACCCTTTAAGCTGAGATATGCCATAATTATGTTGGGAGTGCTTCTCCTTCACAAATGTTGGAGTGTTAAAGGAAGAACAGCATTTGTCTCCTTTTCCTACCGTGGGATACATGGAGCCATCAACTGGAAGCACTCAGGATGAACAAGAATAGCTTATTCCTGATTCACAGAAGAGGCAAACAGTTGTTAAAATATTTTCCCTAAAACAGTCAAATACATAATTACAGTTGTGTGATGTTTTTGAATTTTGTTACTTTGTTAAACTATTTCTGAATAGCAGATTATCACAAAACTTTAACACAATACTCATTATTTAAAGTCTCTGTGACCAGAAATCCAGGCAGAGTGTGACTGAGTCATATAATTCTGGGTTCTTCTCAAGACTTGACTGGAGATGATTTGCTTCTACGCTTACCAGGTGGTTAGGAGGATTCTGTTTCTTGGTCATTTCCTCGCCACATGGATGACTCCAATGGGTCAGCTTGCTTCATCAAAGTGTATAAGCCAAGAAAGAAATAGAGTCTCTCAGTAAGAAACTGCATAATCCTTCATCACCTGATTATGAATGTGATGTCATATCACCTTTGCTAATTCTATTGGGTATAAGCAAGTCACTAGGTTCAGACTGCACTTGAGGGAAGAGATTCTACAAAGGAGTAGATGGAGGAGGAAAAGATCATTGATTACCATTTCAAAGTCCTCCTACTATCCCTATTAACATAACCAGTAGAAATTCAACATGGGCCAATAGAAGATTATGACTGAAGGGAGATCGACATTATAAGGAGAAATGTTCCCTGGAAAAGGATTTGCATTCATCAGAGTCAAAATTGAGGCATATCATTGGGAAAGTTTTTCCTAGGCATAGTCTTAAGGTGAGGAACATCCAGTCAAGGAAAATGTGCTACATCCAAAACCTTGGCCAATGATAAATAGTCATATCAATTGTAAGCATTCAATAAGTAGTTGTATCCATAGGAAGTATTTTATGCTTTGAGATTTTGTATCTGGTGAGTCATGAAAAATATAGAAGATACAGAGCAATGAATGAGTTGTAAAACAGAAGTTAATAAATTATTTGAAAAGCAGTTAAACTAGTGAACAGACTATTAGACATTGCAGCAGACAACCCTTAAGGAACATAGAACTAGAACTCCTGATAAAATTTGGGTTTCTCACACTTGACTACAGATTACCATGGAGGTTTCAGAACTATGAGCAGCTGTCAGGGAGTGGCAGTGCCAGGGCTGTTTGTGTGGATGTACAAGGTTATGGGGGAAGGATTTGTAGTAACTGAGATATCGATACCATTAAGTGAAATGTTCAAGAAGCAATGAGATAGAATGGTGTGATTGTTAAAGCTTTGGTTCTGAAGTTGAACAGACTTACATTTGCACTCTAGTGTCACTACTTAGCATTCATGTTAACTGCAACAAATTGCTTGATTTTTTTAGCCTTAGTCTCCTTTATCTGTAAAGTGACTTTACCAATAGTATCTACCTCAGGGGTTTGTTTTGAAAATCAAATGAGATAGCATATATACCATTTAATGGCATACAGTGACTCTTCACTAGATATTAACTACTATGAATTGATTACTATACACTAAGGAAAGAGAAAGAGATGAGATGGGATGATGCAGTGATTCGATTTTTGGCCAAGGATGAGAGAATGATAACACCATTTATTCACAAATAGTAAGGGTGTAGTTCACAAATGGTATAGATACCTTATTATTTGGGTGGGGAATGACAATATCACTTCAGGCTTGTTAAATTTGATGTGGCAGCATGTAACAATATCCAGAAAATTCTTTATGTGTTTGAATGGGAAGTTAAGTTTGGAGGTGAAGGTTAGAGATGCTGTATTAATTAGCTTCACCACTGTAACCAAGATACCCAACAAGAACAACTCAGAGGAAGAAAAATTCATTTTGGCTCATGGATCCAGAGGTCTTAGTCCATAGATGGTCGACTCCATTGCTCTGGTCCCAAGACAGGGTAGAACATCATGACAGAAGGGCATGGTAGACGAGTGCTGTTTTGCTCATGGCATCCAGGAAGCAGAGAGGGAAAGGGGAGGGGGCCACAGGAAATATGAACCCTTCTAGGACATAACCCGAGGGACCTATCTCTTTCAGTCACTCCCCACCAATCTACAGTTATCAAACTAGGATGGAGTGATTAGGTTACAGCACTCACAATCTGATCATTTCACTTCCTGCATTAACACAAGAACTTTGGGGGGACATCGCATTTCCAAACATGATATTGTCTTGTGACCACTTAGTCATAGTTGATTGGGCCAAGGTAAGCACCGAACCCTTTCCCTTGACTGTTCCACCAGGCAAAATGGACCTGAGCCTAAGCTGAATCACCCAATATCCTCTCTTAGAGATCTGGAATTCAGACCAAGACATTTCAGCCCAGTCTTCCTGCTCCCTCAAACAAAACAGATATAAACTAAGGATGGTCTGCTCAGAGTAAAATGAAACAGACATACAGAAAAAAAAGTGAGTTAAAAATCCTGCATGTTCTGAGTTCTTGATCTCACAGGTTCCTAAGGCTCAGCTTCATTCTTGCCTGGGATCCTTAAATATCCTTTTAAAATTTATCCAAAGGTGTTTTAAGTTCATGTTAGGTTTCTATTACTTGCAACTCCCAAGTACTGTCAAGAAGTCACCTGTAGGGAACAACTGCAGGTGTTTGGCTTGCAAGGACTCATGAGGCATCAGAGGGAAGCAGATACTGTGAAGGGAGCAGACAATAAGAGAAAAGAGAACAACACTAACTTGGAATTGTGGGTGTCAGGGAATCCAGGGCAGGAATGAAGAGATAGTAGTGCAGCCACATTGAATGCTTGAGTGGTTTAGGGGAATGAGATCAGAGGAAGCCCAGTGAGTTCAGTTTTGTGGGATCACTGGTATCTTTGACTGTCAACTTGGCTGTGTTCCCTCTTTCATAAATTCTTCTTTACCTAGCACACATGTTGAACATGCTCGTCTTCAGTTTGTGTCTGTTGGATAAATGTGTTGGCTACATTAAATCTATGTTGGTTATGGTTCAAAATAGTCTGATCTTTTAATGGTAAGGTTACTAATTCTGGCTGAGTCATTCACTTAGTCTTGAGCTCAGAAGCAGCACAGAAACAGCTGAGAGTGACATCATTGTGGCCATTTTACACTTGATCTTAGCTGCAAAGCCAAGAAACAATTCATTGTGGACGTGGTGAAAGGCAGGAGAAGAGGCTTCTTCAGGCTGCTTCAGGAAGATAGAATGGAGACCTTCCCAGAAGGGAGAGGCCCAGAGCAGAATGCAGTTTGGCCCAGAAGGATGGAGCTCATCAGAAACAGGTTTTGGTTTTTTTTTGTTTTTTTTTTTAAGAATCAAGAACTACTCAGACCAGGTGAACTGAATACATTGTTGCTTTTGGAAACCGAATAACAGGTAGCTTTTTTTTTAAGCCACTGGGTGTTGGCTTAAAATAAGAATGACTAAATTTGAGAATGTTAGGGAGTATAAGTTACCTCTTTTTTCCTACCTCTCTCTCTTTTTTTTTAACTGTGTGTTTCCATATATGTGTATTTGATTTTCATAAGAAAATGCATTTGCATTTGATAAGGAAATGAATTTATTTGTGCCCAAAAAAATATATGTGCATAGGTGTTTTAAGAATACCTCATAGTTTTTTGATTACCCAGATTTACATTTCTTTTTTTTTTTTTTTTTTTTT
>JAJEJO010050213.1:73267-126618 GCA_020662805.1 Glaucomys volans
GCCCGGCTTACCCAGATTTACATTTCTCTGGGCCTAAATCACTGTCAAAAGAGGCACACAAATCTACAAGCCTGAGAATCCAAAGGAGAAGAACAGAAAGATGTGCCCTAATAGTGCTAGAAAGAACGTAAGTCCCACTGAGTCTTACCTGTGTTCAGAAAGGAGAAATTACAAGATTGTTCTTAAGATATTTGGGAAGATCTTGTGAGAAGATAGAAATGCATAACTTTGACCAGAGAAAACACTAATTTCAAGTTAGAGTGCACATCCCCTACTGACCTGTACGGTTACCAGTATTGAAAATGTCACCTCAGTGATTTCCAGCTAACCCTCAAAATCTTTAAACCAGATTACTTCCAAAAAAGAGATGGGTGCATATAGATCCCTTACCAGGCAAAACAAAAACTGGCAATATTCTGGGATCAGCTTTCCTATTGCTGGTGTGGTTCTTGTTTACAGGCAACCAAAACTTGTCAACACTCATGGTAAGGGGGGTGAGTATAAGCTTGTCACCTGAAAGCCTTGGCAGCTCTCAGATGTAAGCATTTCGTTTAAAGAAGTAACTGGAAACACTAAAAGTTTAACATCTAACATGGAGGATGTAACCATTCAAATGATAATGAAAAGAATTAGCAGTAGGTTAGATGAAAGAAAATTAAATACAAAGTAGCATCTGTTTTGAGTAAAAGGAGATATGAAGTGTACATGTATTCAAACAGAACAGAAGAATACAGAAAACTAGGGACGGTGATTTGTTAGAGTGGTAGACATCTAGACAATTTTTACAAATCCTTGTTGAGGTCATAATGTTAGGAGTGTAACAAATCTGAAGTAACCAAAATTGATGGATTTATAGCAAGCGATAGTTTTTTGCTTGAACTACAATAAAAACATATTACTCTGAGCCATAAACATAATCATTGAATCAAAGAGTGGCTCAAATCCAGATATGTGTGAGCAGTTATATAGGGTGATGGAGTGGTGAGGTCCCACATCCCAGGCTAAGCGCCAACAGAGTTCAGAAATGGTAACAGGATCACTTAAGTGAGCTTGTTCTCTCCATAAAGAAAGGCTAATAGCTAAACCCTAAAGCTGAGCTGTTGAGAAATTATGAGTAACTGTGGGTTCATGGCTAGTTAGGAAGAGAAAAATATATGTCAACTTCTTCTGGGAAACAGTTCACGTAGATAAACATTAAGGATGGTCTAGTGATGATAAATTGTGCATAAAAAATTGACCAAAAGAAAAAAAATGAAAATTTTCCTTGGGAGCAGATGAGTCTAACTGACTGAAGATAGATGTGTTCTGCAAAAGTAATTAGAATTGGAGCCCTTGAAAGAAGGCCAGCTCAGCCACGGAGCAGGAAGTCTCACTTCCCTGGACTTAATGATGTAGATGAAAATATGGATGCTTTATGCTTGTCTGTTTCTAATGAGCGATTGTTTTGAATCTTAGGTTTTAGATCTAAATTTATCTCGTGGTGAAAAGTACAAGCTTTGGAGTCATAGACATTGCAGTTCCATTTTATTTTAGGAAATTTGCTTAAATGCTATTTATTCATCAATAAAATTAGGAGAGTGGTCCTTACTTTGAGATGATGTGTTGTTTGCATGCATTATTCAATTCATAAAACCTACTCAGATTCCTTTACTTAAGGTAATTTAAGAAGGAAGGATGAATAATTTTAAAGATGCAGAGTATCTTGTGAACCCCCAAGGACAGGAAGTGTGGTAAGCCTCAGAAACAAGTGAATCCAGGAATTGAAATACAATGGGAATTCTGAGCCAGTCAGTCTTTATTAGGGCCAAGTTGAGCTTTGTCTCTGCATCATTCTTCATTCTCTCTAAAGGCTTGCAAATGGATCCAGCATGGCTTCTCCACTAGAACATTTGTGGGTTCTAATATTTTATCTGTATCCAATTGCAAACTCCTATAAATATGAATTTAATTGACATAGTTTACCTGACATCAGATGTCTACCTCTAGTCTTGTCGACCGTGTCCTGGTGCATCAGGGTCTTGTCAGAGGAGAATCTGTCCCTTTCTAGAATATGATGATGAGGTGGGTGGGAATAAAGAAACAATGATAGGCATCTCCATAACTGACACTCGACTTGCTTAGGGACAATATGAAGATCAAATGAGATAATAGATGTGATCATCTAGAATAAAGCCTGCCTGTTATAAGCCCACCTGAAGTAACTAGAATATTACCTGCATAGCTCAAAAGTGAAATTTTTGAAATAACCCAGCTGATGGACAAAGACCATTCATTCTTACCCACTTGATTTTTGAAACCATGTTTTACTGCACCTATTATAGAGAAGAAAGCTTAAAGAAATATTAGTCATGTGAAATCTGTGAAAACTTTCCTTCTATATCAAAGTGGCCACTCCAAGAAGAGCTGCTTTAGCAGCTAATGCTATTATGACGGAGTTCTTCTGACCCAGTGAATGCTTGCAGCCCACCTCCCCATTTTGTGGTCCCGTTTGTGCTTCCTACAAATGTTTACTGGCTCTGGGTACCTAAGCACATGGAAATTTACTTATTTGAAAAGTTACCTCTCAAAATGACTAAATGACAAGTATTTTCCTTAAACTTATGTTAAAGATATATGGTAACTGAACAACTTCTTTTTTTAATTAATTTTTTCTCCTTTATTGATTTATATATATATATGCACACACACATATATATTTGTACATACATATATATATATACACACATATAGTTGTAGGTGGACAAACTAACTTTATTTTACTTATTTTTATGTTGTTCTAAGGATTGAACCCAGGGCCTCACGTGTGCTAGGCAAGCATGCTACCACTGAACCACAACCCTAGCCCTTCTTTATTGATTTTGATGAGGGTATTAGGTATCAGAGGCAAGACAGGGTCAAAATGGAAGTTCCTGTTTTAACATTGAAATCTTGCTTATTCTGAAGCACCTCTTCCCGGGCTAAGAGAAAGTATCCCACAAGTGGAACAAAGGATTCAGGCCCTCACAGAGCCAAACTCAGCTAAAACACAAGCTACCACCCACCCGAGTCGCACTGTTTGCTTCCTGCCTAAATAAGGCTATCTATTTTTAGAATTTAAATATCCCTTTAATGAAAGGAACATTATGAAATGGGCATGAATGCAGTTTTTCTTTTGCACCTGCAGCGGGTTGTGGTATCTAGAGGTAGTGCTGTCTATAAAAGAAAAATCATTCCAATAAACTGGAGCTCTGAAATTGATATCGGATACTAGGTAACTTTTTTTAAAAAGTCAAAAACTCATACACAATGGACAGTTTCCCTTCAAGTCATCTGAATTTACTAATGTATCACATTTTAAGAATATCTTTACTTGCTAGACTGAGAAATTTTCAAATCGAAAATATAAATAAAGGCAAAAAATTAACTTCTCTCTGAAAGATTTTTTTAATGATTTCATACTTGTGGGAGACATTACCTAATATATTTTCTTCTTTTTACACTTGCAGCTTTCCAGACTTTACCCTTTGGGGCTAACTTCTCCTTTAGTCTAAAGTCAATATTTATTTTAGAATAAAGCAGTTGTCAGGAAATGTCTCATAGAAATCCATGATGCACAAGTTATGAGAGAAAATACACCTTCTTGCACATGTCAGTGAACTGACTATAGCTACCTCTGGAGAATTTGGAGGACAAGGCCAGTCTTCAGCCAAACTTAGAATAACGTCAAGGATCTGTATTATCTTGCCTGGAACCAGTCTACTCTGCACACTTCCTAAATCACCCCAGATGGGCTTGATAAGACAGGACCTAGAGGGCCCCCCCCACTGGGGAGTAAAGATAATATGGTTTTATGGTGGATCCAAGACACCTCAGAACTGCATGGACATTGGTGTGCTCATGTTGTTAAATGACTGTGATTGGGTAAAGATCAAGTGAAGGTACTAGCCTTCCTGCAGATGCTGGAAGAGCCTCCTCTGACCCTTGCATAAGTATTATGTTCATGTCATTTCACAGTGTTACCAAGTCAAACTTCTCTCCTGAGCCTAACCAGTATATCCAGCTGTCTTTTAGATATCTCCAACTGGAAAATCCACAGGCATCAGCAAGTCCAAATATCAAATTCATGTTCTTTTTCTGTCTAAACCATATAGGTCCCATTGATGAATGAATGGGTTCCAGACTTCAGCCTCTTTCCTGATCCAGCAATCCCAGAGTTATTTTTAGCAATTCCTCTTCCACTTCCTCCATATCCAGTTTTACTAGGTCATGTCAATTTTGCCTGTTAGTAAATCTTACTTTTTGGTTTATGCTATTCCTAGACTTCCTTTAAAGTCCATTCTTTTAGTATTTTCCTCTCTCAATTCAAATGATGTTTAGTTTCCAAAGGAGGATCATTTAAAAAATACAAACAAATGAATGCTCTATAAGAAAACAGCAACATTAGAAGTATACATTTAAGTAATTTAGTTAAAAAATAATATAAAAGTAATGTGAATAATTTTAAAATTTAAAGGAAAATGAAATATGAATTTTTGTTTCAGAAAAAGCAATGTTAATGACAGTGCACAAATAAGTATAGTTCTTCTCAAACTTCAATGTGCTGGCATTCTTGTTAGAAGGCAGATTCTGACTCACTTTGTCCTGGGTCAGGTTTAAAGGTCTGTATTTATTTCTTTCAAAACACTTCTTTAAGAAATGCAAATCAAAACCAGCTTAAGATTTCATCTTACCCCAATTAGAATGTCTTTTATTAAGAATACAGGCAACAACAGGTGTTGGTAAGGATGTGGGGAAAAGGGTACACTCATACATTGCTGGTGGGATTGCAAGTTGGTGCAGCCACCCTGGAAAGTGGCGTGGAGATTCCTTAGAAAACTTGGAATGGATCCACCATTTGACCCAGCTATCCCACCCACTCCTTGGCCTATACCCAAAGGACTTAAAATCAGATTACTACAGTGATGCAGCCACATCAATGTTCATAGCTGCTCAATTCACAATAGTTAGACTGTGGAACCAACCTAGATACCCTTAAATAGATGAATGGATAAAGAAACTGTGATATATATACATACACACACACACACACACACACACACACACACACACAATGGAATATTACTCAGCCATAAAGAAGAATAAAATTATGGCATTTGCAGGTAAATGGATGATGTTGGAGACTGTCATGCAAAGTAAGATTAGCCCATCCCCAAAATCCAAAGGCTGATTGATCTCTCTGATAAGTGAATGATGATGCATAGTGCGGGGTAGAAGGGTGGCAAGAATGGAGGAAGGATAGATAGCATAGAGGGAAGGGAGGGGTGGGGTTGGGGTGGGGGGGGGTAAGAATAATAACAGAATGAGACCGACATCATTGCCCTGTGTTCATGTATGAATGCACAGATGGTGTGACTCTACTTTGTGCACAACCAGAGAAACAGCAGCTGTACTCCATTTGTGTACAATGAATCAAAATTAAATAAATTAAAAAACAAAAACAAAAACAAAACAAAAAACACTTCTTTAGATGCTGATAGACCTCTTTTTCTTTATTCCTTTATTTATATGTGGTGCTGAGAATCAAACCCAGTGCTTCATACATGCCAGGCAAGCACTCTACCACTGAGCCACAACCCCAGCCCAAAGGTCTGTATTTCTAACAAGCTCCAGTGATGCTTCTGCTGCTGGTTAGAGAACCACATTTTCAGGAGTAAGTCCTTAACATTACAACTCTCACTAATATTTGCATCTCAAGGAATTCTTACTCAAACTTTCTTGTCTTACTGGGAGAAGTATGAGAAAAACTGGACTTTGGTTTTTTTTTTTTTAATATTTGACATATCCTACTGATGTTTGTGTTGCGATGAAGTAGTCTGTCAGAGAGATGACCCATTCACATTTTGTCACTGTAGGTGATAACCTTTATTTTTATACCAGAGGTAAAAACTTCAATTTGCATGACTCCTGGTGACATTAAATGACATTTACAGATAGTGCAAGCTCTTCAAAGGTTAAAAAAAGAGAAAGAAACAAAACAACACTCTGAAAATCTTCATGTTTGGAGGGCAGGAACCTAAAACACCTCAACAGCACCTGAGAAATCACTTTGCCTTACACTTAGCCACTCTCAGCATGTGAAATTGTATTGCCAGCAAAGAACTCCAAAAATGTTAGCCAATATAAACACATTATCCTGAAAAACATGCATGAATATTTCCCTTGAACAATTGAGAATTTTTCTTAACTCTTCTGAAAATGCAGGGAAGCATTCTAAGAATTGTAAAATCTGCTATGTACCTGAGAAAATTTGTTTAAAAATTTCTTTATACAAATAAGATACTGTTATCTATATGTGACTTTGTCTTGCTCTTCATATAGTAGTATAGATAATTTTTAGCATTTGCCCTTTGATACCTGCATTGCTCTTATTTTCATATATGTATTGTGAAATTCTATTTAAAATTCTTTTGGCCTGAAGTGGAGGGTGCATTACTATTAAATGGAAAAAAAATAATACCTATATGATTTTAAGTTACATTGTCTTGCTAGCATTTTTAATACTTTCTGTATACTAGATACCATAACTAACTGCTTTATAAGCATTATGTCATTATATCATGCAGCAAAGTTTAATGTATGGTATTCTAAAGCTGATGTGCAGAAATGAGTCACTGTTTCTAGCTATCGCGAAAATCCCAATACTCAGCTTTATGGTTTCTTACTTGTCCTAACATATGCAGTAATAAAAACATTACTTCTTATGAAATATGGTTCAATAAAGAACTTATTCCATACTACCTATTGCTAATGACAGGGGTGAGAAGAGAAAGAAAGCAGTCTAAGAAAATCATTTAGATATATTGAAGAATGGAGTGCAGTATTTGGCAGTGGTTCAGATAAGCACCATCCAGAATCAACTTCATCATTGTGAAAGGACTTCAGTGACCATTCAGTTTGAGGGCAATTATGCTCAAGTGAGAGAGAGAAATCCAAAGAAAATCTAAAAGTCATTTAACTTATGGTATCAATGGGCACAGAACAGGAATCCCTCAATGGAAATGGAAAGTTGTTTGGGAGAAAGTCACTTGTGGAAACACTGCCATATGCAGCAGAGTCCAATTTTGCAGGAAAAAGTCCATTGTAAAGATCCCAAATTTTGAATTGCTGCTCTTCTCTCTCTCTCCTCTCCAGCACTCACCTAGTTCAAGTTTTTGCTATTTTTTCATCCAGATAATTGCAGTAGACTCCCCTTTGGTCTCACTGCCCACCTATCTTGCTACTCACCCTATTCCAGCCCAACTCACTATCCATGTGGGTAACAGAAACATCTTTTTAAAATGTAGATCAGCCTCCAAATCCTTCAGTGATGCCATATCAAATACAAGGTGATGTTTAAACTTCTCTTTTTTCACATACAACTTCCCCAAAGCCTGATCTCTCTTGTTTTTCACTTCTTCTACCCTAATCCTAGATTCATCTTTGTGGTATAAGTATTTAGCACAGAGCCCACATAAGGCTTAATGATTTTTTAACAAAATTCAGTATATGATTCTTTTCCTCTATCATTTATCAATAGATAGGTTCCTCTAGGTGAAATTCTTTCAGTTAAGCAGTAGAAACATATTTTTGGGTCCAAATACCTGTTCTCTGATGGCTCTTAGGGCTTCATCCCCTGGATGCTTCACTTTAGAATGCCTGCAGTCACAAGTGCATTTGATTTTACCACATCATTTCTATCAGCCATATCATTTTAACACTTTAACATTTTTTTAAAGTAATCTGGTAGGTTCATATGCATAGCAAATGGTATGGCAGATTTCTTAACAATATATTTATTTTATTTTTTCTAACCTAGTTCTAAAAGACAAATAAAGAATCTGTGGGTACAGAGAGGCAGGAAGTTCTGGGGCCTGCTGGGACTGGACCCAGGAATTATTCCTCACTTCCATTGTATTGGGCTTATTATAACTATTAAAAAGCATTGGTCTCTGGACATGAATAGACCAGGTCACTACTCCAAATTGAGCTGAAAGTTTGTCACACAGGAAAGCAAAGCTGGGTATAGTCATCCTTGATTTGATGGGGTATGGAGGCAAAAGCTCTTCTCAACTCTTGCTCATCTCATCAAGCAACTTTCCAGTTTTCTTTGTCCATTGATGGCTCCTGATGCCTGGTAGTATGTTCACCTGGTGTTTATCTCATCATATTTAAGTTCCCTGGGTCTCTTCATTGTCATCTTCTACTTTGTGAGCAATTTGATATTAGGAACTATGTCTGACACCCTCCATCCAACACAGTCACACTGGAAATGCACTCGCTGAGTCACTGAGTAAAGGGCTGCACCCTTGGAACAGCACCTGCACCAGGGCCTCTTACTGTTTCTTTGTATAGGAACCCTATGATTGCAGTGAAGAGCATAGGGGCTGGGGTGGTGGGGACCAGGGCAGCACAGAGAAGGGGAGAGGAGAGCGCCTGGGCCAGCTATTTCAGCTCTCATCATACTTTCTGTTTGGATAGCACATCACATTTGGCTGGGGCTAAAAAGCAAAATCCTATATTTAATGAGCCAATAAAATGCCTGGAGCAGCAGGGGCTTGGGGGGGACTTGACTTTCCACTAAGCTAAAAGCCGATAATTGAGCCTGTGTGCCAGCTGAGACCTGGAGATTTCTACTGAAAGAGCCCTGGCTTTAGCATTTTTTTTTCCCCCTCTTATGTGCAGCCAGCTCCTGATGAGGACTCTGGACTCATTCTCCAGAGAGTTAACTGCTATCACCTAAATTATTTTGATTAACCCTTAACTCTGAGAGTCTCAATTTACTGACATGCCACATTAGTGGCAATGCTCTTGTGTAAATGGCTGGGGGCTGGGGCCATACACCAGGTTCAATGCCAAGGGGCTGAGGTTGAGCCTCTTTTCTTTCTCTCTCTCTTTTTTTTCAAAGGCTTGCAATAGAATTGGAACTGTTTCTGCTTCAGAAACACACAAGGGGGAGGAAAAGGTTAGCAAGAAAGACCATTTTGTATTATTTTAAACAAAGCTCCCCCTCAAGTGACAAATTTAACAGTGAGATTGCTTTAGTGGGGGTTAAAAAAAATTTTTATCTAAGGGAGCCCACTCCTCCATCTTATCTGTAAGCAATTTTCATCATCTATTTAACCCTTCAAGAAATTTCTTAAAAACACAAATGAAATAAAATACTATGATTGACTGGATCAATTAAATTTGTGGACTAAGAAAGCCAGTATTTTGATGGCTTTTAAGCTTGATCTAGTACCTGAGAACCATAGAAGGAGATAAAATAATGGAATCAATCATGCACCTATAGCCCACTGAAGTTTAAATAGATTTTTCAATGTGTATGAAATGAAATTTTAAAAAAATTCTATGATTGCTATGTCAGGGTTACTATATAGCTGTGATTATACACACCTCCAAGTTTAAAGACAATGAGCAAAGACAATTCATACAACTTAAGTCAACGTATTATACTATGGGCTAGAGCAGCTGTGTCAATCTTTTGCCATTTTGTTTGCAAGGAAATTTTCTGCCACTTTATTCTTCATTCATTAAAAAATCTCTTTAGAGCAGTTCAGATAGTTACGTGGGATAAAAGGTTTGTTTAAAATGTTTTAGTCAGAAAATAATTCCTCACCAGCCCACATTTGCAAATCATTTGTGCTTGCAATTTGACTAGTTGGGTAACTGATTCTGCGGACTTCTTTTCCTTTTCTTTTTTCTAATAACAATGCTTTATTTCCTATTCATTTTGCACGGCAGCTGAACTGGGCTGTGGTTCTATTCAGCATTTTCTTAACTCTTGAATTAAGGCTGTTGCCAGTCTTGTGGGGGAAGAAAGAAAAATAATAGAATCAGGTGACAATATTAAAGTCTTTGCCGGAAGTGGTACCTAGTACCTTGTGTGTCATTTCATTGGCTGAGAAAGTTGCATGGCTAAGTTCAATGTAAACAGGGTGAGGACCTAGGATAAGGGCCTATAATCCTCACACAAGAAGCAGTTCACAAAACTAGCCTTGAATTGCACTTTAGATACCTCATAGCATGGACAGAGAAGATAAAAATCGCTCTGGGTTTGTGTTCCCCTGTGTTCTCTATGGCAGAGGAAGGAATCCAGACTGTATTTTCTAGAAGAGATTTTGTCTTCTTTCTTCCTTTTGCCCTTCGCATCCAGTGTCTTCTGTAACAATCTCATATCTTTTTTTTAATGCAGATGAGATGCAAATGCATCCCGGGCCCTTTTGGCCTTTGGACTTTATTTTGTTTTTTATGTGGTGCTGAGGATCGAACCCAGGGACTCACACATACTAGGCAAGCACACTACCACCAAACCACAACCCCAGCCCAATAATCTCATATCTTTTGAGAATTAGAAGTCTGAAGCAATGAGAAACTAAAGAGCATATCAAGAAGACAAATAATGAATAAGAAATGAGTGGGCACCTGGAATGTTCTTCTCCAATTCCCCCAATCTGTATGGGGTTAAAAGAAAGCCAGGCTCAGTTGTGGATTTCCTCATGTGTTCACAATTACACATCATCCTCATGGTTAAGGACTTTTTTCTTAGACTCTTTCTCCAGAAAGTACATATAAAACACTGTTTTGTTTGGGGAAACAAGATTTTCATTGTTATCAATTAAAAAATCCAACAAAGATCCATCACCATAGAATAAAGCTCAAATCAGTAATAGTCAATATAATATAATTAATGTCAAGTATTATAAAAAAATTTATTAAAGTGAGTTCCTTGCAGAGATTTGTCTTAAAATTAGGAACACATTTATTTGGCTAAACTTTAAGTTCTAAGATCAAAGCATATGTATTAACCCTTCTGCTTACCTCAGCGGTTCTCAAACTTGAGTGTACATGAATCAGAATCAACTGAAGGGCATGTTAAAGCACAGATTACTGGATTCCACTTCAAATTTGTTACTTCAGTAAATTGGGGATGGAAACAAAGAATCTGAATTTCTAAAAGTTCTCAGGGGTGATAGGCAGAATTCTAAAGATGTCCCACCAGGAATCCCATTCCTTGGTTATTCAATCAAACACCAACCTTGCTAATATTGTGATGGGATTTTGAAGGTGAAATTAAGTTTGCTAAATAGGAATTATCCTTTGGGCCCAATGCAATCATATGAGCCCTTAAAACAGAAGAGGAATGATAGGGGAAGCTGAGAACAAGGTTCGGCACTTGAGGAGCAATCACACTGCTCTTGCTAGCTTTGAAGATGGGGGAAAGGACTGCAAAACTAGGAATGTGGTCAATCTCTGGTCATGGAGAGCAAGATACAACACTTCAAAGACACAGGGACTTCTGATGATCAAAATGAGCTTGGAAGTGGATTCATCTGCAGAGCTTCTAGGAAGAAGAGAAGCCATGCAGATAACTTGACTTCGGTTTTGTGCAACTCTGAGCAGAGAACCATGCTCTACCCAGACTTCTGACCTACAGCAACTATAAGATAATGAGTTTGTGTTATTTTAAGTCACTAAACTTACAGTAACTTATTACAGCAGCAATAGAAAATCAATACACCTGTGAACACTGACGTTGCTGGCAGGACCACAATTTGAGAGTCATTGACTTATCATTTGTATGTCCACAATTATTACCAATTTATAGACTTCTGAAGTTTTCATTTTCTGAAATAGGAAAATAAAAGTGAATGTTGTTATTATTATTTAAAATAAACTATGTAAAATAGAACAGTGCTATATACTCTTACAAGTTTCATAAATAGTAGCGATGATAATGTCTACTGATATCATGCACCAAAATACTCAGTGACAGGCACTGCTAGGTATTCTCTATAAATTTTCTCAGTTAATCCTCATAGTAACCCTAGGAGGTAGACATTACCATTGTTCTGCTCTGCAGTTGTATGAATTGAGACTCAGAGGAAACTTCCCTAGAAGCAGGAAGTCAGTTAAAAATTGAGGTGAGATGTGAACCTAGGCAGCATGGCTCTAAAACCTAAACTGGGTGTGTGTGTGTGTGTGTGTGAGAGGTGGGGGGGGGGGGAGAGAGGTCTCACTATGTTGCCCAGGCTGGTCTTGAACTCCTAGGCTCAAGGGCTCCCAAAGTGCTGGGACTACAGGTACATACCTACCATGTGCAGCTGAACCTAAACTCAATTGTTATTAACTTTTTAAAAAAAGATAACTATTTTTTTAATGTGGTGCTGAGGCTTGAACTCAGTGCCTCACATGTGCTAGGCAAGCGCTCTACCACTGAGCCACAACCCCACCCCCAGTCATTAACTTTAAATGTTATTTTTTAATCTGATTATGCATTCTTATTGCCATTTGAGTTAAATATCTAAGTTTTTGCAAAATAGTGCAATGTGATATAATTTTTATGTATTAAACTTTGCTAGCAATAAAGCACAGCCATAGTTTATTCAACCAATATTTATTAAGCATATACTATATGTCAGTCATTGGGCTAGGATTAACTTACAAATTTGTGAATGATTCTTGTGCTGAACTAACAATAACTAAAATCAGCAACCATTAAAGTACTTAGTGATGTAATTCTGGTCATTCCTAGTGAAATCAGAAGTAGTATGGCATTGCAATTATCATCATTTGGCACAATTCTTGTAGTCCTGGAAATGCAACCAGACCCAACAGATTTATTAAATCAAAATACAAGACCTCTAGTTAAACTTGAATTCCAGATAAACAGTCAATCTCTTTTTAATGTTGGTAGGTCGAAAATGTTGCATGGGAAATACTCACATTAAAAAGTACTCTGTTTAGCTAAATAAATAATTTTTGGTTCTCTATTTTACCTGGATACCCTAAACTGCAGCAAAATGAAAGAGTGAAGATATATGACTATTATTTGGAACTAATCAACTAGAAAACTATTAGTACCAATAAAAGTTTAGTTTAATGGCTGGTTCTAAAATATTCACAAATCAATGTCTTTTACATCTACTACTGACAATCAGTTAGAAAACAAAATAAATCAGTAATCAACTAAAAAATAAAGATGAAACTTATAGGGAAATGTGTGGAATAATAATAAGAAAGCCATAAAATATGAGTGATGTGAAAGGATTCATGAAAAAAGTGTATAAGAATTTGCTAAGTTCAGGTTTCAATTCCCATTACATATTATTGCAATCCTATTAAAATCCTAGTGATATTAGGGGTGGTTCAAAATGATACTAAACTTTAGAACAAATAAAATATAAAAATAGCTTGAAGTCTGTAAAAGAGGAGTGAAAAAAGATAGGATGTAGCCAAAGTGAATTGGTTAAGAGAGTCTCTTGGTAAATGGTCCTGCAAATGGAATAAAGCCTGGCTGTAAGCCTTCTGGAATACGGATGTGGGTTGCATGCATAAAAGCATTGTGGTGTAGAAAGGTGAAACCCTAGAATGGACAGAATAATGTCTCTGGCTACCATCCCTGTCATTAGCATACTGGGGTGTGGGCAGAGGAAGCTACATGGAGATGGGAAGTCTTTCTTTGCTTCTGCTTTGTGCCCTCAGCTTAACTTTATCCTGACCGTACAAATAGGAAGATTTTGTGCATAGATGGGTGGGACATGCTCTTCCTGCCAATCTGTGACCCAACTGAATTTCTATAAAAACACAAATCGCTTTCCACTTATTTTGAAGAGGAGAGGGCATGATACCTAGGCAACAGCCCATAAGGCAAAGGATTTTTAGATTGGATTTAAAAAATTAAGTTGAAAGAAAATATTTTAAAGCATCTATCAGACAAAATGCTAATATTCTTAATATACAAAGAACTCTCAATGTCATACCAAAAAATGACACCATTGAAAAATGATGTTTACAAAAGAAGCAAGAGGAATGGTCAATAAGCATTTAAAATTATGCAAATGCAATATCTTATTTCAAAAAGTATTTTAGTTTAATGTGGAAAGAGGTAAATAATACCTTATCTGCAAGAGATAATGAACACTCTGATAAATTATTGATTAAAATATATATATATAATCAAGAGCTGGAAAGCACCTAAGACTTTAACTTCACTGGCAAAGCCAGGAAGTTAATTTGTTGTGGTTTTACGGACACCTGGGTAGGAGATAAAAGACTTTATTACTCACAGCAGTAGCAATAGCCAGAATAGCAGCATTTTCTATTTTCAATTCCCTAAGCCTGAGGGGACAAGGTTATTCTTTATCTGAAATTCCACTCCTCACCATTCTGGCATTGAACCTAGGACCTGATCATGCTAGTCAGATACTCTACTGCTGAACTACACTCCCAATTCAGAATTTATCCTAAGTAGATTATTAGAAAATGATACGAGTAGACATAAATGTATTTTTATTGCAGCATTTAGACTATCAAAAAATAGAAATAAAAAATATATGGTTGTTTAAGTGATGGTCTGTCCATAGAAGGGCATACAGTCCACCCTCTGTAGCTACATGTTCCACATCCTTAGAGTCAATCAACCACAGATCAAGAATATTTGAAGGAAAAAGTTGTGCTTGTACTGAACATGTACATATTTCTTGTCATTTACCTAAACATAGTATAGCAGCTACTTTCTTGTCACTTTCCTAAACAACATAGTACAGCAACATGTAGCATTTAAATTGTACTAGGTATTATAAGTAAGCGAGAGATGACTTAAAATATATGGGGACATGTGGAATGGTATATGAAAATACTATGCCATTTCAAGTAATGGGCTTAAACATCTGAAAACTTTATCCTTGGGAGTCCTGGAATTAATCCTTCAAGACAAGGGTGTTATGAATCCATTAAAATGATTGTATAGACCTATATCGACATAAATTTAAATAAATATGAAACATGAAACTTGTGGTAAAGTTTATAGACTGAATCGCACCCCCGCCCTGCATTTATTTGTTGAAGGTCTGACCCCACCATGTGACTCTGCAGTGTCTGGAGATAAGGTCTCTCAGGAGGTGATTCAGTGTACATGAGGCTGTGAGGGGAGGGCCCTAACTCATAGGTCTTGTGCAAGATGAGGAAGTAACACAAGAATATTTCCTCTATGTTGCTCGACTTTCTACAGTAAATAAGTTTTTCTTTTATAGTCAAGAAAAGAAGATTACATTTTTATTTTTGGGGAAAAGGGGTGCCCTTCGAAACTAATCTCAGCATAACTTCATTTTAGCTTGATTTTCTGACTTTTTGCGTCCCAGTCACTTATATGATTACATGACATGATAGTTCTCATTTAAGTAATGATTTTACTGATAAGCTGAGTGCATCTCCAGATGAATAATCTTACATGTTATGATAAATGTTTCCTGATGAAGGAGTAGTCGGAGGCTTAGGAGAAAAGACTAATACCAAATGGCATGTTCAACTTCTCTGAATGTGAATTTGAGCAGGTTAAAAACTGTCCAGCAATTACATGAGTGGAATAACTTTTGCTTCATTCTCTGTCCTGCTCAAAATAATGCTGCCCTATTTTAGTGGTCCTCTAGTTTCTTCTTATAGAAGGTTTGATTTAGATGTTATTGGTATGTTAAGTTCTTAAAAAGCAGATATTTGGAGATAATTTATTTTAATTATAATTAGTACTTTTGGGTAGGTGTAAAAGCAAATGCTGTCAGTCTCACGTTAAGGCAAATTATTTCTTAGTATATAGAGGAGCTTGCTTTCATGAGCAGTATCACTAGACAGTCTGCCTTCTCAAAGGATTTTCCTTATAATTTTATATTGGTTTAATTATAACATCCTGCTATTTCTATGTAGTTATGATATATTAACTCTTAATAATCCATCACATTTATCTTACATCAGAACAGCAATGTATTTGCAGCCTCAGTTACTGACAGGGAAGTAGATATATAAACCAGATGCCACTGGCGTTTCTGTTTCTGGAAAATTGGAATGGTTTGGGTATAAGACCTCAATATTCCAGTTTTTGTGCATTCAGATTCCCCACAGAATTTGTGACTTCCCAAGCTTCCTTTCTTATGGTCACCCCTACTCATCATCCACCTTGGCTCGTAACATTATAGGAATAAGACAATTGATTCCATTGTAAATCCACATGACATTCAGCTAATATGAAAGCCTTCGCCATTTCGCTTTATTTTATTTTTTTTAGTTGTAGATGGACACAATGCCTTTACTTTGTTTATTTTTAATGTAGTGCTGAGGATCCAACCCAGTGCCTCACACATGCTAGGCAAGTGCTCTACCACTGAGTCAAAACCCCAGATCTCTTCACCATTTCACTTTATTTTCCATGGAATAAGTCAAATCAGTCATGATTTTGAGGGTTTAATAGTTATTCTAAGACTTGAAGGACTGTAGGAAGAGATCACACCCACAGTCTACCACCAGTTTGCCTGCCCACTTGTCAGGCTCTGCCACCCTCAGGACCCACGCTTCTGACACAAGACCCTTTTCATGATCTGACAATCCCTGGAGATAATAGTATGGTTTTATTAGTTTTACTCTTCCTTCTATGGGAAGCATTCTTTTCAGGTTGTTTTGCCACCTGGAAGGCACGTGTGTCCATTTCACCACACTGATGGCAATGTGACATGACTGATGCTCGTGCCACAAATAAATTATGCGGTAATCCAATAAGCAGATATTCATTAAGCATCCTCCAAGCACAAGCTCTTATAACATTTTGAGGGTTATAAAGCTACAGATCATTGAAAATAAGAGAGCTCCTGGTGGTCATCTATTTGAACCCCTTTTCTGTACACAAATGAGAAAATTAAGGAATAAGATCACACAGCTGATGGGTGGCAGAGCCAGCCTTTGTACACATGCCTTCAATCCTTCAGTCCAATTCTTCTTCCTAGATATCACTGAATATGGAGGATCCTAAATTGAGTTAAGGATACAAGTGACTGTTGGAGAAATATCAAGGGAGGGGAAATGGAAACAGTACACAGAAATTGAATAAATTAAACAAGCAGGGCCTTGTAATGAGAAAAAGTGAAAGAGGGTAAGTCACCCCCCAGCACACTGTTGGGCTCATTCAAGTGAGAGTGGCTCATGGGCACACTGAGGTGTGTTGCAGAGGGAATGAAATGTGTTAGTAGGTGGGAAAAAGACAAATGTAAAATCACCAACTTGCTCATCTCATCGAGATGAGTGCTCAATGTTTCAGTTTGATTTTTACCCCTAAAATTTCCTCTGATGTCATTTTTCTTAATGCGGGCTATGAAAGTAGAATTTGGTAAATTTTTGAGAAATCCAAAGATTTATTGGAATCACTGGAAGAAGCTGAATAGTTACAACTAGCAAAATTAAGTATAATAATATTAATCCAGGAAACTTACAGGCAGACAGAATATACACAATCTCTCTAGTCCAGAAGTTCTGTAATGCTAGACTGATTGGAAGTGGTGGTAGAAAGTGGAAATATTGTTGGAGTTTTGGAGTCTTTCCTTTGTTCCCTTGTGCATTAAAAATGGAAAACACCCATTATGGGAAGAATGCTTTTTATTGGCTCTTGGTTCTATAATATTTTTATTCTTATTCAGGACACAAATTGTCTGTATGTGTGAATTGGTAACTTGAGGCTGAATTAACCCTTTTTTCTACCACTGAGCTATATCCCGTACTCTATTTTTCAAAAGGGTTTATTTGCATGTAAGGAATAAAATCCACATAAGCTAAAGTAGAACATGGATAATTAAGAACAGAAAACAAAGTAGAAGAACGCCATGCAGAAACTGGAACTGGAAATTTACAAATGAGGTGCTTCCTCTCTCATGGAAATCTGCGTGTTCTTTTTTATCACTGCTTCTTAATACCTCTTTCCCCAAAATGAACTATTTCCACACACGGCCCAATATGGCTGCATGCTCCAACTCTTCATGATCCTTCCAACTCTAGACCCATCATATTATTCATTCAGTTCTTCTGTCTCATGGCTCATATTCTTGAGGGAGAATTGGTTCATTGTGTTCAGTTTTTTTCTCCATTTGCTTCTGTGAAGTGACCACTTTTAGTCAACTCAGCTATGACTGAGGAGGAGTTGCAAAGCTTTTCCCCCAGCAGGGAAACATGATTTGCTGGTTCTAGGGAAAGTCCACACATTAAGATCTGTGATCTAAGTTAATTCTTTGAATCTCATAATTTAACAAATAACAACTTAATCACCCTTTACAACTTAAGTGCTTCTAAGTTGTTTTCGGTCTGGAATTCAGATTCCCCTAGTGAACACTTAAGAAATTTAAAATTAGGATTCAGGGACTTGATCAGGGAAAGCAAGCTAAAAGCATTAGAAATATGAGCTTTCTTTCCTTAAGCTGTAAAGTGACAATTTTCTTTATGCTGCTAATTCTTTCATATGGTTCAAATGTAAAATAAAATCAAGGTACGTTTTTATGGAAGCATGTATTTTTCATGGTAGAATCCCCCATTAAAATAAAATCCAGTCTAAGAAAGAGAAGTAACCTAGTTCGATAGTAAGGAGGCTGTGGGAGTGGAGGTAGGTTTTTGTCCCCCTCCCCCGGCTTTCTTGTCTCTAGGTTTAACTAATGGCAAAATCATAGCATTCCATTTGCTCTTTGTGGAGAGGTGAGAGTCTAATGCAAGGCATCATTCACACTTCCTGGTAATGTCTGCAGGATTCGGTGGGTCACAATGAAACATTTTATTGATTGCATGATGCAAAATCAATTCAAAAATCACCCAGACCTTTAGCTCCAGGATGTCTTCTGCACATGCAGTGACAGCTCGCTGTTCCTCATTGTGGCTAACACTGAGTAACATGTGGGGCCCAATTACAGTCCTGGTAAGAGAATCTTCAGGGAGGTAATTGTGGTTTCCTGCATCACCTTCACAAGGCCTCTGAGTGAGGCAGCTCAAGACTGAGTTCCCAGTATGGAACAGTAAGGGCGTCCATGTGGCTCTCAGTGATCTTTACTTCTGTCCACTAGATTGAATCAAAGCTCTTGCATCCCTTTAATAAAGCCATTTCCTACAGATGCTATGCAGCTGTCCTTGTTTGAAGATGCCCTGAAAAAGAGAAACAGGCTAGAAACCTTTCATTTCCTTTGTTCATCACAAGCAGACTTATTCAATGAAAACCAAACTCCCTCCTAGGACAGGAGAGAACAGGAAGAAGTGGGTTAAAGAGAAAGCCAGAAAGGCTGGAGGAGCTTTGTCAGAAGTCCGCCTACAGAAGCTACATTCTTAAGAGCATCTGGCTCTCTCATGCATACTATGATTGAAGATGGCTAATAAAGTGCTTTGGATCACATAAGTTTCTTAAAGAGAACATAGCACCTAGGCATTGCGGCTATTAGAATTTAATCCATCTGCCAGAGAGATCAAAACTTATCACAGCTGTCTGGACAGTTCCTATGTGTCTTAACTGCTTCTCATTGATTTTGATCTGCTAGTATATTTCTGGTTTTGCATGTAGCTTCTCTATGTGCAGAGGAAGAATTAGCATGAGTATATAGTAATAAAAAACAGTTCTGCCCTGCATTCACCTAACTGTCTCCCTTTGTGAATAAAATATTGCAAGACGACAATGGCCAATAATCTTCGGGTGAGCTAGAGACTCAAAGATGGGCTGCTTAGAGATCTAGTCTCCTGAACTGCCTTGACTGGTAGGTCTGTTACTTTAGAAATTTAAAAACCAAAATCTAATAGTACATGATTTAATTTCTATTACATTTTTTTCAGTTGCAGTTAATCTCTGGATTTTGAATTTTTACAGCAAGAGATATCCTCAGTGCCTCGCTCAGTCCTGAATGTTTTTATCCTACTAAAAATAAAGTAGACTAGGTTTTCTGGTGATTCCACAGTCACCTGTTAATATATATGGGACTCATTCTTATAATATGCTCAACATATCTTTTGCATTAAAGTAAACCACCATCTAACTCCCTAACAGTGAGAATAGAAAATAGTTGATGAAAACAAGGTGGTATACACAATGAGACATTATTCATTTTTGTGGTTAGAAGCAAACGTTTCCAGACATTTTTTCTTTTATTGAAATATAGCAGAAAAATAGTTCTTCTGAAAAGGCTGCTATCTTAAAAGTAGAGAAAATATTTAAGTGACATCTTAACTATGGTAAGTTTCAGTGATGATTGATGAATACAATACCATCAGGTTTTTTTTTTTTTTTCATCAAGAACAAATTGTTAGCTAGGAGCAGTGGTGCACACCTGCAATCCAGCAGCTTGGGAGGCTGAGGCAGGAGGATGGCAAGTTCAAATCCAGCCTCAACAACAGCAAGGTGCCAAGCAACTCAGTGAGAGCCTGTCTCTATATAAAATACAAAATAGGGCTGGAGATGTGGCTCAGTGGTTGAGTGCCCCTGAGTTCAATCCCTGGTACCCGCCCTCCCCCCACTCCCTGCAAAAAAATAAAAATGTTAATCTAAAGTATGGGAGACAAAATTGTTGGTTCTGTCTCTGAATAAGCAAAATTATTAGTTGCATCCCTGAAAGGTGAAAATTGGGTGTAGGAGAAAATTTCAGATGCATGTTTTGAAGACAGAATTGTTGGCCATGTCAGTTAAATAACAGGGTATTATTATTTTACTGCTGAACTGTGAAATTTACCAGTTTTGTTCCCTCTGCCATTTGAATTGACTAAGTGTACTCCACCCAAATTGTCATGTGCACTGGTGTGTAGGACTGATGCGCCACATGTGCTTTTGTGTCATGACTGGAAAGACTGTTACATAGGGTAACCAACCAAGTCGTACATGATAAACTGTTGCTGTTTTAATGGAGAAGGAACCATCCTGGAGTCCTTTAATGGGTGCTTCAATTCAAAGTGAAAGGCAGCCAGGGCAGTGGGAGGTGGAGCCAAGGCACAGGGAGTGGGACAGTCATTACTAGAGCACTGTATTTAATAACATGACTGGTGACAGGTTTGCACTAAGTCAATAATTCACTTCTGAGTCATGTGACTTGGTGTTGTGTATATGTGGGGCAGGGGGAGAGACAGACCGAACATTTCTCTGCTGGCTTCCATTTGACTGATAAAGTTAGCCTTGAGAGTAAGGGCTGAATAAGAACATCTGTGTATACTTACATACTAAGAGTATTTGAATTCATACTTGAGCCAGGCATGGTGGCGCACACCTGTAATCTCAGTACTTGGGAGGCTGAGGCAGGAGGATCGCGAGTTCAAAGCCAGCCTCAGCAACTTAGCGAGGCCCTAAGCAACTCAGTGAGACCCTGTCTCTAAATAAAATACAAAATAGGACTGGGGATGTGGCTCAGTGGTGGAGTGCCCCTGGGTTCAATCCCCAATACCAAAAAACAAAAAACAAATTCATACTTGAGAGACTAGCTTAACACTGCTGCCATGAGGAATATCAAACTTCATTAATGAAAGGATTCAAACTCCTTCCTGAATTATTGAAATGTTAACACTGTGGTTTTTTTTTATTTATTTTATTTTATTTTTTATTTATTTTTTAAGGTCAAGATGGTTTGCTTCAACTCCTAGGAGTCTCTGGGGCATCCACAGAAATTAATTGCCTGTTTTATTGAGATTCTGGGGTGTTGTGATTTTGGTTATGGAATACAGACCCAGCTGTGAGTCTAAATTAAGGAAGTACTTGGTGGAAAGATATAGCTTTGGGACTTTCAGTTTGTTCTTTGGCATAACTAATCCAGTAAGTTATACTGATGCTTCTTGTGAAGGGGTTATGTGCTAAGAAACCCATTGCAAATGGAAAATATGAGAAAATGCATTTAATACACTTAACCTGCTGCTGAACAGCTTGGAAACACAGTATGCTGTAAAGTACCAGTTCACTCTTATTGGGTGGCCAACAGGGGGCTACCCAGCATCTTATGAGTGTATCATACCACATATTACTAACTGGAAAAAAAGATCAAAATTCTAAATTCTGATTTTTACTGAATATGCATCACTTTTGCAGCATTGTAAAGTTGAACAATTTTAAGTCAAACCATCATATGTTGGGAGACTGTATTATGAAACACTAGCTCACTTTTTTTATTTTTTTTATTGTTTTTTTGGGTACTGGGGATTGAACCCAGGGGCACTCCACCACTGAGCCACGTCCCTAGCCATATTTTGTAGTTTATTTAGAGACAAGGTCTGAGTTGCTTAGGGCCTCACTAAGTTGCCGAGGCTGGTTTTGAACTCGTGATTCTCCTGCCTCAGCCTCCTAAACTGCTGGGATTACACACGTGTGCCATCACACCTGGCCTCACTTTTTTTTTTTTTAAAGTGCTGGGGAATCAAACTCTGGGACCTTAAACAAGTTAGACAAGTGCCCTACCACTGAGCTGTACCTCAGCCAATGACAAATCTTTAATGACTTCCCAATGCCTACAAGTTAAAGCAACTTATGTCTTAGACTAGAATCTATGAACTTCTATAATGGGGATCCCCTTGGTCTTTTTTATTTTGTTCCAAGACCTTACATATATCCTTTAGGTAAACTTCTGCAATCATCATGTGTTTCCCAAGCCCAAACCTATTTCGTCTTAGCCCTAATCCTAACCTTAACTCTCACACTGACCCTTCCTGTGTTAGCTTGGAAGTTTATATATCTGTAGTGAAATCATATGGAGCTAAAGAGCACTTCTCCTTTCTCATTGCAGCAGTTATAACCTCTCTACTACTAATGTGTCACTGACTGTATACTGTCCTTCATTGTCATTTATGTATTTAATATTTTAAGGGTGTAACATGCATACTGAATCTAGTGTTAATGGTACAATGGGAAGCAAGTTCTGCCTGATTCCCCTGTTGAACTGCGATGCCCAAGAAAAGGCTGTATTATAACAGAGCAGTAAGCAACATGAAGGGAAACAAGAGGGAGACTCCTTACCCAGATTTGCAGTTTAGAAGAAATCTTTTGCTAGAAGTTACATGTAGTCTGAAACATAAAGAGAAAGTCAGCCAGGCACACAGGTGAGAGATCTTGGCTCTTGCAAGGAGACCACGGCAGGGTGGTTTATTAAATGAGTTTGAATTAGTTCTCATTATCCATCCTTTCTCCCTTTTCTAAGCAGGAGGACTCTATTGTATGAGGTGGGGATGGTGAGAGATGAGGGGCATACTTTTCTGCAGGGGCATTGCAAACTCTTCGAAGGTATTCAAACATTATCTCATAAGGAACAATTAAAGAATTTTAAGAAAGGGAAAGACAAGACCAAATATATATTTCAATATCATCACTAGGGCTCCTGTGGAAAATGATTATAGGTTAGATAAATAGGATTTACCTGTTCTAGTGTGCTGTCCAGTTTAGCATTTCGCTTAGATTTTTTCATTTTTTAACATATTAATAATTCTAATTTCTAGCTTCTACTGGGGCCTTCTTCTTGTAGCATTTGAGGTATCTGTCAGCAAACAGACCACCTCATTAACCTGTGATTAACTCTGAAAGGCACCTAAGAGAACATGCAGGACACTCTTGACAGAACAGCCCAGCAGGTGCCAGGATCTAAGCCCTTTAGGTCACCATTGGAGAAATATTGAAACTGCTCTCCTATCTGATGTTCCAGCCAGCTGTGTCAGCTGGTACTTTCTACAGCTGCCTTGTATCGTAGGTGTTATGTCTGTAAGTATTATTGTATTCTTCCATAGTGATCTTTTATTTAGCAATGAACCTTCACAGTAGCTACGAGTTCAAAAAATTGAAAGCACATGTTTGTGTAAATTATGTGTTGAATTATTCTTAAGAAAGTTGATGTTAATTAGAAAACTTGAGTGAGATGTTAACCAAATGAAGCCAGAAGATAGATCTTCTGAAAAATCATCCATTGAAAAATTCAGTATTTATTTATTTATTTTTATTTTTACAGACTTCATTTTTTTTTTTTTATTCTTTTATTTACTTATTGATTCATTGAACACAAATGGAGTACAGCTATTGTTTCACTGTTTGTACACAAGGTAGAGTCACACCATCTGTGCATTCATGCATGTACACAGGGCAATGGTATCTGTCACACATTCTGTTATTAATTTTATCCCCCACCCACCCCCACCCCTCCCTTCCCTCTATGCTAGCTATCTTTCCTCCATTCTTGCCATCTTTCCCCCCCACATTATGCATCATCATTCATATATCAGAGAGACCATTCGGCTTTTGGATTTTTGGGATTGGCTGATCTCACTTAGCATAAGAGTTTCCAACATCATCCATTTACCTACAAATACCATAATTTTATTCTTCTTTATGGCTGAGTAATATTCCATTGTGTATATATACCACAGTTTCTTTATCCATTCATCTACTGAAGGGCATCTAGGTTGATTCCATAATCTAGCTATTGTGAATTGAGCCGCTATGAACATTGATGTGGCTGCATCACTGAGGCAATCTGATTTTAAGTCCTTTGGGTATAAGCCAAGGAGTGGGACAGCAGGGTCAAATGGTGGATCCATTCCAAGTTTTCTAAGGAATCTCCACACTGCTTTCCAGAGTGGCTGCACCAACTTGCACTCCCACCAGCAATGTATGAGTGTACCCTTTTCCCCACATCCTCGCCAACACCTGTTGTTGCCTGTGTTCTTGATGAAAGACATTCTAATTGGGGTAAGATGAAATCTTAAGGTGGTTTTGATTTGCATTTCTCTTATAACGAGTGATGTTGAACATTTTTTCATAAATCTGTTGATTGCTTGTAGATCTTCCTCTGTAAAGTGTCTGTTCATTTCCTTGGCCCATTTATTGATTGGGTTATTGGTGTTCGTGGTGTACAGATTTTTGAGTACTTGGTAGATTCTGGAGATTAGTGCTCTGTCCGAAGTGTGTGTGGCAAAGATTTTCTCCCACTCTGAAGGCTCTCTCTTCACATTGCTGATTGTTTCCTTTGCTGAGAAAAAGCTTTTTAGTTTGACTCTATCCCAATCATTGATTCGTGCTTTTATTTCTTGCGCTTTGGGAGTCATGTTAAGGAAATCTGGTCCTAGGCCAACATGATGAAGATTTGGACCTATTTTCTCTTCTATTAGGTGCAGAGTCTCTGGTCTGATTTCTAGGTCCTTGATCCACTTTGAGTTGAGTTTTGTACAGGGTGAGAGATATGGGTTTAGTTTCATTTTGCTGCATATGGATTTCCAGTTTTCCCAGCACCATTTGTTGAAGAGGCTGTCTTTTCTCCATTGCATGTTTTTGCCTCCTTTGTCAAGTATGAGATACCTGTACTTATTTGGGTTTGTCTCTGTGTCCTCTATTCTGTACCATTGATCTACCTGCCTATTTTGGTACCAATACCATGCTGTTTTTGTCACTATTGCTCTGTAGTATAGTTGGAGGTCTGGTATTGTGAAACCCCCTGCTTCGCTCTTCTTGCTAAGGATTGCTTTAGCAATTCTGGGTCTCTTATTCCTCCATATGAATTTCATGATTGCTTGCTCTATTTCTATAAGGTCCATCATTGGGATTTTAATTGGAATTGCATTGAATTTGTATAGCATTTTTGGAAGTATGGCCATTTTGACAATATTAATTCTGCCTATCCAAGAACATGGGAGATCTTTCCATCTTCTCAGATGTTCTTTAACTTCTTTCTTTAGCGTTCTGTAGTTCTCAGTGTAGAGGTCTTTCACATCATTTGTTAGATTGATTCCCAAGTATTTTATTTTTTTTGAGGTTAGTGTGAATGGGGTAGTCTTCCTAATTTCTCTCTCAGAGGATGCATCACTTACAAATAAAAATGCATTAGATTTATGAGCATTAATTTTATATCCTGCTACATTGCTAAATTCATTAATGAGTTCCAGTAGTTTTCTGGTGGAATTCTTAGGATCTTCTAGATAGAGAATCATGTCATCAGCAAATAGAGATAGTTTGATCTCTTCTTTTCCTATTCGTATTCCTCTAATTTCTTTGGTATGTCTAATTGCTCTGGCTAGAGTTTCAAGAACGATGTTGAATAGTAGTGGTGAAAGAGGGCATCCCTGTCTTGTTCCAGTTCTCAAGGGGAATGCTTTCAATTTTTCTCCATTTAGAATGATGTTAGCTGTAGGCTTAGCATAAATAGCCTTCAGACTTCATTTTGATCATTGAACACATATGGGATACAAATTTTCATTTCTATGGTTTTGCATGATGTACATTCATATCATTCTTGTTAATTACACAGGTACTTAGGGTAATGATATCAGTCTCATTCCATCATTTTTCATACTAAAAAACTCAGTATTTATAAGAAAACTGTGTGACTCAATAATTCAAGGTGTGCAATGTAGAATATGTGCTTCCTGATCAATCTGTGGAAGATGACTTTTCATTAGACCAACATGACTAGTCACGTTTGATTGCAAGTTTTCTAGTGCACATACAAAAATGAGGTAATAACTACTAATGTATTGATTCCTGTAGCAGAAGAGAAATTCTCTGTTAACTGATGCCAGCTTATCTGTATCATCATGTATTTCAAATAAAAGTCAATTCCAATAATGGTCATTTAAAAAAATCTAACTCATAAAATCTAAACCTTTTGGAAGTTTCTTTGGTTGGTGTTATCATGAATGCTATTTGAAAGTTTGTTTGAAAGGAAATTCAATTTTGAAGAAGAAATAATTTTGCAATAACAAGTACAAATTTTGGTGAAGCATAGATGTGATTAAAACATTTTCTTTATACTGAGTTTTAAAACTTAAGGATTTAAAATGTACTTGGATTTGTTTGCAATGTATGTGTACTTTATAATTACTACTAAACAAGCTGTACTATTTCCAATTAAATACATGTTAATATATTTGCAGAGTAACTAAATTATATTCAAAAGGATATATATTTAAAAGTAATATATTAAAAAGGGAATATATATTTAAAACTCTGTAATGGAATTTATGATGCATATAATGCTGAATAAACAAAACTGCTTTTATATGGCAAAATTGTTTATTTTCTCTCTTCTGTTTATCAAAACTGATTTTAGAAATGTCTGAGACTTGAAGGATACTTTGTAAGTGTATGTGACCTGCAGTGATTCTAAAAGTTATTTAAACGATTGCTTTAACTTCTGATTTAATTTTGTTTGAAATAATTTGGGAATTTTTAAATGCAATTATTTAGCAAATGGAACACCAAAAAGTATACGTTTTTAGCAAATGTGTGATAAAAGAGAAAAATGGAAATATGAAGGCATTTAAATTTATCCCTGTAAAAGTTGAGAGAATGGAGATAAAGAGGACTTAAGTGATACATGATAATGAATTCTGAAATTCTAAATTTTGCTTTGCAGTACTTCAATTTGTAGGGAGGTTTTTTTACTTTTTTTTTTAATGCTTTATAGTTACACATAAGAGGGTGTTCAGCTCGGTGGCACACTCCTATAATCCCAGCAGCTCAAGAGGCCAAGACAGGATTGCAAGTTCAAGGTCAGCTTCAGCAACTTTACAAAGCCCTAAGCAATTTAGTGAGACCCTGTCTCAAAATACAATACAAAAAGGACTGGGAATGTAGCTAAGTGAAAAATTTCTCCTGGGTTAAATCCCCAGTATCCCCCCGCCCCAAAGAAAATGTGGGTTTCAGTTTGACATAATCATGCAGGGCATTGAATATAATTTGATCCATTTCAGTCCCCACTACTTTCTTTCCTTCCCTTTCTCCTTCCCTTCATTCCCCTTCCTCTTTTATAGTACTCTTCCTTCTATTTATTGTTTTCTAATTGGTGCTATGTGTATATATACACACACATATAAATTTCACTGTATTTTCATATATGTACATAGCTTAAATCGGTCAATTTCATTCTGCAATTCCTCTTTTCCCGTCTCTCCTCCTGCATCAATCTCTTTCCTCTACTCCATTGATCTCCCTTCTATTTCATGGGGTTCCCCCACTTTTTTCCCTTATTTTGCTCTAGCTTCCACATATGAGAAAATATTCAACCTTTGACTTTGAGCTGGCTTATTTCATTAAGCATGATGTTCTCCAATTCCATTCATTTACCAGCAAATGTCATGATTTCATTCCTTTTTTTGGCTGAGTAAAACTCTATTGTGTGTATGTCACATTTTCTTTATCCATTCATGTATTGAAGGGTACCTGGCCTGGTTTCATAACTTGGGAATTGCACTGCTATAAACATTAATGTGCCCATATCACTATAATGTGCTGATTTTAGTTCTTTTAGATAAATACCAAGGAGTAGAATAGCCAGGTCATATGGTAGTTCCATTTCTAGGTTTTTGAGGAATCTTTACACTGCTTTCCAAAGGGAAAAATATTTGTTCTCAAATTATAACAGAGCTATAGTAACAAAAACAGCATGGTATTAGTATCAAAACAGACCTGAAGACCAATGGACTAGAACAGACAAACTCACATAGATTCAGTTATCTGATACTCAACAAAGGTGCCAAAAGCATATGTTAGAGAAAAGACAGCCTTTTTAACAAACGGTGCTGGGCATACTGGATAGCCATATGTAGAAGAAGGAAACTAGATCCCTTTCACCTTGCACAAAAGTCATCTCAAAGTGGATCAAAGACCTACAAATTAAACCAGAAACATTGCAACTGCTAGAAGAAAACAGGGTCAACACCAACATTGGCACAGATACTGGCTTCCTTAACACTTAAAGCTCAAGAAATAAAATAAAAAATCAATAAGTGGAATGGTATGAAATTAAAAAGCTTTTGTATAGTAAAGGAAACAAGAGCATTAAGAGAGAGCCACAGAATGGGGGAAAATCTTTGGAGGTACTCCTCTGACCGAGAATTAACACCAGAGTATATAAAACACTCAAAAAGCTTCACACCAAAACACCACAAGTAAACCAAACAATAAGTGGATAAAAGAACTTAAAAGACATTTCTCAAAAGAAAAAATTCAAATGGTCAATAAATATATGAAAAAAAATGTTCATCATTCCTAGCAACCAGGGAAATGAACATCAAAAATACACCAAGATTTCATCTCACACCAGTAAAAAAGTAGTCATCAAGAACACAAATAATGACAGATACTAATGAAGATGTGGGGGAAAAGGTATGTTCATATATTGTTGGTGGGACTGCAAATTAGTACACTGTGGAAAGCATCTTGGAGATTCCTCAGAAGACTAGAAATGGAACCACTATATGACCCAGCTATTCCACTCCTTGGTATTTATCCAAAAGAATCTTTTAATGTAACTGATGTTTTTAACTGGATAAATTAGTTCTTTGTGCTAGGATGGTGGGGAATGGAGAAGGCTTATGATTTTTAGAATCTGCATTTAATGGAACACTCAAAATGATGATAAATGGTGGCAAATTTAGGGGTTTTTTGGTAAAAATATCTATCAAAGGTACTATAATGGTTAATTTTCAATAACTTCTGAAATTTGAGCACTTAAAAAATTATTAATTAGAAAATTCATCAATAAACTATTTATAACAAGAAAACAGGCACTGTAGGGTGACAGAAAAACAGTATCTGTGAAAATATTTTCCCTGGCATATCTACTATTTCAATGCAAAATTCAGTATTGGTCCGATCTTAGGAGGTACTACAAAGAGTGCTTTGGATATTATGGACCACAGGGTAGAGTTTTTAAAGAGGTAACAACTTCAAATTTGTTAATCATGAAATTTAATATTGATGAAAATTTCAGATAGTTTTATGAAAATTTTAATTTTTTAATTTTTATTTATTTTACTTTTATAAGCATGTTAATTTATTAATTAATTTATTTTTAAAATTTATTTAATTTTGATTCATTGTACACAAATGGAGTACAGCTATTGTTTCTCTGGTTGTACACAAAGTAGAGTCACACCATCTGTGCATTCATGCATGTACACAGGGCAATGATGTCTGTCACACATTCTGTTAATATTCTTACCCACCCACCCCGACCCCACCCCTCCCTTCCCTCTATGCAATCTATCCTTCCTTCATTCTTGCCTCCCTTCCACCCCACATTATGCATCATCATTCACTTATCAGAGAGATCACTCGGCCTTTGGATTTTTGGGATTGGCTAATCTCACTTAGCATGACAGTCTCCAACATCATCCATTTACCTACAAATGCCATAATTTTATTCTTCTTTATGGCTGAGTAATATTCCATTGTGTATATATACCACAGTTTCTTTATCCATTCATCTATTGAAGGGCATCTAGGTTGGTTCCACAGTCTAGCTACTGTGAATTGAGCAGCTATGAACATTGATGTGGCTGCATCACTGTAGTAATCTGATTTTAAGTCCTTTGGGTATAGGCCAAGGAGCGGGTGGGATAGCTGGGTCAAATGGTGAATCCATTCCAAGTTTTCTAAGGAATCTCCACACTGCTTTCCAGAGTGGCTGCACCAACTTGCACTCCCACCAGCAATGTATGAGTGTACCCTTTTCCCCACATCCTCACCAATACCTGTTGTTGCCTGTATTCTTAATAAAAGACATTCTAATTGGGGTAAGATGAAATCTTAAGGTGGTTTTGATTTGCATTTCTCTTATAACTAGGGATGTTGAACATTTTTTCATAAATCTGTTGATTGCTTGTAGATCTTCCTCTGTAAAGTGTCTGTTCATTTCCTTGGCCCATTTATTGATTGGGCTATTAGTATTCTTGGTGTAAAGATTTTTGAGTATTTTGTAGATTCTGGAGATTAGTGCTCTATCTGAAGTGTGTGTGGCAAAGATTTTCTCCCACTCTGAAGGCTCTCTCTTCACATTGCTGATTGTTTCCTTTGCTGAGAAGAAGCTTTTTAGTTTGACTCTATCCCAATCATTGATTCGTGCTTTTATTTCTTGCGCTTTGGGAGTCATGTTAAGGAAATCTGGTCCTAGGCCAACATGATGGAGATTTGGACCTATTTTCTCTTCTATTATGTGCAGAGTCTCTGGTCTAATTTCTAGGTCCTTGATCCATTTTGAGTTGAGTTTTGTACAGGGTGAGAGATATGGGTTTAGTTTCATTTTGCTGCATATAGATTTCCAGTTTTCCCAGCACCATTTGTTGCAGAGGCTACCTTTTCTCCATTGTATGTTTTTGGCTCCTTTGACAAGTATGAGATACCTGTATTTATGTGGGTTTGTCTCTGTGTCCTCTATTCTGTACCATTGATCTACCTGTCTATTTTGGTGCCAATACCATGCTGTTTTTGTTACTATTGCTCTGTAGTATATTTGAAGGTCTGGTATTGTGATACCCCCTGCTTTGCTCTTCTTGGTAAGAATTGCTTTGGCTATTCTGGGTCTCTTATTCCTCCAAATGAATTTCATGATTGCTTGCTCTATTAAAAAATAACCTTCATGATATCAAAATACACACAGAAAAATAAATTAATCCAGCATATAAACCTATGATGAGAATAATTTCTGCTAACATAATTTTATATTTTAGACAATCCATATAAAGAAATTTACTTTAATACACTGAATGTATTTTTTGACTTTTATTTTTTGTAGTAATAAGTAAAACATAAAACAACATTTTAATCATCTTAAAGTACACAACTCGGTGACGTTAATTATATTCATAATGTTGTGTGACCATTATCACTGTTTCCAAAACTCTTCAATCACTCCAAAAAGAAACTGTACTCATTAAGGAATAATTTCTCACTTTCTTCTTGCCCCAGCCCCTGGTAAATTCTATATACTTGTGCCCCTATGATCTTGCCTGTTTCAATATCTAAGTGGAATCATACAATATTCTCTTTGTCTGGCTTCTTTTACTTAGCATGTTTTCAAGGTTCATCCTTGTCATAGTATATATCAGAACTACCTCTTATGACTGAAGAGTGTTCCATTGTGTCTGTAGACCATGTTTTGTTTCTCCATACAAAAAGGACACATGGATTGTTTCCACTTTTGGCTATTGTGGGTAATGCTATAATGAACTTTAGCATAGAAGTGGAGTCTCTATTTTCACTTCTTTTGGGTGTAAACCTAGAAGTAATTGCTAGGCCATGTAAGTTTGTGTTTGTTTTGTTCTGTTTTTTTTTTTTTTTTTTTTTGAGCAACTGTCAAACTGCACTCCATAGCGGCTGTGCCATTTTACTTTCCCATGAGCAATACACAACAATTTTAATTTCCATAAATCCGGGACAATGCTTATTTTCCATCATTTTAATTTAAAAAAATTTATTATAGCCATGTTAGTAGGTATGAAGTTAGATCTCATTGTGTTTTTGAGGAATTTTACTTATAAAAGCAGTGGTATTTGGATAGGACTGTTATGATTGGAATCAACTTGTGAGACATTTCGAGATATCAAATTGATCAAATGATGGAAGGGGAGGGCAAAGAATAAAAGTGGAGAGACACAAAGGCAATTGTTTTTAGTTTAGCAATAAATATCTCCTGAACTGGGGTAGTAGCAAAAATTAAGTTTTAAAAAGTTAATTTTTGAAGATATTTAGTAGGTGAAATGAATAGATTTGATTGATATGGTGAATAAAAAGAGGAAAGAGTTAAGCATAATACCTAAATATTCAGCTTCAGTAACACGGTGAATAGTGGAGCCATTACTAAGCTGTAAATCCCCAGAGGAGTCAGGCAGGCACAGAGGTTAAGGCAGATAAGGATGATGATAAGCTGGACATGTTGAATTTGAAATGTCCATGGGGCATCCAAATCAAGATGCTTATCCAGCAAGCAGTTGGAGCTCTGTGTCAGATGCTCAGGAGAGAAATTGGGCATAGAAAGTTTGGATTTATCTTTTTTTTCTGTCTTCTTATCTCCATAACAAAAGAATAAGCTCCTTGAGAGCATTTCAAACATTTTCTTGTTTCTCTGATTTTTTTCAGGCATACAGCAAATTTTAATTGAGAATCTTTCATGTTTGAAGCATTAGCTAGATTTAAGAGGAATTAGATAAAAGATAAATAAGGTATAGTCTTTGTTCTTAGAGAATTTATAATCAAGTAAGGGCAAAATAAGAGTTTTAAAATAAATAAATATACAAATACAAGTGGGCTACCCTGAGGCATAGAGAAAAGTATTATTTCATTCTAAGGGGATTCTGAATGAATGATATCTACACTTAAAAAGACTTCAGCACTTGGCTGATCGGATGATCTAATCGTAGTGGCTGCGTAATTTGTGTATCATGAGAATCTGCTCAAAATAATGAATTTTAATTCAAAAAGCAGGAAATATTTGCCCACTAAAGGTTTATATAAACTTTCTTTCTTCCATGACTTCTCTGCTTACATGGCAGGCTGTTTTCTATTTGCTATTTAATTTTGTTCTAATAAAAGTTAACATTTTAAATTAATAGTATGAATTTTCCACTCATATGTATAATGATAGTTCAAAATGCAAATATCAGAGCATCTGAAAGCTAGTATCACTATTACACAGTTTGAAATCTGTGGCTAATTTCCTTCAATGAATGCCTAAAACTGGCCAGAAGTGAGAAAAACAAACCAATGCAGGAAAGTTAGAAGAAGGAAAATACCCTCTCCCCAAGCACCTGGACACAACAACATTCAATATTTTAGACAAATGCAAACCCTGGGCACAAGGGCATTTAAGGGATAAGTGCAGATCATAACCTGCTATGTAGGGAAGGTTTCCATTTTCACCAGCAGCCAGGTTGCTAAACTGTGTTTTGGCTGGAGGCAGCATCTGGGAGAAACCAGCCACATTTTCCCATGGTCCCATACCCCAACTTGCAACAAATAGGAGAATTCCAAGGAACCTTAAACCTGCACAATGGGATGGGATTGGTACCTAGATCAGGGACAGATGAACTGGGGACTTTCCTACTAAAATGCCGATTCTAGTAAGCTGCTAACATTTGTCAGGTGAAGCCAGTCCAGGGTATAACCAGCCTCCCTGTGTTCTACCCTGACTTGTCACCTGGTGCATTTGCCTGACCTCAACCTATCTCTACTCCCTCCAAGAATGGAGGACAGTTATGGACACAGAACATCAAGAGGAGACTGAGCAGCCCAGAATCCATTTTGGGGATGTGGCATGAACCAGGATCCAAGTTCTCAGCACATTTTCCATTGCCCATCAGATTTCACTTACAAAATACAAATTCAAAGTAAAGAATTTCCAGAGGGTAACAGCAGAGCATTAAACCTCTCTGAGCATGGGGCCTGTATGACTGCACTGATTGCATACCCTCAAGTTAGCCCTGGATGTAACCAAAATATAAGGATGAAACAGGCTATTGGATTTATGGCTGTGTTAGATTTTTATTACTATGACCAAAATACCTGATAATAACAACTTAGAGGAGGAAGTTTATTTTGACTCACTGTCTGAGAGATTCAGTCCATGGTCAGTCAACTCCATTGCTCTGGGTCCAAAGTGAGGCAACACATCCTGGTGGAAGAGTGTGCTGGTGGAAGGCTGTTCCACTTATGGTGGCCAGGAAGCAGAGAGAAAAAGGGAAGGGGCTGCAGGGAAGATGAACCCTTTCAGGGCATACTCATTTCCTCCAGCTATAGCCTACATACCTAAAACCACCAGTTGGTCCATTCAAACTAGAATGGACAGACTAGGTTACAGTTCTCATAATCTGATGATTTTGCCTCTAAATATTACTGTATCAAAACAGGAGTTTTTGGGTGAAACCACACATCCAAACCATGATGGATGGTTTGGCATGACTCTGTGCTTTCTATGCCCTTGTATCCATGCTACCATTTTCAAGGAACTGGAATTACGATCTCGTCAAAGGTGAGCATAAGCATGCACAGACTCAAATGGAATGAAAATGAATTTCCTTTCCTCTATCAAATTTGTCCAGTTTGCATACCTGGAGGAAATGCCTGCAGTCTCTGAGGCTGCTGCAGAACGCCCCAGAGAACTGGACCTGTGTGTTGAAATAGATGTCAGTTTATGCCCAACTTTCTTTTCCCTGATCACTTTTTATTTTTCTTAATGTGGAAAAATATAAACAAACCAGAAACACATCAAAATATGAATGCACTCAATCTAGACTGAACTTTTTATTTGGTTTTGATTGTTGTTTGGTCAGAAGGCAGGACAGAAAGGTGTGGGAAGCTTTGACATTGGAAAAGAAGCAACTTTCTAAAATAGCTACATCTTTTTAAAATAACTACTTTTACTGTCTGTTGTCCTTCCAATTCATGTCATTTAATTTTGTCAATCTGTAACATTGTCATTCCAGTTTTTCAGATTAAGAACATTAAGGTAGGAACTTGTTCATGTTCCGACATGGCAGAATCAGAATTTCTACCCAGGTCTGTCTGGCTTTTGGCTACTTGTCATTCTTTGGAATTAGGCCCTTGTCCTCATGCAGTAGACTGTAGTCTCTCCCCCAGGACTCAAGAAAACTGTGGGTGACACATCTTCTAGGGGTTCTAATCAATGCCCAAAGTGATTAGAACTTCCTTAACAATTTTTTATTGACCGAGTCAGACTTAGAAACACATTCTAAGAGTAGCAAGTATGAGAGATGGGGAGGAGGAGTAGAAGTCCCCCTTCCCCATTAGGAGGACAGGAGGTTAAACACTTCCTAGTGGAGAATGGGAGCTCCCCTCCTGCTCCCACTCCTGTCTTCCAATCCTGGAAGCCATAATTGGTGTATTGAGTGCCTGGCTGTGAGATAAAAGAGAAAGTAGGTGGAGGACTGTTCTCACTTACCCCAGTTTTCTCTCTCCCTGATTTCAAATGTAGCTGTTGTGCACCCTGGATTATAAGGGCAAGTTCTTTTATTGCTGGGTTCTTGGAATTGTGAGGTGGATGAAACCCTGCCAACTTCTGGGTCTCTGGCGTTCTGAGAATCGTTATATCATCATGAAATAAGAGAGCATTAATTTGAGGTAACACATTTCTCATCTCTCTCCCCCTACTTCAGCATCATCCATGGCCCTTCCCCTCACCTTCCCTGGGCTGACTCCACTTCCAGGATAGGTCACACTCTGTGGAGTCATTCTTTCTATTCCAAAGGCTCACATGAGAAGTGACTCAGAATAGCTGAATGGCTCTCTTTTTTCTGAAGGATCTCATGGTTAGAGTCAGCAGCTTTTTGTCTTTCTGTCTTTCAGTTGGAGAGTATCATTCTGTACAGCCCTGGGGGATTTCCCTCTTCTCAAGTTCCAGTTATGAATGGGTACTATGAGAGCGCGTGATTCACCGCTCTTTAATATACTGAGGTATGGGCGATGGGGCTCTGTGACATCAGTTGCTGTGTGCTGGGAACCAGACACACACCCACCTTTGCCCACACTTTTGGTTTTGTCATTCACAGCTGGAAGTGCTGAACAGAGCGGATCCAGGCAATGTAGCGTCATGGTGTGATGTTTTCCACTGATGCTTTTCAGAGTCAGAGAAGCATATGACCCAATCAGGAGAGTTTTAATGTCTATGTGATACATACACTCACCAACTCACTCACTAAACAGCGTCATTGGAGCTGAGGCCATTTTTGTCTTTCCCTCCTACCCACGCTTTCTCACTGACACACAAGGTTTGCTAGAGAACCAAGAAATGGCAAGTTCATTAATGTGGCCGGGCATGTTCCCAGGGCTCTGCTAGGTCTAGATGAGGCTGATACATGTGTGACCACCTGTACCACTATTAAAAACTGGACAGCCAATGGTAGTAGCTCAGTGGTAGATCTTCTGCTTAGCAAGGGTTAGGCCTGGGTTCAATCTCCAGAAAAAAAAAAAAAAAGAAAGAAAGAAAAGAAAAAACAAAAAACAAAAACTTAGCTGGGCAAAATACTGACCTACTGGGTCTCTGACTGTTTTGGTGGTATAGCCCATGACCCAAATGGCCAGGTGAAAACAACTCTTCACATCCACTTTACTTTCTGTCATGCTTTGGAATCACTTGTATTAGCCCTTTGCTTTCCAGAAAATTAATGAAATTCTATATTTGTTTTCTCAACTATAAATTGGAGATACTAGTAATTCTCCTAAATGTTAGGAAAGATTGAGAGAGTTATGTATGAAAAGCACTTAGATCAGGATTAGTAAAATGCTCTATAGCTGTTAGTGATTAGTAATAGCCTTACTAAGCCTCTAGTTCAAATTGCAGATATACAAGTAATGTCGCAGCCTACCTGGAAGACAAAGGCCTTTGGAAGGTTCTGTACCTTAACCTGAAAACACTAGCCTTGGGGGTCATCCTCCTCCAAAAGCACCGGAGCACCTATGATCCGCTCTCTACCTGAAGTTGCACTGAAACAGCAGGTTGCAGAGGTTGGGACTGTCATATTTATCCTTGTTTCCAGGCCTCTTTGTAGTTCTACCCAAAGCCTGACATGTTGAAGATGCTCAATGGAATTGGCATGGAGGGTCAAGCTTTTGAATTTTTCAGAAATGCCACTTTAGCTTGGCCATTCTTAGCTGATTCTCTGTGGCATGGTAGAAGTTGATTTGGGGTGTTAGTAGCTCTGGCATTCCTATGTTTACTACCATGTAAGTGTCTCAGCAAGCACAGGAATTGTAGTTTTTGAACTATTGTGTTTCCTGGGTCTAGAACAGTGACTGGCACATAATTGATGTTTATTAAAGGCTTGTTCAAGGTATAAAATGTGAAAAAACACTGGAAGAGATGTGGGGCGAATGTGTTTGGGGAAACAAAGGAACTGACTGAAAATCTATAGTTGTAGAACTGCCACATTTCAATTTGATTTTATTTGTTTTTTCTCAAATTGTGATTATATTTGTGTGTATAGACAGGTGCATGTATATACACATGCATATATGCATTCATATGTGTATATGTATACATATACAATTTACTTCTTTAACCACATTTAAGTGTTCAGTTAAGTGACATTAAGTACATTCACATTGCCAAGAAATCATCACCACCATCTATTTTCAGAATGTTTTTCATCATCCCAAACTGAAACTATATACTCAATAAACACTAGCTCCCCATTTCCCCCTATTCTCATCCCCTGGCGAACACCATCCTATTTTCTGTTTCTGTGAATTTGACTGCTCAAGGTAACTCGTATAAGCAGAATCATAAAATATTTCTCTCCTTTTGTATCTAGCTTATCCCACATAGCATAACACATCTTCAAAGTTCATTCATGCCATAGCATATGTTAGTATTTCCTTCTTTTTTTAATTTTTTTTTAAAGTTTTACAGACTACATGTTATTCATCCATTGTCCCTACACAACCTGCACAGGTGAGGGAAAGGGTTCTTGTAGGAGGGATGGGCTGGCTGTAAAATAAAAGCTATGAAATTTATTTATTAGAAATAAAGACAGAAGGCAAATTATCTTAAGAGCACGGGCATGCCAATTGAGCTATCCAGAAGAGTCTGGCTCTAACAAAGAAAGGAGCCTGTACTTGCTTTATTTACAGCAGTACAGATCAAAGGGAATTGGAAGATAAAAGGGTTCAGTGTGGGAGGAGTCTTCTTTCAGTGCTTGGGTCTTGGTGTGGCAGGGGTCTTATCATAAATAGGTTAACTGGCATTTGGCAAGCTATACCCATCTTAGGGAGGCTGTGCTTAAAACTTGATTGGTGTGCAGGTCAGGGTGTCAGCATGAAGTGGGCAGTCTCACACCAGAGGATTTCCTTCTGGGAGTTCCCAAGACAGCAACTTCCCTGCCTGTGGATCCAACATCATTCAGTTCACACACATGGTTCATTGATGGCTCCCAGCACCATTGTACTGGTTTCATTTTGTTTAGCCATTTATCTGTTGAAATACAATTGAGTTATTACCATCTTTCAGCTATTACAAATCTGCTATGAACACAAATGTGCATATATCTGTGTGTGTCCTGCTTTCACAGGTGGTTATTTGTGGTAAACTCTAGAAGTGAAATTCTTGGGTCATATGGTAATGCTATTTTCCATTGAGGAAACTCCACACTGTTTTCCAAAGCTACTACTTGATGTTGCATTCCCACCAACAACACACAACTTTCAGATTCTCCACATCCTCATGAACACATTATTTTCAGTTTTGTTTTGGTGTGTATGTGTACTTACTTTTTAAAATTGCTATTGTGATGGATATAGTGTACCTAATAGTGGTTTTGGTTTGAATTTCTCTAATTTTTTTTGAAGTTAAACATCTTTTCATGTACTTGTCATTTGTGTATCTACTTTAAAGAAACATCTCTTCAAATCCTTTGCCCACCTTTGAATTGGGTTATTGGTTTTCTGCTATTGTTTTAAAAGTTGTTTGTATGTTCTAGATATTAATCTCTATTTGAAAATATTTTCTACCATTCTGGGTTGCTTTTTCATTCTGTCATTAGCATCCTTTGATACAGAGAATTTTTTAATTTTGATAAAGAAAATTTATTTTTTTGTTGTTATTGTTGTCTTCTGTGCTTTTGGTGTTATATCCAAGAAACCATTGCCAAGTCAATATAACAAAGCAGTTCCCTCATTTTTTTTCTCTAGGAATATTATAGTTTTAGCCCTTACATTTAGATGTTCCATCCATTGGAGTTAATTTTTTGTGCATCTCATAAGGCAAATGTTCAACCATGTTCTCTTGCATGTGCATTATCAGTTTTTCCTGGAGTTATTGATTGGAAAAACTTTCAATTCCACATTGAGTGGTGTTGACATCTGTGTCAAATATCATTTGACCGTAGACATGAAGGTATATTTCTTGGCTCTATTGATATTCAGTGGTCTATATGTCTTTATAAAACCGTTTTCACAGTGTTTACATATTTGTACATTTGTAGCAAGATTTTAAATCAGGAAGTAGGAAGCTTCCAAAATTGTTCTTGCATTTCAAAATCATTTATTATTTACCATCCCTTGATATTCCATAAATATTTTAAGAAGGACTTTTCTAATTCTACAAATATCATCATTGAAATTTTGACAAAAATCCATTTAATCTGTAGATGCTTTTGAGTAATATTGACATCTTAACAATATTGTCTTTCAATCCATTAGCATGAGATATCTTTATATACATTGGTGTCATCTTTGCTTTTTTTTAAATTAATGTTCCATAGTTTTTAGCATATGTCTTTTGCCTCCTTGGCTACATTTATTCCCAAGTATTTCATTCTCTTTTATGCTATTGTGAAGAGAATTATTTTCAAAGTTCCTTTTTTTGCTTGTTTATTATTAGTGTAAAAATGTAACTCATTTTTGTAATCTGAAGATTTACTGAATTTTTTAGTTGCAACTTTTTGCACAATCTTCAAATTTTCAGAATAAAAGATCATGCCATCTGCTAACAGAGATTATTTTGTTTCTTTTCAATTTGTATGTCTTTTCTTTTTTTCCTTTCCAGGATAATTTCCTGGTTGAATAAAAGAGGGGAAAGTAGGCATTCTTATCTTATTCCTGATCTTAAAGGAAGAACTTTCAGTCCTTCAAAATTGAGTGTGATATCTTTTTCTTTCTTTCTTTTTTTATGGGTTTTTCATATATAGACTTTATTATGTTGAGGAAATTTCCTGTTCCTAGTTTGTTGAGTGTTTTTATCATGAAGAGGTCTTGAATTTGGTCAAATACTTTTCACTCATCTATTAGGATGAGCATGTTTTTCCCTATCATTTATAAATGTATTTTTCATTGGTTGCTTTTTTAGATTGAATTATTTTTTCTTTCATGATTAGAAATACCATTTGATTGAAAGTGTATCTTTTTAATAAGCCGCTGAATTTGGTGTACTAGAACTTTGCTGAGAATTTTTACATCAATATTTATCAGGAATTTGGGTCTCTGTCTTTCTCTTCCTGTAGTGTCTTTACTTTGGTGCTAGAGTAACTCTGGCTTCGTGGAGTGATTTAAAAAGTGTTCTTTCCTTTTCAATGCATTTGGAAGAATTTGAGGAAAATTTGTTAACTCTTTAAATGTTTGGTAGAGGTCACCATGAAACCATTTCATCAAGGGTGTTCATTTGTTGGGAGGTTTGTGATTAGTGACTCAATTGCCTTAATAGTTATTAGATCTTTTCAAATTTTCTACTTCAGGATTCAGTCTAGTAGGTTGTATGTTTTTAGAAATTGACATTATCATCTAGGTTATGTAATTTATTGGTATATAATTATTCATAGACTTTCTTACAACCTTTAAAAAATACACTATTTTAAAAAATTTAATTTGTTATAATTAGTTATACATGACAAAATGCATTTCGACAGATCGTACCTAAATGGAGTGTAACTACTCATTCTTGTTGTACCTGAATTATACTAGCCGTATAGTCATATATGCACATAGGGTAATAATGTCTGATTCATAAAGCAGTTTTAGATTCATAGACAAATTGGAAAGTACAGAGATTTCCTATGTGTAATCTGTCTCCAAACATGAATAGCCTTCACCATTATTCATATCCCCCACCACTGTGGATGAAAGTCATTGACACGTAATGATTTCCTGGAGTTCATAGTTAATGTTTGGGTTCACTGTGGGTGTTGTACATTCTGTGGTTTTGGACAAAAGCATTAGGACATGTACCTAACACTATAGTGTCACACAAGGGTAGCGTCACTGCCCTTAAAGTCTTCTCTCACTCTACATATTAATTCCTCCCTAGCCTCTGGCAATTACCGGTTCATCTTTTTCTATTTCTATAAAAATAATGGTTAAGTTCCCTTTTTCATTTAATTTTGTTTGATTGTTATCTTTTTAGTCATTTTAGCTAAGGATTTTATTGTCAATTTTGTTGATCTCTGCTCTAATCTTCTGTTTTGTTTTGTTTTGTTTTTCTTCAAGATTGTGTCTCACTGTGTTGTCCAGGTGGACTCAGAATATCCTGGGTCAGCCTCCCGGGTAGCTGGAATTACAGGGGAATTACAGGGGAATGCTTAGCTTCTATTCTAATCTTTAATTCTTTCCTTCACCTAGCTTTTAGTTTAGTTTTTTCTTCCTTTTCTAGTTCCTTAAAGTATAAAATTTGAAATCTTCCTTTTTAAAAAATGTAAGCATTTACAGGTATACATTTCCCTCTTTCTTTTTTAAAATTTGTTTTCTTTTGTCACACATGATAGCAGAATGCGTTTCAATTCAGTATACACAAATGGAGTACAAATTTTCATTTCTCTGGTTGTGCACCATGTAGAGTCACACCATTCATGTAATCATACATGTACATAGGGTGATGATGTTTGTCTCATTCCACCATATGTCCCACCCCCTTTCCCCCTCCCCTCCCCTCATTCCCCTCTGAACAATCCAAAGTTCCTCCAATCTTCCCTTACCTGCCCCCCTTATGTATCAGCATTCACTTATCAGAGAAAATATTTGCCTTTGGCTTTTGGGGATTGACTTATCTCCCTTAGCATGATGTTCGCCAACTCCATCCATTTACTTGAAAATGCCATAATTCTATTCTTTTTAAGGCTAAGTAATATTACAGTGTGTATATATCCCACAGTTTCTTTGTCCATTCATCTATTGAAGGACATCTGTGTTGGCTTCACAATTTAGCTATCATGAATTGAGCTGTTACAAACATGGATATGGATGTGTCACTGTAATATGCTGATTTTAAGTCCTTTGGGTATAGGCTGAGGAGTGAGATAGCTGGGCTAAATGGTGGTTCCATTTCAAGTGTTCTGAGGACTCTCCATACTGCTTTCCAGAGTGGTTGTAACAATTTTCATTCCCACCAGCAATGTATGAGTGGACCTTTTCCCCCACATGCTTGCCAACACTATTGTTGCTTGTATTCTTGATAATTGCCATTCTAATTGGAGTGAGATGAAATATTGGAGTAGTTTTGATTTGCATTTCTCTAATTACTAGAGATATTTAACATTTTTTCATATATTTATCGATTCTATATACCTCCTGTGAAGTGTCTGCTCAGTTCTTTAGCCCACTTATTGATCAGGTTATTTGTATTTTTAGTGTTTAGTTTTTTGAGTTCTTTATAAATCCTGGAGATTAGTGCTCTATCTGAAGTGTGTGTGATAAAGATTTTTTACCACTGTGTAGGCTCTCTCTTCATGTTATTGATTGCTGAGAAAAAAATTTAGTTTGTATCTATCCCATTTATTGATTCTTGATTTTATTTCTTGTGCTTTAGGAGTCTTGTTAAGGAAGTCTGGTCCTAAGTCAACATGATGAAGATTTGGGCCCACTTTTTCTTCTATTTGGTGCAGGGTCTCTGGTCTAATTCCTAGGTCCTTGATCCATTCTGAGTTGAGTTTTATGCAGGGTAAGAGATAGGGGTTTAATTTTATTTTGCTGCATATGGATTGCCAGTTTTCCCAGAGACATTTGTTTAAGAGGCTATCTTTTCTCCATTTTATGTTTTTGGGCACTTTTGTCTAGTATGAGATAACTGTATTTATGTGGGTTTGTCTCTGTGTCTTTTGTTCTGTACTATTGGTCTACTTGGCTATTTTGGTGCCAATATCATGCTGTTTTTTGTTACTATAGCTCTGTAATATAGTTTAAGTTCTGATATTGTGATGCCTCCTGTTTTACTCTCCTTGCTAAGTATTGCTTTGGCTATTCTGGGTCTCTTATTAGAAATGAATGTCATGATTGCTTTCTCAATTTCCATGAGGAAAGATAATGGGATTTTAATTGCAATTGCATTGAATCTGCATAATGCTTTTGGTAGTATGACCATTTTAACAATATTAATTCTGCCTATCCAAGAGCCTGGGAGATCTTATCATCTTCTAAGACCTTCTTCAATTTCTTTCTTTAATGTTCTGTGGTGCTTTTGCTCTTATATAAACGTGCACGAAGCTACCTGCTTTGATTTCCTGTAATTGTCTCTTTGTCTCTCTCTCCCTTTCTCTTGCTCTTTCTTTTTTAGAAACACACACTGGCCCAGTCATCCTAGGTTGGCATAAGGAAGTATGTTCAGCTTTGACTCTTACAAGAAAACTAAGCTGATGTACCGAATTTGCTTTTTTGGATTGTGCTGTTTCCTTGACCTTCTAGAGCTATCCTGTGAAAACCGACTGTTCTGCCATACCCAACAGAGTTCCCTCCATTCTGTAGACAGAATACTGAGTGACACATGAATCACTAATAAAAGACACTTTGATCTTTAACTATAATTGTTGAAAATTTGCTTTTTTAAACACTTGGGTTGTCCCACATTATATGAAAGATATACTTAAAAATATAGTTTTAATGATTTTTCAGAAATTATTTCTTACATAAAATAAGTATATAAGAGCAAAAGCACCACAGTGTGTTTAGGAAGACTGAAAATAAAGATTGAAAACTTTTTTTTTTAGTATATAAGCTGTCATTCAAGGAAAATATTATAGGATTAAAAAAACGCTCATTCTCTTTAAAGGTAGCCTAATCTTTTCCAGTTATAGCACTTTTGGATCCCTAGTCTAAAGATAGGTTCACATAAAATTTGTTCCTTTTTTTAAATCTAACCTGCTTTGTAAGTGCATTAGTAGCATTTTTTAAAAGAAGAAAAAATAGTTGTTTCTTTTTTATGCCTGTGCTTAACTCTGCTCTCGCTTGATCCCTCCCAAGTAAGACTGTGTTCACTACTACAAGAACAATTTTTCCTGCTGAGGTCACCAATGGCTTCCATCAATGGCTTCAAAAAGGAGTATATTGTTTAATTTACATGAATGTATTGATTTTTCCTTCTGATGAGTTCTAGCTTCATGCCAATGTGATTAGAAAAGATTTTGTATATCAGTCTTCTAAATGTTATTAAAAGCCAGGAGCAGTGGTGCACATCTGTAATCCCAGTGACTCTGAAAACAGGAAAATTACAAGTTTGAGGCCAGCCTCAGCAACTCAAAGAGACCCTGTCTCAAAATAAAAAATTGAAAGGGTTGGGGATGTAGTTCAGTGAGAAAACACCCATGGATTCAATTACCAGTACCAAGATAGATAGATTAATTAAATTAAATTTATTAAGATAATTTTGGTGGCCTGATATATGATCTATCCTGGAGAATGTTCCCTATGTACTTGAGAAAAATATATTCTGAAGTTGTCAGAAGGAGTGTTCTACACATGTCTGTTGGGTCCAATTGGTCTATCATGTCTAAGTCCTCTATTGCAGCTCTTGGGTTTGGTTGTCCAGTTCAATATTGAAAGTGGGTTATTGAAGTCTCCTATTATTGTAGAAATGGCAATTTCTCTTTTTAGTTCTGTCAGTGTTTGCTTCGTGTATTTTGGATCACATACATTGCTGTATATGTGTTTTTAATTGTTACATCTTTATGGTGAATTGACACTTCTGTAAATTTATAGTACCTTTGTCTCTGGTGATAGTTTTGACTTAGTCTTTTTTGTTGATATTAATACACCCATATCCGCTCTATAAGTGTGTAGAACATCTTTTTATTTTTATTATTTTATTTTATTTTATTTTTTGCGGTGCTGGGGATTGAACCCAGGGCCTTGTGCTTGCAAGGCAGGCACTCTACCCGCTGAGCTATATCCCCAGCCCCGTAGAACATCTTTTTAAATTCTGTCACTTTCAACCTAGGAGTTTCCTCAGATATAATGTGAGCCTCTAGTATACAACATAGTGGTGGGTCCTGTTATTTTTATCTATTTTTCTGATTTATGTCTTCTGATTGAGGAGTTTGATCTCCCTACAATAATGTGATTACTGACTATGAAGGACTTTTGCCATTTTCTTTGATTTCTGTCGTTATCTTTTCCCCTTCCTTTCCTTCCTTTTTGTTTAGCTGACTTCTTGTCATGACAAATTTTGATTCCTATCTCTGGATATTTTCTTTATGGTTATTATGGGGTTACATATAGCATGTTAATATTAAAACTATTTATTCTAAATTGGTACCAACTCTACTTATAAAAACACTCCTATGCTGTCCTACACTGTTCTTCCCCTGCTTTGTTATTGATGTCACAGAGTACATCTTTATACATTGTACCATTACCATAGATTTATAATTATGTTTATGCACTTGTTTTTTAACTCATATAAAAAATTAAAAGTAACATTACAAATCAAGATTATAAAAATACTTATTTTTCATTTGCCTGTGTTTTTATCTTTACCAGAGACGTTTATATCTTCATGTAGCTTCACGAAGTTATAGCTTCATGTATCTACTATCATCCCTCCATTTCAAATCAAAGGTCTCCATTTTTTTATGAACTCCCTCAGTTTTTATCAAGAATTATTTTTCTCTATCATAAATTTTTAGTTTTTTAGCATTTTAAACTTTTCTTTGTAGAAAAGAAGCTTATTTAGCTCACTTGCCCTCAATTTTATAGTAGTCTTGCCACATAATTGAATTCTTTTTTTTTAAATTTCACTTTATAAATATCATTCCAGCACCTTCTGATCTTCAAGGTTTCTTTTTCTTTTTTCTTCTTTCTTTTCTTTTTTTTTCTTTTTTTTCTTTTTTTTTTTTTTTTTGCTGTACCCAGTCCCCTGTGATACTCTATTACTGAGTTACACTCCAGTCCTTTATTATTTTGAGATGGGGTCTCACTAAGTTACTGAGCCCTCAAACTTGCAATCCTCCTGCGTTGGCCTCCCAAATCACTGGGATTACGGGTGCTCATGAACATGCCCAGCTCTGACAGTCAAGGTTTTTGCTGAGCCTTCCTTTTACATAAGTTACTTTTCTCTTGCCATTTTAAACTTTCTCTTTTGACAATTTGAATATAATGTGTTTTGGTACTGGTCTCTTTGGATTGATTCTAATTCAGATATGTTGAGTTTCTTGGATTTGCACATTATATATTTTAACCAATTTGGTAAATTTATGACCATTACTACTTCAAGTAATTTCTCTGTCCTCTTCTTCCCCTTCTGATTTCCCATAATGCCTATATTGATCAGCTGTATGGTATCTCATAAGTCCTTTGAGCTCTGTTCCATTTTAAAAAGTATATTTTCTCTTTCTCTTCCTCAAACTTGACAAATGCAAGGTCCTATCTTAAAGTTTAGTTTCTTTCTTGTGACTGCTCAAATCTGCTACTGAACCATTATAGTGCAATTTTCATTTCAGTTGTATTTTTTTCAGCTCTAGAACTTTTGTTTGGTTCTTTTTTATAATTTCTATTTCATATTCTTATTTGTATATTTTTCTAATTTCCTTCAGTTCTTCGTCCGTTTTTTAATTCTTTGAACAAATTTAAGATAGTTGCTTTTTCCTTGTGGTAAAATATACATAGTATAATATTTAGCATTTTAATCATTTAAATGTGCATTTAGTGACATTAAGTGCATTCACATTGTTGTGCAACCACCACTACCACCCATTCTTAGAACTCTTTCAACTTCCTAAACTAAAATTCTGTGCCCAACAACCACCAACACCCCTATTCCCAGCCTCTGGCAATCACCATTCTAATTTCTGTTTCTCTGCATTTCACTAAGTCAGTTACCTTGGATAAACAGAATCATGCAGTATTAGGGCTCTCGTATCTGACTTATTTCACTTAATGTAATGTTTTCAAGGTTCATCCATGTTACAGCATTAGTCAGTGTTTCCTTTTTTTGAAGCTGGATAGTATTTTATTATATATACATATATATATATATATACACACACACACACACACATAAACACATACACACACATACACACACATAAACACATACACACACATACACACACATGTACCACATATGTGCATTAACTGTCAACAAACATTTGGGTAGTTTCCACCTGTTGTGAACAATTCTTCTACAAACATTGTGTGTGTGTGTGTATGTGTGTGTGTGTGTGAAATGTTTGGAGTTTATGTCCAGAAGTTCTTTATATGATAATTCTATTTTGAAATTATACCATTTTATATTCCTGCAATCAATTCACAAAGGTTCTAGTTTTTCCATATCCTCACCAATATGGTGTTTTCTGGGTTTTGTTTTTTTGGTAATTCACCATGGCAATGGGCGTGAAATCACCTCTAATTGTGGTTTTGATTTGTATTTCCCTAATGACTAATGATTTTGAGCATCTTCTCATGTACTTATTGGACATATTTGTGTATTTTCTTTGGAGAATACCTATTCCATTCCTTCACTCATTTTTTCTTGGGTTGATTGCTGTTTTGTGGACTAACAGTTGCTGTAAATGCTTTGCCTAGTAAATTTTATGCCTCTGCTTTTTTTTTTTTTCATGGTGGGGAGACAGGTAATTTCTGCCACTTTACCTTCTTTGAAATGAACCATGCATGTTTTCTTGTTTGTTTGTTTGCCTTGTGAATTTCTGTTGAAAATTGGGCATTTGGGTATAATTACAAGTCTCTAAATAAATAAATAAACACTGAGCAGTTGAGAAACAGCCATTTCTTCTAGTTTTTATAGAATGGCTTTGCTTGGGGGAATTCTTCACTAATTAGCTGGGCTTGTTCTAGGCCTTAAAATAAGTCTAAACTAAAAGCTTAAGGTGGTCTTGGGTCTTTTGTGAGCACAAGTGTGTGTGACTTTTTCAACATCCCCTGAACCCTACAAGGCCGTTTTGAATATTTTACTTCCCCAAAGGATCTCCAACTACCTTCTCAGGGCCTTAAATGGCCTATTGCACTTCTCTTGATTCAGACAACTGCTGATCTAGTTACCTGTGCTTTTCATGAACAGCAACCACTGCTTCTTCTAAGTTAGTCAAAACAAAGGCCAGACTTTCACACTTCACACACTGGCCACACAGGTTAGATTCTTACAAATGAATTCTGCTCTGCCCCTGTTTCACAGTAGAGAACCAGAATCTGAAATGTTGCCTCTTCCAGATCAAAACTGAGCATTACCAGGGAGGCGGTAGAGCGAAGGTGTGCTAAAGTATGTTTTTTAAAAGTGGGGAGGGGAAAATGGGGACATCATGACATTTCCTACCATTGTGAATGTGCATTTTCTTGATTGGGTATTCTCTTGATTTCTGTGGACCTTTGATTATTTTCCTAATGTTCTCTAAGTTTATTTTAGTATTTTAGCCAGTGTTTTCTTTTTTAAACTTTCATGGGGGAAATGAGGGCTTCAGCTTTCAAGTTTACCATTTTGTTGACATCATGCATCAATTAAGGTTTTGTGACTTTTGGGGGAATAGATTGTTGGAGTATTGATGGAAATTGATATTTTTGAGTGCATGCTTCACTGAAATTTCTCTTAGGTATTATTTTGGATTTCTCAATTTTGACCATGAAAGTAACTAGAAACTCCAACTAGAAAGCAAAATAAAGAGGACTTAGAGAGTTATATTTAGAATTGGGGAGAAAAAAACTTTCTAATATCTCCTAAGAGGAAATCATTGAAGGCATTACTCAAAAGATCAATGTGTGTTATTTATGAAATCATAGGGGAGAAGTTTTTTTCTTTTTCTGATAGGGTTTAGAATATATAAGTATATTCTGAAAAGTAGGAGGACATATATCAAGTCCATTTGCCTCATGAAGAAATCAAAACTTGATAGATAGGAGTTTTAGATAGCATTCTCCCACTCTATCCTCCTGAAGATGGAAGATTCCTTTGCAGTTGGGAGCAGGATGTCTCCCTTGTTTGTTGGCTCACCTGAGAATGGTGCCTGGCACGTAGTAGGTATTCAATAAGTGTTTGAAGTAGGAATAAATGGTAAAAGCTAGTTTCCTATGGGAGGGAAAATAAAAACTTTGTATTCTTTTAAAAACATTCTTTATTGAAAGTCATAATGAAGGATAACATATATACTAAAAAGTGTACCTGTCATAATTCTATAGACCTGCAGGTTTTCATCAAGTCAATGGACCTGTGTAACTAGCTTGCAGATACAGAAACAGAATATTATCAGCAGATAATATTGGAAGCAAACATCTCCCTATCTCATGCTATTAATCACTACTGACCACCAAACCCCATCTTCCCCCAGCCAAAGAGTAACAACTGCCTTGACTTCTGAAATCCATGGATTTGTTTTGCCTATTATGGTACTTCATAGAGATTAAATAATACAATTTGTACTCGTTTTTTGTTTGGTTTTTATGCTCAACACTGTGTAAAACTGTATAGAAATATTTTATTTTGAAATTAATCAATGCTGTGTAAAATTTCACATTTATAGAAAAATAATCCCCAATGAGTGCCATTTTTTAGCACATTGTGATACTCTTCTGGGAACTCAGATATATGAATGTTGTTACTTGACAGTTTCTTAAGTTGTAGGTATCATTATCCCCATTTTATTGATAAACAAACTTAAAGGGAAGTTAACTAGCTTGCAAGTAATTAACAAACTTGGAATTGATGCCACCCTCATTTGGACCCAAGTCCCTCAGTCAACCATGCCCACACTTTACTAACCACAACTCTAATTGGTCTTTCCCACATAGGACTCCTTTAACGGTTTTAAATAAATACATATTTAGACAAACTAGGGGGAAGTGTGGGGCTGGTACTAATTTAGAGATGGCTGTCTTGTGGCCATCTGTACCACATGATGCAAGTTTCCCAGGGCCTCTTTGCTGTCTTGAGCTGTGTGTATGGTGACTCCTCTGGGTTCTTTGCCCAAGGCTGACTCAGGGATGTGGAACCCAGAAGGAGAGGAGGAATGGGCCTGGCTTGGCCTTTGTCTTACAGATTTGGGCCTCAGGATGAATTCAGGGAGGACTGTCTCCATCCGTGTCCTGTTTATCTATGGGTCCCAACAGCCACAGGGCACAGGCCCAGTTAGAGGTCAGGTTCACCAGCTGTTCTTAATTTCTCTGTAGGAGGTGGTGACCTTGGTTTGAATCAGTCCCAGTTGAGAAGGGTATTCCTGTGTCAGATTGTGAGCTGCATCTGTGAAACTTTTCTCCAGGGGCAATATCTCCCAGCCAGGGATTTAGCATGTTTAGTTCCCAGCTGTTTTTAACACACCATTCTGAAAGATGAGGTCTCCCCCTCCTCCTTATTAGGATTTCCTTGTACCAACATTTTGCCTTTCCTATTTTTGTAGGTCTTTCATGCTTCAGGCTCACACTAGCTCTTGCTTTTGCATCCATTTTTATAAGATATAAGCAAGCAAGGATCAAGACATCCATTTGGCACCAGCAAAGGCTGTCCTTAACATTGCGCTGTCTCACCAGATGCAGCTTATTTCCTCTGATGATGTAATTCTCTTTAAAAGTTTCCTTTTCCCTGGCTCTCCTTTTCTGTTATGCTTCCTGTGTCTCAGAGAGTGACTGTAAGATGGCTAAGCACAAATTCATTCTCCCTGCAGCCTCTTCATCTATCTGTAAGTGCCAAACTTATGTTGCTCCTGACATCCTGCCTGGCAGAGCCCAGTGCTTACTTTAGCCCTTGTGGTCTTCACAGCCACCTCTGGGGGAGACACACTGCTATTTCCATTTGGTAGAGATGAAGAAATCATTTCAAAAAGTTGATGTAACTCACCCTAGGACAGAGCTGGGAATTATATAAATTATTTAAAGTCAAACTGTCTATTCTACCCTATTACCTCTGACTACTTTCATCATTAGTAATTATAAAAGAATACCATCTAGAGGAAAAGAGGTCCCATCCTCTTTTTTTGTATATGCTTTAAAAAAAAATAGTTGTAGATAGACACAAAACCTTTATTTTGTTTATTTAGTTTTATGTGGTACTGGGGATGGAACCTTGTCCCTCACACATGCTAGGCAAGCGTTCTACACTGAGCTACAACCCCAGACCCATCCTGTAGTTTGTTGGTAGGAACTTTTAAAATAGAGGGTCCCTTGTATGGCATTTCTCTGTCCATTGCACCTATCCAAACACCTCCATACTTTAAAGCTCTGTTTAGGTGCATCTTCTTAAGCATACTTTGGGAGTGGTTCCTCCCAATGCCCTCGATGAGGTCTGTTTGGTCACCTATTTGGCACCTACTTATGGACACTTTTATTTTATTTTTCATATAACAGTGACTCCCCACCTACCATCACCAACCTTTTACTGGTGGCAGTTCTCTCATGTGTTTTATGTTCCAAACTGCCCTGAAAATAGATTGCAACAGGAAATATATAAATTGGCACTGGGGATTGAACTCAGGGGTGTTTAACCACTGAACCACATCCCCAGCCCTTTTTCATATTTTATTGTGAGACAGGGTCTCATTGAGTTGCTTAGTGTCTGCTAAGTTGCAGATGCTGGCTTTTGAACTTGAGATCCTCCTTCCTCAGCCTCCAGAAGCTGCTGGGATTACAGGTGTGTGGCACTGAACCCAGCAGGAAATATATTTTGATGAATGGGGCAGAACATATCTATAGGTTTTGTAGATGTTCTTTCATTTGGATTTGGTCTCCTCCCACCCAAATCCAAGGATTTCCTCTCAAGTTTCTCCCTTAATCACTACTCACAGAAGTGTTTCCAGGTTGCTCAAGAGTCACCTCCCAGGCCTTGTCAACCCATGCTGATGTCTCCCTTTTTGAGCTCCTATTCACATCTCTTAAAAACATCAGTCTTGCCAGGCGTGGTGGCGCATGCCTGTAATCCCAGCACTTGGGAGGCTGAGGCAGGAGGATCACAAATTCAAAGCCAACCTCAGCAATTTAGCGAGGCCCTAAGCAACTCAGTGAGACCCTGTCTCTAAATAAAATACAAAATAGGGCTGGGGATGTGACTCAGTGGTGGAGTGCCTGGGTTTAATCCCCAGTACCAAAAAAACAAAACAAAACAAAACAAAACAAAACAAAATCAGTCTTTAGTGAACTTTAAATCTAGGTAATCTCATATTAATAATCTCAGAATTACTTCAGGAAAATAGTACTCAATATCATTTAAACTGCTATTATTTACCAGGCACTGGTTAAGTGATGGCTGAGTGGGTTAAAGTATAAAGCTAGGGCCCATAGTGACCCTGTCCATGACTTCAAGGAGCCCAGCCTCTTGAGTGTCACGAGAGGGCTGCAGGGGGCAGGAAACCTAACGCAGGTTGGAGGAGTTGCTGCAGAGGAACTAAAAAGAATCCAGCGGAGATCCAAGATGGCGGACTAGAGGGAGGCTGCGTTCCTTGTTGCTCTGTAACTCAGGATTCAAAAAGAGGAGAATCTGATTCTCTGGGAAGCAGTCTCTACTCCTCATTGATCCCCTGCTGTTTACCACATCTGTCTACCTCGATCACCTGCAGTCTACCAGCCTAGTGACTACAGATGAGTGCAGATTGCTCACTGACCGCAGCCTATCATCTGTCACTTGCCTGTCTGCCTGCCCCTGGCCTGCCATCGCCTGCCTCTCACCTACTCATCGCCCACCAACCAAGGCTCATCTGCCGATTGTCCACCAGTGGCCTGCAGAGCCTGAAGACTGTCAGTGGATTGCCAGCTGCCTGCTGTTGCCTGGAAATTCACCATCACAGTACCCGCAGGTTTGGTTACACACGGCTGCCGCAATTTTGGGGGAAGAAAAAGCTAGGAGCAGCAGGACCACCAGCTTGACTGACAGCACACCACCCCCAGGGGTCCAGCCTGACTATCTGCACCCCACGCAGTCTTGGTGCCCATGCCCTGTGCTGCGGCTCACCATTTGCCAACACGTTTATTAACCAGTGCAGCCATTTTTGGATTATCCGCGAAAACCGTCATTAGGTGGGGCAAATCCCATCCTGAGACGCCCACTGGAGTCTGGAAGCTCATTGTCAGGTAGCTCTCATGCCTCAGGCTACTAAAGACTGGGAGAATTGAATAGGATATGATGGTTTTAGTGTAT
>JAJEJO010050218.1:0-14787 GCA_020662805.1 Glaucomys volans
GCTCCAATTCTGACCTCAGGCCCCAGTGATGGATCTTGCTTAGCTGCACCCCTAACTCAACTCAGTACTTTGGAAGAGTAGGGTGCACAAGCCTTACGTGAGGAGCCACTTTTCAAAACCCATGCTTTTCCTTTCTGTGCTGATCATGGAGTCTGGGACGCTACCTGTGCTGGTCCCTCCTTGATATCCTGGAAATTTTCCTCTGAGACAAATGACTAGATGGGTTTCAAATCTGCAGCCACAGGAAGGTGGGCATGGGTGGGGACAGGCACTGCCAGGTTCTAAAACCAGAGCCAGGTGCCTCCCACTACTGTTGGACCATTTGCCACGAGGACATCATCACCTAAAGTAAGCTTGGAAAGAGTCGATAAAATTTTCCTGGAGACCAATGCCTTCCTCAGGATCTGAGAAGCCCATCACCTGATCCGTGCTGTCCTGGGGACACATACCAGCAACACAGGGCTGTGGTGCTGTAGCTTAGCCATAAGAGGCCTCTGCTTCCTGCAATGTCCCTTCAGCATGCTCTAATGAGGAAGCCCACATCATGCACAGTGCACATGGGAAATGGGTTAAAAGGCAGGCTATCCTAGAAGAGCAAACACTGAAGGAAGGAAACAATTATGATCAGGGTCAAAATTAATGAACTTGAAAATAAAAAATAATCATGCAAAGAATCAACATAGCAGTGTTGTTTCTTGGGAAAGATTAACAAGATTGATAAGCCCCTATGCAAACATACCCAGGGGAAAATGAGAGAAGAGTTATGTTTAGAAAATTAGAGATGAAAAAGGAGAAATCCCCATAGATATCACAGGAATCCAGCAGATCATTATTGACTATTTTGAAAACTTGTACTCCAATACATTGGAAAACCTAGAAGAAATGGACACATTTCTAGATAAATATGATCTTCCAAAACTGAGTCAAGAGGAAAAGAAAACCTAAACAGAACAATAACTGGTAATGAGATAGAGGCAGTAATAAAAAGCCTTCCAGCAAAAACAAAAACCCAGGCCTGGATGGACTCCCAGCTGAGTTCTAACAGAAACCTTTAAAGAGGAACTAAGGCCAAGACTCTTCAAATTACCCCATGAAATAGAAAGGGATGGAGCACTTCCAAATCTATGAACCAGTATTGCACACGTACCAAAACCAGATAAGGACACATCAGGGAAAAACCTACACACCGACATCCCTGAAGAATGCAGATGCACAATTATGGGATATGTGGTTTTTCTCATAAGCAGAAGATGGAGAAGATAACAGAAAAGAAAGGTGGAATGGACCTCATGGAAATCACAGAAATATCAGGAGAGAAAAGGGAACAAGGTGTGGGAGGGGCTGTGGTGCTGTGGAGTGATATTGGCCAAATTATGTGATATTGCATGCATGTAGGAATATGGAACAGCACATCCCGCCATTATGTACAACTCTCATGCACCAGTAAAAATAAGGGAGAAAAGATTAGAATTTTCAGAAAATCTCACTTTGATGCTAGGCACAAACCCAGGAATGGAACAGCTGTTAAAACTTGTGTCAGAATTCACACTGACTGCTGTTCTGGGGGGCATCAGTCAGCCTACCCTTTAAGATGAAATCATGGCCATGACGTTTTGTGTGATGAATTCTGAGGTGGCACTAAAAGGAATACCAGCACTAGTCTTTACCAAGTGGCAGCCTTCTGTGGCAGGTTACATGGCTCTCTGTCAATTGAGTGCCCCAGTGGAAATGGGAAGGGATGGAAGTCACACTGAGGGGCGAAAAACCTCGAGGTGAGGACCCAACAACCAGCTGCTCCTTGGCACTGCATTTACCCCTCTCTTTTGTTAGCAATTATGAAGGTTTGATTTTCTCCTCATGGAAATTATAAAGTAGGTGCAGAATAAACACCATAGTGTATTCTGCTGTGAGTGAGGAGCAAGGACAGGTATTTAGAAAGCCAGCTGAGCCTAGCATTGTAAAACTCACCACCCTTATCAAATTGGCTATAGTCTCTGCCTTTGGCAGGATACTTTCCAGCCACAGCTTGCACATGTGGGTCTAGGTGGCTGTTCTTACTTCTTATCAGGGTCTTTATGGACTTTGGGATCAGGCTTATGTTCAGGAATATTTTCCTTCTGTTCACTTACAGCCATTGAAGGGACCAGTCATTACAGGTGCTGCATATTTCTGATGGACACAGTTCACTGAACAGTAAGAGCATTGGAAATAGGCATGCTTTCCTTGTCTTGTATCTTTGCCTTGACATTCTCAATGGTGTCACTGGGCTCCACCTTCAGGGTGATGGCACCCACCTATGAGTCACAGCACCAGGTGCAAGGTGGACTCCTTCTGGATGTTGTAGTCAGTGTGTGCCCATCTTCCACCTGGTTGCTGACAGAGATCAACCTCTGCTGGTCAGGGTGGATGCCTTCTATTTCTTAAATATTTGCCTTGACATTCTCAATGGTGTCACTGGGCTCCACCTTCAAGGTGATGGTCTTGCTGGTCAGGGTCCTCATGAAGACCTGCATCCCACCTCTTAGATGCAGCACGTGGTGCTCTCAGAGGTGGGATGCCATCACCCTGAAGGTGGGGCCCAGTGACACCACTGAGAATGTCAAGGCAACTCTCAGATGCAGCAGCAGGTGTAGGTTGAACTCCTGGTTGTTGTAATCAGACAGCTGTTTGTGGGCAAAGATCAACCGCTACTGGTAGGGGAGGATGCCTTCATTGTCTTGTATCTTTGCCTTGACATTCTCATTGGTGTCACTGGGCTCCACCTTCAGGATGATGGCATCCCACCTCAGACGCATCACCACATGCAGGGTGGACTCCTTCTCGATGTTGTAGTCAGATAGGGTGCACCCATCTTCCAGTTGTTTTTGGTCAAAGATCAACCGCTACTGTTAGAATGAGATGCCTTCCTTGTCTTGGATGTTTTCCTGAGCATTCTTAGTGGTGTTTCTGGACTCCACCTTCTGGGTGATGGCATCCCAACTCTGAGATGCAGCTCCTGGTGCAGGGTGGACTCCTTTTGGATGTTGTAGTCAGACAGGGTGCACCCATCTTTCAGCTGTTTGCCATCAGAGATCAACCTCTGCTGGTCAGGGAGGATACCTTCCTTGTCTTGGATCTTTGCCTTGATATTCTCAATGGTGTCACTGGGCAGGCTTCAGGGCTAGGGCAGGGACTCCATTGCAAGGGTTGGGGTGGAAGAGGGAGAGTCCCAGTGAGCACCATAGGCACAGTACTCAGCACTCAGCTGCAGTGTCATCTGAACACATGGTAGACCTGGGATGTGCATGGTGAACTGGCTCTGGAGGTGCTCCCTGCCCTTCACTGCATATTCTCCTGGTGCCCTAACTAGGAGTGAGATGTAAAAATGTTTTGATACTTTCCCTCAAGCGGGGGTTAAAACTTTCTTAACATGTCTGTCTCATGTTTATAAACTTAATTGATATTAACTAATTTATACTAATACTAATTAAATTATATATTAAATTATATGTTTAAATTATATATTAAAATTTCATGAAGTAATATTCAAATAAGAAACTAAGATTAGTTTAAAATTAAAACACCTTACCTAAGTTGTCAAGAGACCCATTTTAGAAAAATTAAGATGTATACATAAAAACCTTAAAATTAATATTCCTTAATTCATAGCTATTATAAAGATTAAATATATTTTTATTCTAATTTTATATTGTATTGTCCTTACTAACATTACAACTACTACTTGTTAATTCCTTAAACAAGTACCATTTCTAATAGAACAGCTTAAGTAAATTTAAGATAAAGGACATTACTTATAAGTCAAACAAATTGTAAAACTGACGACCCTTCACACCTCTGGATTACCAGAGGGTCTGCCTCTTTCTTGGCAGACAACTCAGTCCTTCACACTATAGAACTGCCCAGGGTCAGTTTTAACTAGACGAAGCTGGAGATGAAACAGGGAAGAGGCCATGGAGTGCATCTCTCATGAAGCCCAATACAGCACAACAAACCCTCGCCAGCCTACAGCACTCAAAGAGTGGTGCCCCATAGTCCCAAGGACAGAATCTTTCTCCCATATAAGGTGGTCACTATGGGGATGGTCTGATTAGTGGGACTGAAGGTGTTGAAGCACAAGTTGCACCCTGTCTTAGGCCTCCAATTTGGGAACAGATGAACATGGCCCCAAAGGCAGATGTGAGATCTGTGTCTAGTCTGGGCTCCCAGATCCCTTTGGTGGTATGGGGACAGACCTTTCAGTAGAGGAGGTCTTTCTTGGTGTGGTGCTGGTTCCCCCAGGAGAGCTTAAGGTGTTCTGCTTGGGCAGGCTTTGGGGGATGTCAGGAACTGTAAGAACACCAGTGGTGACTTGCCCTGGTTTGCAAGCTACTTCTGTCCCTTGGTCCCCTTGTTGGTGGTCTGCCTAGAGACACTGGAGGAACTCTGGCCCAAGCTTGCCTTAGGTTGCTGCCTGTGACTTGGGGTCCCTCAAGACCCCATGTGTATCTCCTTAGTGCACATGGCCCAAAAGTCTCATAAGAGATCTGGGAGCAAGTCTGGGCTCTCAGATCCCATGGATGTAACATCGACAGATGAGCTAGCACAGGTAGCCTTTCTGGAGTTGGTGTTGGTCCCTTGACCTGAGCTAAGGTGTCCCTGGGTGGGCAGGTGTTGGGGGGTGGCACTCAGGGTAGGAAGTCCATTGTTTCCTTGCCCCCTTTTGCTCTTGTTCTTATGTTTCTTGGGTACAGTGGTAGTACTCTGGCTAGGGGCACTGCTGATGTTCTGTCCCAAGCTTGCCTGATTATGTTCTCCTGTTTTGGGGGGCCCTCTACTTTTTGAGATTGTAATTACTTTCCTGGGAGTAGCCAGACCTCGGGACAAGTCGGTCTTTCCACTTGCCTTGAGGTAACTCTCTCTGGCAGCCTAGAAGTGGATGCAACTTGGTTGTCCTGCCTGTTCTTGGGACAAACACTGACCCCAGGCCCCAGCCTCTGGGGGGCAGCCACAGAGGCAGAGGTCAATGCACTCAATGCCCCAGCAGGCCTTGCAGCCTGGCTGCCAGCAGAATGTGCCTGGGTGCTGCCATGGGAAACCATGGTGGGTTTTCTGTGTTTGTGAGCCCCAAAGGCTGAGAAGTTTGGGCTTCCCAAGGCTGCGGGGCCTGCAGTCCAGGGTGGGATTGGGGCTGCCATTAGACCTGGAGCTCCAAGGTGTCCATACTGGGTGCTGGCAAAGGTGAGGGCTGTGGGAACCCCAGGCATTGATGGAATGGTGGCTCCCAGGATGAGACGCAGCTTCCCATATGGAGTGTGCCAATGCGCCCTTCGAGCCTGGTGGCTGGCGCCATCTATAGGGAAGGATCTGTGAGTAGTGCTGTGCTTTGGGCCCTGGTGAGAGGAGAGGAAGCTCCTACCCAGGCTGGATGGAGGTCCCAGATGGAGGGGCTGGGAAGGCATAATGGTGTTGATGGCTCCAAAGGGAGCTACTGGCTGTGGAACCATTCCTGCCAATGTGCTGGGAGAGGGCCTAGGAGGAAGAGCCCAAGCAGCAAGTGGCAGGCTGGAGGCGATGGGATGCTGAGGTTGGAGGTGGGAGGGTGACCCTGGGTGGAGAAAGAAGAGCCCACCCACATTGGGGTGGTGGCCCCCACAGTGGCAGTGCCAGGGTGGTGGGGTAAGGTCTGACTAAGGCCCCCTGATGCCAGAGGCCTGGCCCCTCCCGAGGCAGAGGGGGCGCATGCATGAGCTTGGGGAGCCATGGTACAGTTGTCCCAGATGATCTGGGTCTCACCCATGAGAAAGCCGGTGATCCCATGCACAGCTTCCTTCTTCTCCCGGTCTATGTCCTCAGCAGTGACTGGCCAGGCCAGTTCCAGAGGTGGTGGCAACCTCAGAGGTTCCCCTCGGCGGCAAGGCAGCAAAGGAAACTTGCGCTTCCGTGGCCTGCCAGTGTCCCCCGTAGCTGAGCCCTTCTTCCTGGGCAATGGCTGTCCTGCCCTGCCTTCTGCCACCTTCTCATCCTGGGTCTTCTTCGGTAGAATCCCTGAGGATGAAGGGCTTCCCAGGGGCAGCTCAGAGTTGGAAGGGCCTGGAGCCCTCCTCTTCAGGGCTGGGACACCTCGACTGGAGCTGTAGGAGCTGCTGATGGCATTTCTCTTGCGGCAGCAGCTCCTACAGGTGGCCTGGGACATGCCAGCTCTGTCTCGGGAGCTCTGGGTGCAGAGCTTCCTCTGCAGAGCCCCAGACCTGGGCACAAAGGAAGGGAGGGGGCCATGGGCCACCAGGGGCCTGAAAGCAGATTGTGCTCCTGTCATTACTTTGGAGCTTCCCCTCTGAAGTTCTCTGTCTTCGGGTTTTTCTGCTTTCTCGGGCTCCCCTTGACCACTGTATCCAGGGGCTGTGTGCACAGTCTTCCCTGGACAGTAATCTTGGTGCCTGGAGCTGGCCAGCAGCACCTTCCTGCTCCTGTGCCCTACAAGGCATCTGCTGGATCTGATGGTCTGAGCTGCAGGAGGGGGTGGAAGGTGCAGCAGACAGCAGCATCCTCCTCACCAGACCTGGCATGCGGACGATGGAGGACATGTCCGCGTCTCCCAGGACGTGTAGAACAATCCTCAGGACTCCAGACAAGCACCTCCGAGGCACTCGACTCAACCGCCAATGTGCCCTTGCTGAATGGCGGCAGGATGAGCGGGGAGTGTTCCTGCGGGACCAGGCAGCCCAGAGTGGCCAAGGAGAGTAGGGAAGTCAGCTGGCACTCTGATAGGGCTGTATGTGGGATGCTGCTGTCAAGTCCCTGGGGGACAGGGTTGGGGGAGAAGGCTTGCCATGTGAAGTACCCATGGCAACAGTTAAGGCTGGGGGCAGAAAAACCAGTGGGGACTGCAAGGGATCCTTCCAAGGCCAACCTGACTTCAGGAAAAACAGCTGAGACCTCTTCCCCAAATGCAGCTTCCTAACCTATGAATACAGAACCCTGGGCACGAGCAGATAATTTTTGCCTCACGGCACGAGGTAGGATTGCAACTGTAATGGACACGCACGTGCCACATCTACGGGCATGCAAAGTCGGAGTCCATGCAAAGTCCGCGTGAGTGCATAGTCCTCGTGACTGCAACGTTCGCGTGCATGGAAAGTTCGCGTGTGTGCAAAGTCCACATGCATGCAAAATCTGCAGGCGTGCAAAGTCCGTGTAAGTGCAAAGTCCACGTGTGTGCAAAGTACGTGTGAGTGCAGAGTCCACGTGCATGCAAAGTCCGCGAGCATGCAAAGTCCTCGTGCGTGCAACGTCCACGTGCATGCAAAGTCTGTGTGAGTGCAAAGTCTGCATGCGAGCAAAGTCCACCTGTGTGTCCAGGATGCAAGAGGGATAGGCGGAGGAACTGTGCGGGTGGGTCCTGGGGGGACTGTGGAGCGCTGACACTGGGGTCATAGATCCAGATCCTGCTGGGAGCTCTTGCAATGGCAGAAATCTCTCCTCCCATGCCCCGCCCCTGAGCTGTCAGAGAGCTGTCAGAGAGCTGTCAGGGAGCTGTCTGCTGTCCCACAAGGGCCTGACCAGACAGAAGGGGAACAGCTGAGGAGCTCCACTGTCTCAGGAAATTCCATTGCAGAGGTTCAAGGGAGTTGAGGGAGGGAAGCACCACCGGGTGCAAAATATGTTCCTGGGCACACAGGAAATGCCACAAGACCCTGGCCCTGCTGCTGCCAGGGGGACCTCTGGAGGGGCTGAGCTCAGGGACAGGGCAAGGGGACTGCATGTAGATTTTATTTTTGTAATTACATGTTACTGAGGAAAGGAACACATAGAAGGTCCCTTGCAGGAAAGAGGTGGAGGACGCCCTGGAAGACTGGAGAGCTCTGCCCTTTGGCTCCCTGACCCGTCCTTCTGTCCCATCCCAAACCCTCCAGGGTCCAGCCTGCCCCGCCCCCGCCACCCTGTGCTGGCCTGGGTGTCTCAGGGACCCACCGAAGCGGCCGTGTGGACCCTGGGGACCTCATTGGCCCAGCCCCTTGCCTCACCTGGATGACCGGTGCTACCTCAGGAAGCCCCAGGAGGCTGTCGTCATCCCAGAAGTTGCCCAAGCGGGGTGGCGGGGGCACAAGCTACTGAGGCCTTGTGAACTTGGTGCGGGTCCCTGGTCTCGCCCCTGCCTCTCGAGATAGCACCAGCCCCTTCCCAGTCCCTCAAGGCCAGGAGTGCTGCGTGAACTCTTGGAAGGGCAGGAGAGGTGGCCCTGGCTGCTGGAGGCCCTTGCCAGAGCTGGCTGTGAGGGGACTGCCTTGCAAGGGATCCTTATCCTTATCCTTATCTGCCACTCCTCTCTTCTTTGCATATTCATGAGGCTTAGCTCCGCCCCCTCTCTGGAAAGCTGTGGAGAGAAAATACATTACTCATGAGGAAGGATAGGCCCTGCCCCAGAAGGCTGGGCTGATTATTCATGAGGAATTGTCACCCCACCCAGAATGGCCAGGCTGGTTATTCAGGAGCTTGAGGGCAGAGGTTTGTTCCTCCAGCTCCTGCACTGACCTGGAAGGGTTCCCTGGCTTCCTTAGGCTTTGTACTGTTGGTTGAATTTCTGCTGGACGATGCAGCAGCAGGGGACCAACTCTGTGAAGATGATGGCGGAGACCACTGTGAAGGTGAGAATGATGATGAGGTTGACATTCATGAGTTCAATTTTCTTGCAATCCTCAGGATGCATGTGGTTCAGGGACACCTCATGTGGGGTGTAGAGGAAACCCCCACCCTGAGCATCTCTATCTCCTTAGCCACCATGTGCAGACCATGAGGGTGGAGATGCCAGAGAAGGCCACAAAGCTGGGAGTTGGGGGTTGGACTCAGCTGCCACCCCCAGGGACTAACTGGGTTCTCATGCAGGTTAAGCCTCTGCAGGCTGGCCAAGTTGGCAAAGGTAATGGTAGCATGTCCTTCAGGTCACTGTCTGGTAGGAGCAGCATCCCTAGGGACCCCAGGGCTCTGGCACACAGCTCTAGTGCCTCTAGCACATTGTAGCTTAAGTCCAGGGGCACCCGACAAGGCAGGGAGCCTGCCTGCTGGGCCTTAAAATCTGCTGGCAGTTTCAGCTGAGGTTCAGCAACTGTAGAGAAGTCAGACACTCCAGAAAGGTGTCTGGGATGAGCTCAACCTCATTGTAGCTCAAATCCAGGTTCAAGAGCTGGGAGAGGGGTAAGTGCTGGTGTTCTGCCTAGGATTCCAGAGGGACAGGGATGACTAGCCTTCCCAAGGTGTGGAGGCCCTCACTGCCCTGGGACAGCCTGGAGAGGAGACTGATGAAGTTGTTGGACATGTTCAGGTGGATGAGTTTGCAGAGTTGGCCAGGTTGGGTGAAATGAAACACTTTGTTCTCCCCCAGGTGGAGGAGCCGGGCCAGCTGGTATTTGTCCTGGGGCTCCCCAGCTGTCTGAAAGACCTGGGTACTGTTGCAACTCAGGCCAAGCACCCACAACTGCTGGAGGCTGACCTCAGAGATGCAGGCGAGGGAATTTCTGGAGAGATTGAAGTGGGCCAGGCAGGGCAGGGCCTCAAAAGCACCATATTCTTGATGTCCATCAGCAAGTAACTGGATAGGTCAAGGCACTGCAATGCAGGCATGCCCCAGAAAGTGTGGCGGGCAAGGCACGCCAGGCTGTTCTCTGCCAGGGAGAGTGTAAGGAGGCTGCGTGCCTCGCCTGGCAGCTGCTCCTTCAGGCCACTCTTCAGACTGTTCCCAGACAGGTCCAGGGAGGTCACATGCAGCATGGTGCCCGGACCACCAGCATTCAGTGCAGTGCACACAGCCAGGTGGTTGTGGGCCAGATTGAGGTGCTCCAGGAGGTAGCCAAGCCTTGGGTCAGCACAGCCAGGAGCAGCAGGATCTGGTGGCTCATGGCTCTGGCTCAGCACAGCAGCTGCCACTCCTCTCTGGGGGAAGGCAGCCTCCACACACTCTGTGCAACCCTGTCCCAGGTACCTCTGGAGCCAGACGCTGGGGTCACTGGCAGCTATTCCTGTGCCCCAGTAGAAGCCGGCCTCGCAGTAGTCTTCATTTACATTCTCCAAATGGTTAATGGACTCCATGCCATCCACTAAAGCTCTATTCCTTAGAGAGGAAGACCTGTTGAGGTCTATTCCTTCTTAGGAATAGACCTCTATTCCTAAGACCTGTTGTCTTCCATTATTTTGCCAAATTTTTCTCTGAGAATTCTGCTGACATAGAGCCTGAAGTCTCATGCCCTCCAGTTCTTTGTTTCCAGGGCTCTGTTGCATATACAGAATAACCACAATACCTGAGAAAATTCTAATGTTCCATTTGGGACAAGAACTTAGAGCTAAAACAGCTGCCCACCTCCTACTTCTCCATCCCCCAGAGAGAGTTGTTTTATCCTGTACAGTTACTTTTCATTTAACAGGGCACTAGTATATTCCAATACTCTGAGTTCCACCTTGACTCTGTCCTCAAGCCTCCTCAGACCCACCAACTTCTGAAAGATCTTGGGAACTGCTCACCTTCCCCTGCATTTCTACACTTTCATTCTCTCCATCTCACATCCTATAGATTCACAGCCTCAAATAAAATATTTGTTCAAGTTGGGTTTTTGAAGACATTAAATGTGATTTCTGTCACAGTCTCTGTTTACAATGCTAACCAAGCCCACCAGACAGTATTCACTGTCCAAGATAATCAAGATGGCACCTGAGTGCTTCTGCACGTATGTTATGCACACACTGCAGTCAAATGGTGTGTGGTGAATGAGTGAGCTTGGCATACGTTCAAAGCAGGCCGGTTAAAATTGGACCCTGGATTAATGTATGGCAATTACAAATGGGAATATTGGAGGGGTACAATTTGGGGGAGAATGAACATAGTTGTGTCTCTGTTAGTCTGACACATATCTATGTGCACTGATTTCTTGTTCTGCAATGAATGGATTGAGTGTTTCTGGGTGTGTTGTTGGTATGTTTGTGCCTCTGTGTGTTCATTTTTGTGGGGTTTACCTGTTCATTGTAAATAATGAAATATTATCTGAGATTAAAGCAATCAGTGTTTTTGTGAAATCTCAGAATAAAAAGAAAAGAATATGAAGATATGAAAATCAATGTCTATAAGGAAGAAACATGAGTTTTGAAATCAGGTTTATTTTATTTTTATTTTTTGTTCTAATTACTTGTACATGACAGTAGAATGCATTCAAACATTTTGATAAATCATACATAAATGAAGTGTAATTTATCATTTTTATGATTGTACATATTGTAGCCTGAGGTTTATGTGTAACACAAATTAATTCATGTAGCATACAAATTAATGAGCATGAACCAACTAGAGTCAAATGCAGCATAGTTGAGTTTTTTGTATATAATGATGAGTGACAGGAGCTAAGACACAGGGGAAATAAAGAGAAATTTCTCAAAATAAGAAATAAATGTGGTCATCAAATATATGAAAAATGTTCAACATCTCTAGCAATTAGAGAAATACTAATTAAAACTACTCTAAGGTTTCATTTTACTCCAGTCAGAATGGCAATGGTCAAATGATTTGAGAATCAAATAAAAGGCACTGTACGAAAAGTGTTAAAACTTCAATTCTTTTGTTGACCAAAACTAGTACGGAAGCAATTCTAAACAGAAATTCTGTCATATTCTCTCCTTTTCCAGAACCTTACCTGTTTACAGTTGTAAATGAGAAACACATAAAAGCTATGGCAGAGTCTCTGCTGAAGTGACAATCAGGAAGAAGTCCACAATGTGCCTGGAGACGGGAAGGAGGGAATACAAAGGTCACTAGGATACAAACACTAGCCCCCCAGAGAAACAAATGTCATCAGAAAATTCATCACAGATCCTTCCCAGCAGGTGACAAAGAGAAGAAGGTCAGTCTAGAGGTTTTAGAGTTGAGGAGCCACTATTTGTGTGTTTCCTTAGGTCCCCTTCCTGGCTTCTCTGGCATGCTGCATGAGGTCAGCAAATCACCAGAACACAGTACAGACACCATCACTGTGGCCCAGCCCTTTGGTCTCCTCTCTATCCACCTGCCAGCCCACATGTGGAGCCCTTGACAATAAAAGGTCAGGAAGTGGACCCCTTCATAGTCTCTCCCAAAACTTGGACCCAAAGGAAAAAATATTGGCACTTTCTTAGTACAAAGCCATTTCAATATTTGAATAGTTCAAGATTTTTGTTATTTTTGAATGAGAACAAAGTCCATGTGTGTTGGGCTTCATTGTAATTGCAGAGAGCAACCCTGGGATCATAGCCACAAATATGCAATTGTTGAGCAATTAAATAGAAGCAGAGGCATGATATTTTTGAAAAACTTTCTATAAATTAGGTAAATCATTCTATAAAAAATCTAATCATAATCTGTATATTAGATGGAATCTGGAGAAGTAACTTAAAAAAAAGCATAAATATACTATAAGAAAAATGTAATAAAATCCAAACAGATGAATAACTTCATAAATAATGATATTCCTAAAATGAATGCCCAAATCTAAAGGATTTTTAAAAAATAAAAATTTATTGACAACAAAATAAAAACTGGGGATTGAACCCAGAGGCGCTGAACAATTGAGGCACATCACCAGCTCGCTTTATTGTTTAATTTGAGACAGAGTCTTGTTGGGTTGCTTAGGGCCTCTTTGAGTTGCTGATGCTGGCTTTGAACTTGTGATCCTCCTGCCTCAGCTTCCAGATTCACAGAGATTTCAGGGTAGCACCACTGTGCCTATTTCAAAACTGCTCTTATGATTTTACATCAACAAAAATTTTTCAAATTCACAAACTTTGATTTGCTCCTATTGAACATTACCTCTGCTTGTGGGCAATTTCAATAATATGATCATTATGTATTTGTGGTGACCAAAGGAAATCACTTAAAGTAAGGAAAATGTGAAATTAGAATAAAACACCATTCAAAATGCTATCATAGTAAGTTATGAAAATATTACATTATGAAAAATACTTGACAGAGAACCTGGCAATTAGTAAACTCTCCATAAAAGCTATATCCATTTTCTCATCTGATTATTCTTGTCCCACAATACAGTTGATCCAATATTAACAATTTTCTTCATAATTTCTCAGAGCCCAGATTTTCTGTCACATTTTTGAAAAACTTTTAAACAAATTTGGAATACATTGGGCAGTGAGAAATTTAGTATCATACTCAGGCCACATTTGAATTAAAAATAAAATTGTCTACAAATTTCAATCATAATTAAAATGCATATAAAATTGTTCTCTGAGTTCTTTTTAAAGAAAAAATACATGATCCAGAAATATCCATACATACATACCTACATTTATATGGTATATATCCACACAGTACAACAATAAATATGACAGGGAAATATATTTTTAAAAGTTGTTGTTCTGCTGTAGTAAACCTACTTTGTGGGAACAAAGATAATTGCTGTGTAGGCTCTTAATTTTTCTCATGTAATTGTCCAAATGTTAGGAACATAGAAATCAGCATGTTTCTCTGATCCATGATCTTGAGAGAAGAAATGTTAATAATTATTTCCTTCTTGTTTTTTTGTGTGTGTCTTTAAGCTTCCACTTTTTAGCTTCAGCCAATGATGCAAACGTTTTGCCCAATTTTAAAGATCTTAGATTTCAGAGTTTTAATTTGCAATAGATTAGTAAACACAGATGATAAGTTTTGTTGACATACTTCCATAAATTCCAATGAGAAATATATATTCTGCGGGCCTAACAGGAATTGAACCCAGGGGCACTCCACCACTGAGCCACATCCCCAGCCCTATTTTATATTTCATTTAGAGACAGGGTCTCAGGGAGTTGCTTAGTACCTCGCTTTTGCTGAGGCTGGCTTGATTCCTTCTGCCTCTGCCTCCCAATCTGCTGGTGAGAAATCAATCTTAGTCATTAGGGAAATAATGACTTCTTCAAAAGTCAAGTTAAAGGTCCAATTATTCTTTACTGATTCTGCCTGCTCTATGAAATTTTCGTATATGTGTTAAGAAGATGATGAAGGAAATACTTTAAATCAGAGTACCAGATTTCTACTTCCAAATGGTAGACTGAAAAGCTATGTGACCCTGGAAAAGCATGAAATGTCCCTGAGCTAAAACTCCACGATTTAGAAAATAAACATATCATATTCAACTGTTAATAAAATTTCCTATTTCCAAACTGAAACTTTAAATGACTAATTATTGTTCAAGAACATATTACAACAGAATCTCTTAAACTCTACTTTCATGAATATAAATTGCTGAAATCATTTTGGAAATAACCTTGAAATTATCTAAATTGATTTAAAATAATTAGCTTTACCTATCAAAGTTAAAGACACACACACACACACACACACACATATACACACACACTCCAAGGCTCAATAACACATGGCCCAGGGAAACTCCTCTAAATATCAATCAGGAGGTTCGCTTTGTAGTTCTCATGGCAGCAATATGGTATACCTTAAAGCTAGAAATAAAACCGTTTTACCACAAAAAGAAATTAGTGAACAATTTGCATAAAGGACAAAACAATAAATTACATAATATAAAGCACCACATAAAAAGCCAACTTTTTAAAGAAAAAAGTCACATTTAGACTGACTACATTTCTAGAAATGTACTAATAACTATTAGTATGGCACTCATAGATATAACAAACTATAATTGATATCTAAAAATAATATAAAATGGTAAAAAGGTGTTTATCTCTGAGATAGAGGGAAAAGATAATGATTGCTGAAGAGTCCTCAGTTGACATCTGACATGTATTTACATTTCCTTCTTTTTTTCACTCCAGTGGACCCCTTCCTCCCAC
>JAJEJO010050221.1:0-126322 GCA_020662805.1 Glaucomys volans
ACTTTGTTTCTCCTTTGATGGACTCTTTCTTTAGGGTAGTTCCTCCCCATGATGACTGAGATTGTTATTTTTCATTTCTTCCTCTTCGAATATTTTGTTGAGAATGTTCTGTAGGGCAGGCTTTCTCTTTGTGAATTCTTTAAGCTTTTGTTTATCATGGAAGGATTTTATTTCATCATCAAATCTGAAGGTAAGTTTTGCTGGGTATAAGATTCTTGGTTGGCATCCGTTTTCTTTCAGAGCTTGAAATATGTTGTTCCAGGCCCTTCTTGCTTTTAGGGTCTGGGCTGAGAAATCTGCTGATATCCGTATTGGTTTCCCCCTGTAGGTAATCTGCTGCTTTTCTCTCGCAGTCTTTAAAATTCTATCTTTGTTTTGTATGTTAGGTATTTTCATTATAATGTGCCTTGGTGTGGATCTGTTGAAATTCTGTGTGTTTGGTGTCCTGTAGGCCTCTTGTAATTGATTTTCCATCTCATTCATGATTTTAGGGAAATTTTCTGATAATATTTCCTTGAATAGATTATTCATACCCTTGGTTTGTATCTCTGTGCCTTCCTCAATCCCAATAACTCTTAAATTTGGTCTTTTCAGGATGTCCCATATTTCTTGGAGGTTTCATTCATGATTCCTAACCATCTTCTCTGTTTGTTCGACTTTGTTTTCAAGATTAAATATTTTGTCTTCATTGTCTGAGGTTCTGTCTTCCAAGTGATCTATTCTGTTAATTATGCTTTCCATTGAGTTTTTCACTTGGTTTATTGTTTCCTTCATTTCCTTGTTTCCTTCAAGAATTTCTGTTTGTTTTTTTCTCAGAATTTCTATCTCTTTATTGAAGTGATTTTTTGCTTCCTGCAATTGCTCTACTAGCTGATTATTCATAGCCTGAATCTGCTCTCTCGTCACATCATTCTCTTCTCGGATCTTTTTAATTATGAACATTCTGAACTCCCTTTCTGTCATTCCTTCTACCATGCTGTCTTTGGGTTCTCTTGATATATCATCTAGGTTTGATTGGGACACTTTCTTCCCATGTTTTCTCATGGTGCTCGTGTATCTTCCCCTCTAGTAGTGCGAATCCGAGGGATTACAATTTCCCTGTAAAGACTTAAAGTGTCCCTGCAGATTTCCAGTAACTCAGCTGTTGCTTGAGAGGTGCTTGATCAAGCGGTGACCCAAGAAAGGTGCTGTCCCACTACCTCCAGGTTGGGAATGATCAATGCTTCTGGGCAGAGGCAGTCTAGTGTTGATAGACAATTAGATACAGCAAGGTGGTAGACTCCGGGCCTGGGTGTGGACCTGGGCACTAGACCAAGTTGGGGTGGTGTCACAGAACTCTGCTCAGTGATGGAGACCCTGGGCTTTAGAGCCCAGGATGGCCTGAACTCCTCGCTGGGGGCTCAGGGGGTGGCACGTGGTTGCTCTCTCCTGGGGACACTGTAAGCTGGCACCAAAGGCCCTAAGCTCCCTGCCAGAGTCAGCGACCCCAGCAGCTCCCGGCCAGACCTCTCCAGAAGCTGCGGGAGGCCCCAGGCAGCTGAAGATGGGCCCTCTCTACCAGGGAAGCTGCAAAATGGCGCCGAGGAGTCCCAACTCCCTGCTGGAGTCAGCGATCCCAGAGGCTCCCAGCCAGACCTCTCCAGAAGCCGCGGGAAGCCCCAGGCAGCCTGAGATGGTCGGTCTTTGCCTGGGAGGTTGCTGGCTGGTGCCGGAGCCTGGCCAGTAACTCTAAAGCCGCTGCTGTGGACCCGCACTCACTTGCTGGCTGGCGCAGACCCAGGTCGGCGACTCCGAAGCAGCTGCAGGGTCCGGCACTCCCGGGTGGTAGCTGCCCGCGGCCGGGCCGAGCCCAGCCCAGCTGAGTTGGTTCTGGAGCGGCCACTGGGGACGCCTTATATATGCTTTGAATATAAAATCTCATTGAGAGCCATATTCCTGCTGTTTGAATCCTGAGCAAGTAGGAATCCACGGAGCAAGTAGGAATGTAGCCTTCCTCTAGCCCGCCATCTTGAATCCACAATATGCATCTTGATTGTGATATATCATCTCTGGGGGAAAACCTACCATAATTCTTTACAGAATTGTCTTCTCCCCTGGGATTTTAGAGCAGTGTTTTTATCAAGATATTAATGCGGGATATAAAGCTGCAAGTGGTAGAAGAGGGAGGAGGAATGAGACTGAATATGGATGGAATGAAGTGAGGTTCAGATGCAGAATAAGTCTTATCCTCAGGAGCACAGGACTCTGGCTCCAACTAGAATATGACTGAGTATGGCTTAGATGACTGGAACCTGTCAGTCTGGTAATTTTTGACTATGTCTCATTTGGAAATTCTTGATCTATTCTACCAAAGCCCTATAAATTAAAGCATGATAATAATAATATTTTATGTATAAATATGGTTCAGTTCTATTAAGTAAAACTAGGTTCAAGATTCTCTTATAAGCATCACAGAGACAAAGGTGATAAGACATAATAAATTATTAAGAAGTTTAGAGTGTAAGACATGAGGACATCAAACAAGTTTGTAAAACTGTAATGCAAGTCAAAATGTAACCAACAACATTAAGCGAAAGTTCAAACAAAGTAGATTTGGGACGCAATGGGAAAAGGCATCATGTCCCAGCATGAGAATTGTGAAGATTTTCATGGAGGAAGCAACAGATGAGATAGGCTTTCAAGAACAAGCAAGATCATAGGAGTAAAATGTTCCAGAAGATGAGCCAGCATAAGCAAGAACAGAGAAGTGTGGATTTTAGAAAACTAAAATCCTCTAGTTTGGTTGTATTCTAGAATAGGAGTGGGGGAACCATGGAATTATGACTAGAAAAGTTGATCTAGTTATATTTTGGAGGAACTTGAGTAAGAACCCTAAGGAGTTTATACTTCATTTGGAAAATAAGTTTTTGAAAAACCTGTAGTGAACATTTATTTTTGATTTTGCCTGCATACTACTTAGACCTTTTTCTCTTTAGGGAATTCTCCTTATGAGGTTCATGAAGGGCAAAGACCTGTAAATACTAAATTTTTACTTTTTCAGTCTCCTTTGCAGTTAGAGTTAGGCTATGTGGCCTAGTATCACAGGAAGGCAGAGCCAGGAGCTCTCTTTTTTTCTGGCAAGAGTGACAAGGGCTGCCAGGTCAAGCTCCTACCACAGCCATGACAAGGTGTGCAGTACAGTCAGTTCTGGAAGGTCAGGCACTGTTCCTGGCAGCTTGTCTTTGAGACCTCTCAAAGCTTCAGTCAGCTCACCCGTATCCGTTAAAAACTTTTGGTTGTAGAAAATGTCAAACTCACAAAAGTAGAGGTCAGTTTCAGACTGGATGCTTGGCAAGAACACTCCATAGTTGTTACTTTTAGGATCACAGCAGATCAGGAGGCACATAAGGGTCAGTTGTTTCTTTTTTCATGTTCTTCAGATGAACCAGGTGGATTCAGGTGTAATCAACCTGGTCCACCTCGTATGAAGTTCCAATCTGTCTTTTTCCTGGTAAAATTGCTTGGCACTGGAGAAGAGCATGGAGTAGAATAGGAAAATAAGGTTATCCAAGGACAGTAGATTTATGGGAATAAATGAAGCCTGTTTGTGGAGCTCCCTTCATCTCTTTGCATCAGAACCGATAGCCCCTTCTTTGTTGTAAGTGACTCCTGCAAATGTCAGGGTGAACAAGATATTTTAGATGTTTATAATGGCAAACAACAAGTATTATATGTTTGCCAGCGTTACACATTTGAAAAAAGTCTTTTGAACTACACTAAGAAAAGTGTAAATAGAATAAGTACATGATCTTATTGATTAGCTACATGAAGGCGAGATAAGAATAAAAATCTACTCTGCTGCTGTTTTGTATGATGTGGATTTTCTTAGGAAGAGTGAACTTAAAAATACAAATATTTTCCTCAGGAGTAAATGATACATTCTCATTACATAAAACTATTAGAATAAAATTTGAAAATTCTGAAAAGCCAAAGGAAAAAATGAAATTATTCATTACAGGACAAAGAACTGTAGCTCACACAAATGCTCACCATTTACTTGCCTCATTTCCTTTGCAGTGAGGGTCATCTCTGTGATTTGGGTTCTACTCCATGAGCCTACGTGACTGTATGACTCAGAGACCCTTTCTGACATTTTTGCTGAATTTTGAGTTCCATTTCTCTCAGTGTATTTCTTGCCTTAGTTAATATTCTTCTGTATGTAAAGCACCTGGAACAATATTTAATACTTAGTAGGTATTGAATGAAGATTAGTTATTATACTGTCACATGCTATTTGAAATCCTCTTAATGTTTTGAAAACAAAAATATTTCCTCATGTTAAAACTAATGCTTTATAAACTATTTTATGCTATGTGAATATTTATTGATTGATGTGTCATCATTGATTTAACTTTTCCTTATTTTTTTGGATATTTAGACAATTGTCACGTATTATCATCTTATTTTATTAAATGATGTCATACTGGTGTATCTGTATAATCCAGCTTCCGAACCTAGAATTCTTGTAATGTTTAGCAACCAGTCTCATAGTCTGTGTACAGGGCATTCTGTCATATGGCAATGCTTTTGTTAGTGAAAAACCACTTATTTGGGTAGCTATAACTAGCTGGAGTGCACTTCAGTGGTAGGAATTATTCAATAAAATTTTCCAAGCAGTCAAATAGGATGCCATTCAATTTGAGCACTAAAGCTACTATATCCAGCTTAAGAGAGTGTGTTGGAGCTTCCTTAGTGCCCATTCATTCTCCATTTATGTGCAGTTCAACAAGTTTTTAAAATAATTTTCCAACCTTAGTGAATAGGAAGTGAGAAATAAGAAGGCAATTGAGAAAAGCTACCAAAGTCATGCTTTGAAGCAGGAACTTGAAGGATGAGAAGGTACGGATGGAGGAGGGATCAGTAACCTCAGGAAGAAAACTGTAGTATGAAATTTTCAGGGAAGGATTATTTCTACTTTGTTTCCTCCATGTTTTTCCTCATTTCTTTCTTTGGCTCCTTTTTAAAAAAGCATTTTGTTATCATCAGTTACTCTAAGTTTAATGCAATTACAGATGTCATTTAATGCCAATGAATTAGTGTTGTAAACAAAGCAATTCATTGCCTGACCACTGAGCTGGCTAACTAAATCAAATTGTTGAACATGGATATTTGATTTTTGCTCAGTGTTATGTCAAAAATTAAATTCTCAACCTGTTTGATTTACTATTCTCAAAACTTCAGAACAGTCTAGTACCTTAAGCTCCTTGTTGTATGAAGAAGCCCAATATTGATTGAATGGTGATAATTTCATGGTCATTTTTTTTCTCTCAGCACACTGTTACTTATTAAATTAACTCTATTTCACTTGTCACTTTCAGTTACAGAAAAATAGAGCTTCTATTTTCACTTCCTGCTTCTTTTAAAACAAACTGTTTAGATTTGCTTTCTGCAGTGTGAGATGCCCTCTAAGATGAATTTCCTAACTTATAATCTATAGTTCCTGGTTAAAACATCATCTTCATCTATAATCACCAAAGCTTGGTTAGAACACACAGAAAACCAAGTAGAAAATTGCATTGGGACTAATAAATTGTCAGCCCCTGCTAATATTCCATCAGATTTGAGTTATCATTTTGTGTTGAGTAAGTAAACCTCTGAATTGTGCTTTCTTCATTTTCACCATCATTCTTGTTTTGTTTATGGGAATGATGAAAGGGTTAGAAGCATTTTTTAAAAGCCTTGGTTTTTAAAAAAACTTTAAATTCCTGTTATATTTTTAAAACATCATTTATTCAGGATTGAGTAATACATAATTTGATGCTAGAAATTACTGTTTGGTGACTAGAACCATCTACTTGAGACACATGAAATGTATCTAAATAAAATTTCAAATGCAGTCAGGTCTCCCTCCAATCTGTGGGCTCCACATCTGATTCAACCAACTGTGGATCAAAAATATTTGAAAAATATAATTGCATCCATACTGAACATGTTCAGACTATTTTCTTAATGTTTCCCCCCCAAAATACATTATAACAATTATTTACATACCATTTACATTGTACTAGGTATTATACATAATCTAGAGATAATTTGAAGTATTTGGGAAGATGTGTGTGAATTACATGCAAATGCTATGTGATTTTACACAAGGGATTTGAGCATCTATGAATTTTGGCATCAGAGAGGAGTCTGGGAACCAATCTCTAGCTGATACCCAGAGACAGCAGTATAAGCTTTATTTACTATAGTCAAGTAGGTGTTACTTTCTTTGTGAAGACTCCCCTGTTATCCCAGACATTTAATTTCTCCTTTCTCATCCTGTATCTTGTATAGCTAATATGGCACATATGATATTATATTATAATTTATTGTCTGGGTTCATTGCTGGACTTGAAATTCTTTCAGGACAGGGGCTGGACCTCATTCATCCTCAGAGATGGTAGAGTGGAGAACAAGCGAGAAAGTCACTGACTCAAAAGCCATCCTGACTGGATTTAAATCCATGGTCAACCACTTGCTATCACTGTGGCCTTAGTCTTGCTTTCCCTCAGTTTTCTCAGCTCTAAAATGGAGACACGAATGATTGCATATCATCAATGTAGGATAAACTGAGTGAATATATATGACTGGAGCCAATTAAAATTTTATGGGCTTATAGTTCAAACAACTTTGTAATGCTTTTTAAGAGAAAAGCAAAATTTAGTGTGAAATTAAAAATATCTAAAATGAGGAAAGAAAGAAAAAAATTATTTTAAAATATTATACAGCAAAAGCATTAAAATACTATAGGAAAATTATCAGCTTAATATACCTCCAAATTCTGGCTTAACTGACTTGGCAGGAGTCTTGCTAGAATTATACTCTATAAGGAAGCATAGGAGCTAAAATCTGATTCAGTAAAAAGAGAGTTCAGAAAAGCCTGACCTGTTTGGTCAATGAAAGAATCTTTGTAACAAATCACCCCAAAAGTTAGAGATTTAAAACAGCAATTTTATTGTTCACAATTTTGTAGTTTGGGAGTTAGGTCAGGTTTCACTGGTGTGACTCTTCTCTCCATGTGGTGTTAGCGAGGATCACACAAGTGGGGGAAGCTCACCTGGTTTGTATCCAAGATGACTTCACTCAGGTCACCTAAGTCAATGGTGTCTGGAATGCCTGAGTGCTGGTCTGATTTTCTCTCTCTCTCTTTCTCTTTCTCTCTCTCTCCCTCTCTCCTGGAAATTTACTATTATTTAATAACCTAACTCTTGCTTCTTTCCATGCTGACTAGTCCTAAGACAATGATCATGGAAGCCACTAGGTCTCTAAAGGGAAAGACTAAAATGGATGCTGAATTATTGCAGCTACATTCTGTGAGTCAAAATAATTCACAAATGAACTCAGATTCAAAGGGAAGGAAAACAGTACCTTTTGATGGGAGAGGCAACAAACATGCTGATGATCTTTTTCTTTTCTTTCTTTTTTTTTGCGGTGCTGGGAATTGAACCCAGGGCCTTGTGCTATATCCCCAGCCCCTGGTGATCATCTTTGTAGACAATTTTTACAATCTATTCTTTGCCCACAAAAGTTCATGTTTCTCCCACTGCAAACTATACTCAAATTTCTCTCCCTTTTAATACCTTATAAAGTTTCATTCAATTATCAGACTCCAAGTCCAGTGTATTGTGATCTACATAAAGCCCTAAAGTGGTTCTTTCTATCCATAAAGAATAAGATACTATGTGAAGAGAAAGGGAGAAAGGCCATGTAGAACAGAAGGGAAGACCTAGGTTAACAGCCATCCCAAAGTCCCAGATGTATGATTGAGGCCATCTTAGATGAGCATTCATCAGCCAGCTGAGCATTCTCAGCCAGATTCATGTAGAGTAGAGAGGAACCACCACAGTGGGTCCCTGTTTGAATTTTTGACCCACAGAGTGATGAGTAATGAAATCATTCCAAGACACTAAAGTTTTGGATGGTTTATTATACAAGATTCTACTTACATTTTCTCCTCATTTATTTATTGCTTCATTTACCACCCAAGGATTTGCCTTGGATTTACCTTTTGACTTTGAGTAGAGTCTGAAATTGAGTTTCCTTTCTTATACCCCATCTCTCAGCTTGTTGGCTCCCAATTCCTCATTATCTGCAGCAGTTTATATGACCAAAATCTTCAGGCATTCATGCCCAAACAATTTCATTTCACAAATCATCATAGATTTGTGATGAGGAGATCATGTATAAGCTTTGTGATGAGGAGATCATGTATGAGCTTCCAGAGATCACTGCCATGACAAAATGTGAACAGGAGCTAGGTTGTGGGATTAAGAAGTGGGGATGAAACAAAAGTATCCTGTGTAAAGCTGGGTGTGGTGGCACTCGTCTTTAATCCCAGTGGCTCAGGAGGCTGAGGCAGGAGGATCCTTAGTTCAAATCCAGCCTAGGCAAAAGTGAAGGCTAAGCTGCTGAGTGAGACCCTGTCTCTAAATAAAATACAAAAAAGGGCTGGGGTTGTGACTCAGTGGTTGAGTGCCCCTGAGTTCAATCCCTGGTACCCCCATACCACCATGAAAAAAGTATCCTGTGTAAACTTTATAAAGTTTGAGAATAAACAGAAGACAAGAGATGAGATAAATTAGGAGGATAGGAGTGAAGCTAAAAGAGAAAAAAAAGACATAAATATTAATTATATATATAGACATATGCATCTCTAAGTGTGGATATATGTGTACCTCTATGTCTAGGTTAATGTCTTTCTCTTCCCCAGACCAGATGTGGCTATTTGAAGACCTGAAGTAATTCTGAGAAAATTAAAAAAAATGTAAGTTCAGGATGTCTTAAAAAGCCATAATGTTACCAAGAATAACAATGGAGGAAAGCTTAGAGAGCATAGTTATAAGTTAGAAACATAACTTCTTTTTGTAAATTTACTAAAACCAATTTTCCATATTTCACATTATATTGGAAAAACTGGATTCAAAAATCACATCAAATGCAATGAAAAACTGTGACTTGGCCACTTCTCTATCTTCAAACAAGTTTATGCTAAAGCTGAAAGGTCAAGGAAGGAGGAAAAGTGTTGCAAGTTCCATAAGAGACTGTGTGATAAAGCTATATGAAGTGGTTATGATCTTGTATTGACTGATATTACTGTCTCAACAAACTCCTTACTTGGGTAGTCTCCACCATTGCCATGGGGCAGAAATCAAAGAGTAAAATGTCCTTAAATTTACCACCACATATTCTGAATGAGAAAGAGTTTAGAGAGACAATTATATATTCAGCATCTTCAATTGATAAAAACACCTGCTGCACTGAATTACTGCTAGTGTTGTGCTTCTTCTAATTGTATCAATGGGTAAAACAAAGCTTTATCTCATGAGGCTTGTATTATTTGATCAATTAGTTAATTATTTTCACAGTGCTTGGGGTTGAACCCAGGTCCTTATGCATGCTAGATAAGCACTCTACCACTGAGCTACACTCCAAACTCTTCTAGTCATTAAAAAATAGAATGTCAGAATTTGTACTTCAGGGCTATTTATGATTGCCTATCCAGAAGTTAGGTTCAGTGGCAACTCATTGTCAGATTGCGCTATCCTTTATTTTAAAAAAAATAATTCTACTTGTAGTGATTCAGCAATACTGTTTACGAACATTATGAAGTAGAAAGCTATATGTCAGGTTATAATTACATGGCTTTATTTGTGTAAATTCTCTAAGATGTTGTCAGGTGATGTTATATAAAAATATGAAGTATAAATTGTGAGCTGAAATAATGCAGACAGAAAATATCTCATGCTAACAAAAAAATACAAAAAGAAAGAAAGAAGAAAGAAAGGAAGAAGAAAGCAAAACAAAATAATACATCAAAGACACCATCTGTAAAGGCAGGGATCTAATAAGCAGAGAAGATGAGGATCTATAGAATTCACTTTCCAGGTTCATTTCTGAGTCAGACATTTACTTGTTATTCAATCATTTTGTCCCACAATGATTTATTCATCTCCTTCTACGCTATATGATCTGCTGTAGGTCTGGGAATGCTGTAGAGTATACAAGAGACAAATATTCTTGACTTCATGGAACTTTACTAAAGGAAGAAAAACAATAAAATGGTAATTAAGTAAAATATACAGGATATGTCAAATGATACAGCAGTTAAAAAAGAAAGTATCATAGTCAAAATGCACGGTGGAGAAGAAACTGAAGAAGGCTAATAACGTAATATGTCTAAGAGACAATTGGCAGATTTTAATCAAGGCTAGTAATTAAAAATAATAAAGGTTAGTAAAAAGGCTAATAATAAGGCAGGGTTTAATGCGCAGGCTATGCTGTTTCCTGGGGCCTGAAAGTTAAGGAGGAAGAAGTTATGAGAACCCAGGAAGGAGAGCTGCATGAGAGGGCCAGACAGGGTTGTAGCCCTCACTATAGAGAGACTGCTGACCCATAGGGACATGGGAAAATGGAACTGGGTATAAATCTGGAATCTCTTTCTCTTCTTCCCTTTGATTTCTTTCTGCTGCTTCCCATCTGTTAGAACCAATGGAAACCAGAGGACAAGGAGTTGTTGATGGTGTTCATTGGCCAGCCCCTAATATACTTCAGAGACTGAGAAGGTGGGAGGGGGAAGTGGATCACGGATTGGAAGACATCCAGGGCAGGTGGTGATGATGCTATGGGGAAAAATAGAAGGGAGGAAAAGAAGAAGGAAATGGGATAGGGAATTTAAAAGTTTAAATAAGAGAGAACAGCAAAGGCCTCAAGAAGATAGTGGCATTTAAGGAAAGACTTATTAGAGGAATGGATGGGGTGAGCCCTGTGGGATCTGTGGGAAGAAAATGGAAAGTCTGGGAGGCAAAGCATTTTCTGGTGATTGGAATGGTCTAACTTCCCTGGGCAGGGGGTGGGGGAAATAAAAGTGGTAAATGAATTGCCTCAGGGTAGATCAGCTGTGTCCACCTCTCCATTTTGAATTCTGGGTGGGCACCCACTTGCCCTGCGGCCAGTGACTGATGCAGGGTATGTCTGAGGAGGACCTGTGGGGTGCTCTATCTTTTGTGCTGTGACCCTGAAGAAAAGAGTCTTTGTCCTTTTTCTCCTTTTACCTGTCTTTTAAATTCTTCTTGGTTAATGAAGGATGATGAAAGAATAAAGTATTCTTAGGCAAATTTCTGAATTTCCTTCTTAATTGCTAAGCAGATTTGAAGCAAACATTTCCCTGTTTTAAAGGGAAATATTGAGAACCTTTGAGTTTTAAAGGGTTGCCTGAATATGTATATGAGAAAAAAACCAATGAAATTTCATCCTGTTTGTTGCTCTGTGGTGTGTACATGACATTTTTCTAAAACACAAATAAGAATTGGACTGAGAGATGTAGCAACATGTTTTTCGAATTAACTTTTTCATTGGGATAAAAAAGTAAATAGGATAAAATTGCAAAAGGAACAAAGTAATTCTGGACTGCTGACCCTGTCTTGAGAAAATAATTTTATTCATCTGCTTCATCTGCTTAGGTACAAAGGGTGAAATAACTTGTCAGAACCCATCATGAGGATAAATGCCTACTAAAAAGAAAGTGACAACTCTGTGACTGTGAGTAGATTTTTAAGGGGATTTTGTGTAATTACTCAGGTTTCCCGTGAGACTACACAAACTTTGCTATTAATACTTCACCAGCAGGAAAATAAAATCAGCAGCAGTGTAAACACATAGAAAAAATTGTCTTTTATGAATTGTGAGGTATGCTCCAATAAAAGTTAGGATATGATCTACTAATAGTAAAGCTAGAAAGTTAGATTTTCTTGGAGTGATTTCCCTAAGACAATTATGAATCTGATTTTTAGGTGTTTTGAATTTCTGATTTCTGATTCTTTAGAATGCAGTGGAAATAGCAAAAATAACTTACCCCTTTAAAAAATGCAAAGTTAGTATGTAAACTTGGTTTTCTTTTGAATTCCTGAGTAAATTACAGTGAAAAGTCCATTATGACTTTGATTTCTGCCTGGGAAAGAAACATGTTCAATGTTAAAAAGAGAAACTGAAGTAGGATGTCCGAGAATATATTTGATCTGTGACTATCTTGGATTTGGAAACAAGGGAGATGAATATTTCATCCTGAGATTTTTTTTTAAAGCTTTTGAAGGTGTACTTGCTCTTTCCTGTAATAATGCCTTTCTTAGAAGAATACAGTGGAATGCAAACTCTCTTGCAGTCGTGTAAATTGAAACATTGCTATTACAATGTCTGAGCTATTTCAGTAATGCATATTAAAAATTGTCATCATGAAATCTATACAGTAAATAATTAATAGAGCAGAATTCCTAATTATTCTTTTCTCACGTGGAATAATTGAACTATGACGAAGAATTAGAGGGCACACTCTATTTCATTGAAACTGCATGTGAATTAAGAAGACTAGTGAAAACGCTGTCTAAAAATAAATAGGTGGAGGACGATATTGTCTTGCAAACTGACCCAAATCTTTTGGGCATTTGCAATTCTTAGATAAGAATTGGTAGAGATAGATTGGATACAATATTGGAAGATAGATGACAGTTATAGGTCTCCTCCTTGACTCGTCTCCTCAACCAGGTAATGTTACACCAAAAGCACATAACAGGTATTAGAAGACATAAGACGGTCTCGCAACCTGTTCTGTCAGTTAGATTAAGTCCCAGTCTTTGTTTCTTTGGCTGATTTAGAAGTACCTTGCAGGAAAGGATCATCAAATTACGGTAGCCAATACTATTTTCTAGTGGCAGGATTAGACTATCCTAATCTGGATGAGGTGACAAATATCATCTAGTATAAGGAAAAAATAAACTTATGGTTAGACCATTAGTATTTAGGTTTGCTTGTTGAATACATAATTTTTTACAGGTTAGGGTTATTATTCTTTCTTAGGGTTTAGCAATGCTTTCTTCATTTCCTAGAGTGGGAAGTAAATAACTAGAGCTTCATGAATCACATGCATAAAGAAATTGGCCAAGTATGAAGGGTATTTATGAGTACATGCATAATAAATATGATATGGGTCATTCAAATAATATGCACAATTATTTTCTTTTAAAAGTAGCCTGTTTCACATGACAATGAAAGTTTCAAAAGATAACGTGTGAGATCTATGGCCAGCTTAAACATCATCTGGGAGAAAGGCTGCATTGAAAAGTTTGAGTCCTAAAATTCCAAATTACTGATGTTCTTTTTGCCAAGTAATTTCCACCTCTTCCTTAAGTAGCAGGAAATTATTCTTAATTAAATGCAAACGTCTTACTACTAAAGTATCTTAGTTCTCCTATACCACACCATTAAGCAACCTTAATTTATTGAAGTATTGAAAGGCAGTACAAAAGCAATGCAAAACCATGAAGCTCTGGAAGTCACACTTGAACTGACTCAGTGTTTCCATTCCATCCCTGAAACCCATGTATTAGCATTTTACTTCAAGAAGGTGCCTAATTACATCCTGACTTCCAGTAATGCATTTAGTTCGATCAAAATTCATTATAGGGTGTTGGAGTATCTAGCAAGAAATAGAAACACTTGCAAAAGATTTGCTTGAGTCAACATCAAATTAAATTTTGACTTTGGTTTTCAGTATATTAAGCATTTTAAATGTGACTTTGTGCATCATTGGAGTATGAACTGTGCTGCATGAGCCTTGGCTATTTCTGTGGTTGTATGTGGCAATCCACTTCTACCCTGGCTCTCAATGATCCATGTCTTGGTCTTCATGCCCTTGTGAAATCCTCTTCCCTTCAGCATGGGTTGGCCTAGAGACTTGCTTCTAATAGAATATGGAAACTGGGATGTTTATCACTTCTGAGATTAAAACCACAGAATGATTCTGATTTCTTTCTTGCCCTTTCGCTGTCTCTCTCACTTGCTCTGATGGAAGCAATGTGCTCTGTTGTGAGCTGCTGTATGGAGAGGCCCAGGTGACAAGAAACTGAGGGAGACCCTGAGCCAAGAGCCCACAAGGGACTGAATTCTGCCATCAGACATGTGAGTGAGCTTGGAAGCAGACCCTTTCCCCTACTGAGCCTTCAAATGATGTCAGATCTGGCTAATACCTTGACTATAGGCTTGTGAGAGATCCTGAGCTGGAAGCTCAGTTCTAAGTCATATCAAGATTCCTTATCCACCTAAACTGTTACTACATGTTTGTTGATTTAAATTGCTATATTTTGGAGTAACTTGTTAAGCAGCAATAGACAACTAATAGAGTGGATAAAATTATAGATGGAGAGATGAAGATTACAAGGTTAATAATGAAGGTAAATGAAGGCTAGAATATTAAATGTAAGAGAAAAATACCTTTTTTGAAATTGTTTTCATAGAGCAATGCTACTTTGAAGAGTATGTGATGAAAACTGGGACAATGTATGACTTGATGGTCCAGAAGTCTAAAAAAGTCTAGGCCAGGAAATTAGCAAGTATACAACCTGCATTTATATTACTTATTTTTTTTATAATACTTTGACTGTAAGTTATATTTTCTAGACAAATGAAAACTCTTAAATTTATCCTTAATTGATGTCTGTGAACATAAATAATACTCTTTCTTATAACAATTAAAGTAGTTTTTGTTAAAATAAACTAGATAAAATGATGACATTCATCATTTAAGAGTAATACATGAAAGGATTGATCTTTTATTTTAAACATTAATTTACTGCTTAAGACAGCAATAGCAAAGGATCCAAAGGGCATGACTCAGATGTGTAGCTGTTGTCTAATTTCCACAAATATTAGGTATGAACAATCTTATTTTGTTCCATAAAGGTCTAATACTTCCCATGGTATAAGTTGGATGGTTACTAACTTCAGGTCTGTGTCCACTAAATGACCTTGCATGTCACTGGATATTTTTACCATGAAAAACATTAAATTCTGTAGTAATGCAATTCTTATTCAGTCTAAACTATTCAAATTTATTCTTAACATTTAAGTAATGACTTAAGTAATCACTTTCAGTTGTATAGTAAGTATGATACAAGTAGTTGAAAAGTTGTGTCATTAAGTCATTGATGTTATGAACCTGAAAATAATGTCATATAATATAGTTAATATGACTAGTCTCCCAATCACTCTATTGTTGACCATTTAAAGTATTCTAATGACCAGGAAACAGTGCTGCATCTAATTGGAACCAATGTAAAACTGCTCCAGGGAAAAAGGAGAAAATAATCAATCACTGGATGGCCTTGACAAGATGTTGGTTTCATTCCATCAAGACTTCTGGGAAAAGTCCCTCCCTGTGGGTCCATAATAACTTGTGAAAATAAGGCTATCAAGATTCCAAGGCATCTGGACTCTCCCTTGGGTCTTTCAAAACTGGTACTGTGGAAGCTTCCTTGATATCTCTGGATCTGAGCCAAAAGATTTTAAGTTAGTAGTTTGCTTTTCATTAACCAGATGACTTTTACTAGTAGGTATCTTGTTTTTAGACCACTTGCCAGAAATTAGAGTTTGTACTGTACTTTTGTTGGAGGGAAGAGAAAATAAAATGGCATGTTCTTGGCAGCATGTAGCTTTTGTGGCATTGCTGAACTCATGTCTTACATAAATGCCAGGGTAAAATGCCATGTTTTCCAAGAAGACATACCTTCTCTGTTCCCTCACTGATGCTCTATCTGGAAATCTAGACAGCGTCTCCTTCTAAATGACTTTGTCACAAATGCCATAGCTCATGTGACTGACTGGCTCTGGGATGTCTCTGCTTGACAGTGAGAGATGCCAGTGAAAGGCTTAGTGAGGTTATCTGGAGGATGTTGTTAACATGTCTAGGAAATGAGAGCCAAGAGGTCCACATGCATATATTTTTTCACAGTATTCCACTTTTGAGATCCCATACTTCCTGAAAGTACTCGAAGGGAAGTAGCATTTTTGAGGAAGTGATGTAGAACTGGGAATCAGATAAATGTACTTCAAACCCTGAATTTGCCAAATATGGGCTACTTGACCCTCAGCAAATTGCCAAATTGGTCTTAATTCTGTAATTGGTAAAAGGGTAATACTTACATAAATCATGTAGGATTGTATATCTAGTATAATGGTATATATTATGGTGGTATATATTAGGCATGCAATGAATGCTGTTATATAGAATGGCTCACTTCATGAAATTGCTGACCATGCCCAGTTTATAGCAGTAACTGGTAACTAATGTCTGTGTTGTGCCTTCTAGTTTACGGCATGCTTTCAACTCCATTTTCTCATTTGGTACCGCAGGAGAAAAGGGCTAGTCATTGAGAAATGTGGCAGAATTAAAATAAAAAGTGTGAAAATTGGGACTTAAAAGCATATTGTCCCACTTCAAATTCCCTATTTTGCACAATAAAGCACTTCCTCTCAGAAATATGTTTCTCCTCTGAATGCCTCTAGAATATTGTTTTAGCTACTCATTTGATACTTATTATCCATTGCCTTCCATAGTAATTTATTTTAATGGGTCTATGTTCTTTTTCCCCAGCGAGTTAGGGACAGGCACCATGCTTTATGAATCTCCGTAGCTCCCACAATGTTCTAGTGTAGTGCCTGCTCCGAGAAAACACTCAATAAAACTGTATTGATGTGCAAGAGGGGGCTCTGGTTGTAAACAACAGAAATAGATGATTCTGGCTAATCTAAGCAAAGGAAACTTACTGAAAGGCTTTTACGGGCTCACATAATTCATAGGAAGCTGAGGAACTGCAGAGAAACAGATTCATCCAAGGCTGCTCTGGAGATGAAACACAGTATTAGGCTTATTATAGGAAAAGTGTAGTCGGGACTGTAGTACATGGGGGAAATGGCTAACCATTTACAATTTCTGTCATCTCACTTAAGAATTCTATGTCAGGAAAGGAGTATTTGAATGTTGTATTTGGGGAGTGTAGTTCTGTACCTCGTCTAGGGGAAGCTGAGCATCTGATTATAGATTGAGTGGAGGTAGAATTAATTGCTTGACATGAAATTTGGGTGCTCCTACCTGACCTCTTTGAGCTGGGACATTGGTCTTTTCTTTCCTTCAACTCAAACTGAGACATTTGTTCTTCTTTTGTTTCAGGTATGCTGACTTTCAAGCTTTGGAAGAAAGTCTTGGGACTTGGAACCCAGAATGGAACTACATATCAACTCTCCTGGGTCTCTGGCTTCCCACATACAGATCTTGGGATGTATGTGTTATTTGAGTAACCCCTAAAGAGTAAAAAGCAACTTTCCTTTAATGGATCAGGCTACGTGAGAAGCCACACATCTAGAAAAAAATGGATTTGGGATTTGAATCCACGTCTGTCTGACTCCATTTCTAAAAATAAATGCAACATAGTACATGCTGTACATTCAGTAGTCAAATCCCCTACATCACTGGAGAACACTGTTTCTTTGTGATTCCTGGAAATATTGAGTTGGGTGTTTCTCCTGTTGCTGCTACAAACCATAACACATTCTAAAAGTTTCCTAGAGAACTTTCTTAATGGAAATGGTCTTTATAAATGAAGATGCTTTATTGATTAAAATGAAGCCTCAAGCATGTAGCTTTTAATCCTTGGTTTTATCAATACCTCTAGGGATTAGGCAAGTTTAGGTGTGTAACCCTGGTAAAGAATTTTCTAGTATCAAAGGGGAATGTTAGCAGCCAATTCTTTCTCTCTCCTTAAATGAATATGCCTTTACTCAGAAATACCAACTGACAAGATATGGGTGAAATGAATGGGCTGTCCTCCTTGAGTCTCTTTGAGACCCAGTGGAGAGGGAAGACGGGAGTGCTAGCTAAAGAAGGGAAATGAAGGCTACAGTTTCTTTTTACTCTGGGAGAATTCAGTCCATGCCATTTATGGAAGAAAGTTAGGTCATTTTAGGAGCTTGTGAGTCTCTAAAGGACATTGAGACTTCTTAGTTGGCTCATGGTACTCCCTTCCATCAGAGATGGAGAAGCATTGACTTGAGAGTAGAGGTACTGCTAACATGGGCTAATGCCCAGGTTCACCAGGGTGTGGTCCTCAAGCATTCTCTGGCATGGGTCCAGTCATGAAGTGTCCTTCCTGACTGTTATTTAGACTAGTCAGGCATTTGAGGACATATATTTGTGTGTGTGTGTGTGTGTGTGTGTGTGTGTGTGTGTGTGTAAAATAAAGATAAGAGGAATGCAGCAAAAAAATTCTTTAGAGAAAGGATTTATAAAAATAGAGGTGTATCAGAGATGCATCCAGGATGGGTTCAGTGACCCCTAAGGGTTATTTGACTTGGACAAGCTTAATATATAAGCAAAAGTATCGACTTAGGTAATATTGACTCTTCTAGAAGGAGGGATATTTTTCCTTCTTCGTCTATTTTTTATTAGCATACAAGTCAGAATATTCTTTTAAGAGTCTCGAAATACCTTAGTATTTCCAGTGACAGTGAGGTGTAGGAAATGCCAGAAATGGGAAAACTATTCTGACCACCTAATAAATTTGGCATCCCACCTCTGTGGTGTCACTGACCACACCAATCTTGAGAAGTTCAAATCAGGTAGGAGTGGATAATAGTCCTCCCATGACAGGGCAGTGGGAAAATGCTTTTGGTCTGGCTCCTAATATATTTCATATACCCTACTGCTGAACGAATAGTTCTTGAGGTTGGGGTGGCCAAAAAGGAGGGGATAATGCCCAACATGAGAGAGTTGGAAACAAATTTTGGAAATGAGTTGCTGTTCTTCTTCTTATTAATGATACTGTTTTAAAAAGAGATGATACAATTACAAGTCCACTCTGGTTTCTCTTAGACCCCATGTCCCTGATTCATAGTTTAGCTAGGTTAATCCCTCAGAACATGCTTTCACTTTAAAAAGGCTCTGTTGACGTTCTCAGTACTGCCGTCTTCTAAAACTCTTTTTAATTATCAGTTACATATAACCAAAGATAAATCATCCCACAGTTCAAGGTTTGTTCAGTTTTATTACTACTATATCTTTCTTAACAAGTAGTATCTTCATTAAAAATACCAATTAATGGAGACATAAAAAGTCTAAAGACAATATTTTGATTAACCTCAGGTCTCGTTCAACCTAAACTTATTATTGAAATTTATAATTACCATTTCAGTTTTATCATTATGAACAAGATGTGAATCAAGTATTTTAAAAGGGGCTACATGCCATTCCACATTTGCTTTGCAAGCTCACAAGATTTTTTTCATATTTTTTATTGCTGCCTTATAGTTACATGTACTAGTGAGATTTGTTGTTACATATTTATACTTGCACACAATGTAACAATATAATTGGGCCCAAATCATTCCCTAGTATTTCCCCTTTCCTTCCCCTCTTCCTTCATGGTCCCTTTCCTACACTCTACTCATCTCACATTGATATCCATAAGACCTGCCTTCCCCACTTTCTCTTCATTTTTCCTTATTTCCACATATGATGGAAAACAGATGACCCTTGACCTTCTGAGTTTGACTTATTTTGCTTAAAATAATGGTCTCCAGTTTCATCTGTTTTCCTTCAAATGACAATTTTGTTTTCCTTTATGGCTGAATAAAACTCCATTGTGGATATACACCACATTTTCTTTATCTTCTCATTCATTGACAGATATCTAGGCTGGTTCCATAATTTGGCTATTGTGAATTATGCTGCTATAAACACAGGTATGCATGTTTCACTAAAGTATGATGGCTTGAATTCTTTAGGATGTATATTGAGTAGTGGTATAGTTGGGTCATATGGTGGTTCCATTTCTTGTTTTTTGAAAAACCTCAAATGCTGATTTCCATCACAGTTTTTTATATTTACAATCCCACTAACTCTAAAAGTCTTCCTTTTTCTCCACATCCTCTCCAGCATTTATTATTGCTTGTATTCTCTATGGCTGCCATTCTGACTTCTTTTTCTTTTTATGGTGCTGGGGATTGAACCCAGGGCCTTGCACATGCTTGGCAAGTACTCTACCAGGAGTTACATCCCCAACCCATGGCTACCATTCTGACTGAAGTGAGATGAATTTTCAGGGTAGCTTTGATTTGCATCCCATATGGTTTTTTTTTTTTTTTTTCGGTCCTGGGGATTGAACCCAGGGGCACTCCACCCCTGAGCCACATCCCCAGCCCTACTTTGTATTTTATTTAGAGACAGGGTCTCACTGAGTTGCTTAGGGCCTCATGAAGTTGCTGAGACTAGCTTTGAACTCACGATTCTCCTGCCTCAGCCTCCCAATTGCTAGGATTACAGGCGTGCGCCACTGCGCCCGGCTCCATAATGGTTTTTGATGTTGAACATTTTTTCATATATTTATTGGCCATTTGTATTTATTCTTTTGAGAAGTATCTGTTTAGTTCATTTGTCCATTTATTAATTGTTTTTTATATTCAATTTTTTGACTTCTTTTAATATTCTGGCTATTAATCCTCTGTCAGAAAAGTGGGTTGTAAAGATTTTCTCCCATTCTGTACATTCTCTCTGTACATTCTTAATTGTTGGTTGAACAGAAGCTTTTTAATTTGATGCCATCCCATTTATCAACTCTTGGCATTATTTCCTGAGCTTTAGAGGTCCTATTGAAAATCATTGCCTGTGTTTGCATGTTGGAGTGTTGACCCTATGTTTTCTTGTAGAAGTTGCATAGTTTGTGGTATAATTCCTAGTGTTTGATCCATTTTGAGTTGATTTTTGTGCAGCGTGAGAAATAAGGGTCTAGTTTCATTCTTCTACATATGGCAGCTGTTCCAGCAACATTTGTTAAAAAGCCTGTCTTTTCTCCAGGGTCTATTTTTGGCTCATTTGTCAAGAATCAGATGACTATAGATGTGTGGGTTTGTGTCTGTGTCATCTATTGTGTATAATAGGTCTATGTATCTGTTTTTATGCTAGTACCATGCAGTTTTTGTTACTATATCTCTGTAGAATAATTTGAAGTCAGGTATTCGATGCCTCCAGCATTCTTGTTTGTCTTACAATTTCTTTTGCTATTCTGGGTCTTTTACTCTTTCCAATGAATTTTAGGACTATTTTTTCTAGTTTTGTGAAGAATATCATTGGTATTTTTGTGGGGATTGCATTCAATATATATATTGCTTTTGGTAGTTTGGCCATTTTAACAATGTTAATTCTGGTTCCCCATGAGCATGGGAGGTCCTGCCATCTTCTTGTGCTTTCTTAAATTTCTTTCTTCAATATTGTATAGTTTTCATTATAGAGGACTTTCACCTCCTTGTTTAAATTTATACCTATGTATTTTATTTTTGTTTCAGTCAACTTTTTCACTGATGTGACTAAAAGATCTGACCAGAACAATTGTAGAGGAGGAAAAGTTTATTTGAGAGCTCATGGTTTCAGAGGTCTTAGTCCATAGAAGGCCGGCTCCATTCCTCAGTGCTCTAGGTGAGGCAGAACATCCTAGAGGAAGAGCATGGCAGAGGGAAGCAGCTTGCATTATCAGGAAGCATAGAGAGAGAGACTCCACTCTCCAGATACAAAATATATAATCCATAGCCATGCCCCAATTCCCACCTCCTTTAATCATACTCTACCACTTCAATTAATTCCAACTAGGATTAATTCACTGATTTGGTTAAGACTCTTACAACCCAATCATTTCTCCTCTGAACCTTCCTGCATTGTCTCACATGTGAGCTTTTGGGGGACCCCTCACTTACAAACCATCACAATTTTATTTAATTTTTTGAGTTTATTGTGAATGGAATTGTTTTCCTGATTACTTTCTCGGCAGATTCATTATTGGTATGTAGGAAAGCTATTGACTTTTGTAGGTTGATTTTATAATCTACTACTTTGCTGAATCTGTATATTAGTTATAGCAGTCTTTTGGTGGAGGTTTTTTTTTTTTTTGATCTTCTAAGTATAGGATCCTATCATCTGCAAACAGTGATAATTTGGCTTCTTTCTTTCATATTTTTTATCCCCTTCATTTTCTTCCCTTGCCTAATTGCTCTGGCAAGAATTTCTAGTACCATCTTAAGTAGGAGTGGTGAAAGTGGGCATCCTTGTCTTGTCCCAGACTAAAATAATTTTAGTTTTTCCTCATTAACTATGATGTTGGTTTGAGTTTTTGTATGTAACTTTTATGATGTTGAAGTACATTCCTTCTATCCCCACTTTCTTCAGTGTTTTTATAATGAATTAGTACTGAATTTTGTCAACGGCTTTCTTTGCATCTATTGAGATGACTGCTTTTTTTTGTCTTTTATTCTATTTATGTGATGAATTACTTTTATTGATTTGTGTATATTAAACCATTCTAGCATCCTTGGCTAAAGCCAACTTAATGATGATGTACATTCCTCTTAATATGTTGTTGAATATGATTTGCTAATATTTTATTAAGGATTTTTTGCATCTAAGTTTATCAGGGATATTGTTCTATAGTTTTCTTTCCTTGACATGTCCTTATCTGGTTTTGGTATGAGTGTGATATTGACTTCATAGAATAAATTTGGAACTGTTCCATGCCTTTCTAATTCATGAATATTTGAAGAGCTTTGACATTAGTTCTTTTTTAAACATTTTGAAAAATTCAGCTGCGAATACATCTGGTCCTTGGTTTTTCTTTGCTGTAAGACTTCTTATTACTACACCGATGTCATTGCAAGTAATTGGTCAGTTTAGATTTTCTATGTCTTGATTCATTTTGGAAGGTAATATTTGTCTAGAAATGTATCCATTTATTCTAAGTTTTCCAACATATTGGAGTAAAAGTTTTCAAAATAATCTTTAATGATTCTCTGCATTTCTGTGATGTCTGGTGATTTATCTTTTTTTTTATCCCTAATTTTATAAATTTGAGTGTTCTTTCTTTTTCTTCTGTTTAGTTTGGCTAAGGGCTTATCAATCTTGTTTATCTTTTCAAAGAACCCACTTATTGTTTCATTGATCCTTTGAATTATTTTTTATTTTCAATTTCATCAATTTTGGTGCTGATCTTAATTATTTTTTTCCTTCTATTGGTTTTGGAATTTGATTTGTGTCACAACCTGCTTGACTGCTATTTCAGAAACTGGCAAGTAGTGATAGGGGATTAAGAAAGACAAACAAACACATATAGAGAGAAAGCTGGGACCAGGTGGGACACATCCTCTGATGGAGGAACAGTGATCCAGAGCTAGCACAGCACATTTATTATATAGGTTTTATCATCAAAAGGTTATTTGTGAGAAAGTTTCTGCAAAGCAGACAGACTTGAAGGTTGTGGTCATTTGCTAGAGATTGTGGTTATCTTATTATGACAGAATTCTCTATCCCTGGCAGCTGGTGCCTGAGCTCAACATTGAGACTGAGACAGCTCCATGCCTTTTTAGAGAGCCTCCTCAGGCTGGGCATCGCCATGGCAACTGGGCAATCTTGACCTGCACTTTTGCACAGGAAGGTCCAGTGCAAACACAGCCATGAGGCAGTCAGAGACCAAAATCCAAGTCACTGCTCTCCATATGCTTGTTATTCTTTTTCAAGGGTCTTGAGATGCATCTTTAGGTTGTTTATTTGAGATCCTTCTGATTTTCTTATGTAGGCACTCATAGCTATAAACTTTCCTCTCACAGCTACCTTCATAGTGTTCCAGAGGTTCTAGTAAGTGGTATCACTGTTTTCATTTGATTCTAAGAATTTTAAAATTTCTCCCATAAATTTGATCTCTTAATGTTGTTCTAGAGGTGTTATATATTCTTCCCATGGTTACCTATTTTCTTTTCTAAAATACAGTCTGAATGCTCAAAGCTGGCCTCTGTGTTTTCCAGCTCTGAGATTCTGTCTTCAGCAAGGTCCCTATTAGAGTTTCAACTGGATGTTTAATTTGGGTTATTGTGTCTTTCTTTTCTAAGATTTGTTTGGTTCTTTTAAAATATCTCTATTTCCTTATTGAATATCTTATCCATATCCTTTCTTATTTCCTTAATCATTCTGTTTTTCTGTGTTCCATTGTAATTAATCGATCATTTTAATAATCATTCTTTTTCATTCTTTGACATTTTATCTTCTTCAGTGTCTTTGGAGTCATTTGCTGGTGAAGTATAATCTTTAGGAGGCATCGTATTATTTTGCTTTTTAATATTTCTTGTATTCCTGTGTTGGATTTTATGTGTCTGTTGGGATGAATTTCTCTTCCACTCTTACGTGTGGATCTTTTTAAGGCACAGTCTCTTCTTGCCAAAATGTTCTAGAGTGATCTAGTTTGAGACCTCCTCATAATGTTGTAGCCACAATCTTTGTGTTAATTATCTTTGTTTTTTTGCAGTAGGAGTGGATGTCCATGAGTGAGACTTGAGAACCCATTCCTAGCCATTCCTATGTGGGGACAGATTATTAGTTTGGGTTTCTGATGTCTTCTATTCATCCTATTAAAGTGTAGCTGAAGTGTGAATGTGGCTAATTTGTGTGTGGAGCAAGCTGTGCCATCGTTTAGATGAGTTTAGTTCATAGCAGTCTCTACCCTGTGAACTTGTAGTATTCCTGTAGATTCCCAGTACTTCACAGAGAAAAAGGGAAACAATCAGAAGTAACAACTCATTCAAACAATATTCAGCATTAAAATAAATACCCACTGTCTACTATGAGATCCACAACACTAATTACCACAAAAACAGGATGGTGGAGTTAGAAATTGCCAACAGCAAAAACAGTAAATAACCACAAACTAGATTTGTCATTCAAGAAAACAACAGGTGTCAACTATGTCATCCAAAGCAGTAATGGCAACAGTGTAAATGGTGGGGGCAGGAGTTATATAAACCAAATAGTTGTATCATATGCTAAAAATATAGTTCATTCGGGGAAAAAAAATGTGATAGAAGAGAGCTCAGAATGTTCAAAATGTGAAAGGAAAATATAGAAGAAATGTAATATGTGGTGGTTATTAAGAACAAAAATAGGAAAAACAAAGTAAAGGGATAGAGAAAGGGAACAAGAGAATTTGACTGTAAATGGGAGAAGAAAGGAGAAAAAAAGAAACAAGAGAAATAAATAAAAACAAAATAAACAAACCTGAAATCCCTAACCCTAAAAAGACAAGGCAAGGGAAAATAACGATGTTTTAAAAATGCTAAAACTGAGAAAAAAATCCACAAACTAATCAGCACAGGAAAACTCACAAACACACACACACGAAAAATGTTTCTTAATGAAACATGAAAGAATTGTTTCCATTTGCCTAAGTCCAACTATCCTTCTTTCTATTTCTTCTTGAACTCCCTCTTGAGAGAGAACACACAAAGGTTGGGATTTGTTAACCTTTTCCTCTTTCTGTGTTGCCTTCCAATCTGCCAGCTGGAGCGGCCTAGGACTGAAGCTGGTTGAGGCGAGTCTCAGCTTCCCTTCTTGCCAGTGTAAAGTAGGATGGAATGGGAAATACAGTCAATTGGAATTTTTTTTGGACAGACCAGATTGGTGCACTCCCAGGATGAGGTCACTGCAGAGTTCCCTGAGGGGAGTTTCTGGGCCTGGGGCATAGTTCTAATCAGGCCTTTGGGGGTTCATTTTATTGTATGTGCTTCAGAGATGTAAGATTAACACACCCCTAGAGCCTGGTAGATGTTGATCTCTATTATGATTCTGGATCTCAGGAGCCTCCAAGAATTCTACTCACAGGGTAGGGGAGGAATCCTCCACACACTCTGTTATCCACAAACACAACATTTCCAGGCTTAGTCCCTGAGTGTATTTATACCTTCTTGTTCAGAATCTCCACCAGACTCAAAAAGAAATTGAATTGGGTTCCCCTTTGTTTTTCTGATGTGAATTCCCCTCAGTACAACCCTCTCTGTACCTGTTTCATCCACCTTCTGCCAGATCCATCCTAGGCCACATCAGCTGTTTGCTAGGAGAGTGTGGCAATGCTTGCGATGATCTTCTGGGATCCTGTAGTAGCAAGTTGCAACATGGCCTCTTAAAGATGGCTCCCACCTCAGTTCTTCATTTGCCGGCCAAGAAATAAAGAGCACTTTTCAAATACCAGTTTGTTGTGTAGCTTCTAGATTAGCTAAGTTCAGGCTGCTTTTCTGACCTACAGGTTGTTCCATGTCAAATCTTTCCCCTGTTTTTCTCTCTTTCTCTCTTATGCATACCGTCTGTGGTGAACCTGTGCCTCTGTCTCCACCACTGCCATTGACACAGCTGGCTAGGTTCTGATGTACTGTTTCTGGTTCTTTGTTCAATGCAAATTTCTGAGTCTCTAAGGCCCTCTGATTATCCAATATAGAATTTTAGTGAAATCCCTCTTTCAACCACCTCTCTGAGAAGCTATACTCTCCCTTCTTAAATCTCAAACCAGGAAGCACCTGGAAATGTAGCCTTCCTCTAATCTGCCATGATGAATCAATAAATAATCTTACCTTCAGAGTTTGATATAATTTAGGAAATTTTAATTATCACACCTTCTGCATAGTGCCTCATGTTAAAACTATCCAACTATCCTCAGGTTAGGGCTATCATGGGCTGGTTAGCACCTTGGTAAATTATGACCAATTATATTTGAGCCTTTACCCACTTCATGACCTTGAATCAAGCAAAGTGTAATAAACTTATCCATGATTGTGGCTTATATTTTTATATGCATCTTTATAGCTAAGTATTACTCTATTGGATTTATCTCAACTTTTTTTTTTTTTTTTTTTTAACCAGGGATTGAACTCAGGGACACTCGGCCACTGAGCCACATCCCCAGCCCTATTTTGTATTTTATTTAGAGACAGAGTCTCACTGAGTTGCTTAGAGTCTCACTAAGTTGCTGAGGCTGGCTTTGAACTTGCGATCCTCCTGCCTCAGCCTCCCGAGTTGCTGGGATTACAGGCATGCACCACCGCGCCCGGCTTATCTCAACATTTTGAAATATATTTCTTTATAAGTAAGATATCCATTAAAACACTTCATATACTTTAAAAAAGTTACCAATATGTAAAATTTTATGTAAATATAATATGAATATCATAATAAATAAACATCATATGAAATATCATTTCATAGACTTAGAAAAGCCAATGTTTTTCTTTATTCCCTATTTGGTCTTGGATTTTCCTGTCCCTTCATTTTTCACATTAGCTCCTTCACCACCTCCAGTATAACTCATAATAATGACTCGGTATGAATTCCTTTAGTGTTTCCTATGAATCAATCCAATAAATCAATTTATAATTTTTCTTGCAATCATATACTGACCTGTACACCTGCACAGGATCTCTAAATTTGGAGATTTTGCTCTTTTGTTCTCTGTCTACCTCTCCAAAATTATGACTTTATGTATAATTTTCTTTTTCACTCTGTATGCCTCTGGGAAATCTCTCCAAATCAAACGCTCTTCTGCTTTGTTATTTATAATAACTACATAAAAACCTGATATGTGATTTATTCCTCAGCCATTCATATGTTGATGAGTATTTTGTTCTATGCTTCGGCTTTTCTGATAGATGTTGCAATCATTATCTTTATAAGCATGCTCTCACAACTGATTTCTATGTCTATGGAATAGATTCCCAGGTGTGCAACTGCTGTGTTAAAGGTTATATATAGTTTTAATTTTAACAGTTTGCAAAATTGCTTTCCTTAAAGGGGTGAAATACTGCAAATGTCTAGCAATACTGGAAATACACCTGTATTTCTACCAGTGATATATTCTACAGTTAAAATATTTTTTCTTGGGTCCATGGGTGGAAAATGATATCTCACTCTTTAATTTGCATTTCCTGACTACTGATAGACTTAAACCTTTTCTTGTTTTCTATATAATTCTTCTTATTTTTTTTATTTTTACAGACTGAATTTTGATTCATTGTACACAAATGGGGTACAACTTTTCATTTCTATGGTTGTGCATGATGTAGATTCATACCATTCATGTAATCATACATGTACATAAGGTAATGATGTCTGTCTCATTCCACTATTTTTCATACCCCCATCCCCTCCCCTCTCTCATTTCCCTCTAAGTAATCTATAGCTCCTAAATTCTTCTCTTTCTCTCCACCCCCACAGCCTGATTATATATAATCATCCACTTATCAGGGAAAACATTCAGTCTTTGGTGTTTTGGGATTGATTTATTTCACTTAGCATGACATTCTTCCAATTCGATTCATTTATCTACAAATGCCATAATATTATTCTTCTTCATTGCTGAATAATATTCTATTGTATATATATATATATATATATATATATATATATATATATATGCCCTTGAAGGGCATTTAGGTTGGTTCCACAATCTAGGTGTTGTGAATTGAGCTGCTATGAATATTGATGTGGCTGCGTTACTGTAGTAAGCTAATTTTAAGTCCTTTGGCCATAAACTGAGGAGTGGGATAAATGGGTCAAAAGGTGGGTCCATTCCAGGTTTTCTGAGGAATCTCCACACTGCTTTCCAGAATGGCTGCATCAATTTGCAACTCTACCAGTAATGTAAAAGTGTGCCTCTTTCCCCACAGCCACACCAACATCTATTATTGTTTGTTCTTTATAATAGCCATTCTAATTAGAATAAGATGAAATCTTAGAGTTGTTTTAATTTGCATCTCTCTAATTACTAGAGATGTTGAACACTTTTTCATACATTTATTAATCACCTATATATCTTCTTCTGTAAAGTGTCTGTCCGCTTCCTTGCCCATTTATTGATTGGGTTCTTTGTATTTTGGGTGTAAAATTTTGTAAGTTCTTTATAAATTTTGGACATTGGTGCTCTATCTAAAGTGTGTGTGGAAAAGATTTTCTCTCACTCTGTAGGCTCTCTTTTCACATTATTGATTGTATCCTTTGCTGAGAAAAAGCTTTTTAGTTTGAATCCATCCCATTTATTGATTCTTGCTTTAAATCTTTTCTTATAAATCATTTTTCCATTATTGTCTGTCATTTTTGCTTACTTTTTCTTCATTTAATTGTGTGTGTGTGTGTGTGTGTGTGTGTGTATGTGTGTTCCTGGTGTGTGTATAAATTATAAAACTTCATTATGTATCATAGATATTAGCAGATATTAGCCTTGTGTTTTGCTGATTTTTATTTTGTTACTTGAATTTGGTTATATTTTTGTTACATAATTTTAATAAGGTCAAATGTAAACATACAAAATGATAAAGACAGTAAGAATTATCTATAACCTCAATATGTTTTATTGAAGTATGTAATATAAATAATGAGAGTATTTGTCTTTGACCTTCCAATTCCATGTTCCAGAAACAACCACCATCAATATTTTGGTATGTAGTCATCCAATTTTTAATCCATGCATATAGAAATTTAAGTCTTTATGTCTTTCTTGTGAAGAGGCGACATAAAGCATTTTTTGGCCTCTTTAGTTCTTTAATTTACTCAATTAATCTTTCACCCCTGTTAAAGACATGTAAGTTCTTAGTAAGAATAACAGGTATAAAAAATACTTGTCCATTTATTTTTTTCTCCTTTGACCTAGTAGGAGAGACATTTATTCTTCTGGCCTGATATTTAAGCAAAAAGAATCAGAGAGGAAGTATGATAGTTAGCCTTGACTGTGTGGGGGTCTCTGAGAAATTGATCTTGAATTTTGGGTCCTCCCTTTGGATAAAAAATCCTTTGGTAGTTATGAAACCTTCAGAAAATTATGGTGATATGAAAACAGAGGGGCCCTGGGTCTTGCTTCCAATAGGAGCTCTGGGAGGAAGCAACCTTACAGAATTCCCATGCTGTCAAGGCATGGGCAGGTACAGCTGAGATGCCCAGGGTTCAGGAGGTACACAGACTCTCAGTGAATACCAGTTGAGCATTAGTGGGACTGTGTATTCTCAGTATATTCAGAGTGGAAAGATGCCAGCCCTTCAATAGGAGATGATCCTGTAATATCATGAGAATATGCAAGCATCCTGAATCTTTGAAACCTTCTCAGTGTGCAGGGATAGGGCAGATTCCAAAACTGACTGAAGTTAAACATGAAGTTGACTGGAATTGTGAGATGTTAACTGATATTAGAATAGGAGCCTGAATTAGAGATTCAGATGAATCATAGAAAAGTAGAGTTAGAGTTTTTATCTAAAGCATACTTGGTGGTGCACTGAAACTTGTCACTATGTATGCATAGTTTATATAGTATATATATATATATACATATATATATATTTATATTTGACAAAATAAGCTATAGCTATCTCTGTACTTAACGGCATATCTAAAGCTTGATTTTTTCACTTAACTTCATATCCCAATTAATTTCTTCAAATATTGCTTTTAATGCTTGCTTAGTGACCACCACATTAAAACTCCACATTCCATTTTTTCTCCATTTGATAAGCATTTTAGGTTATTTACCTTTTTGTTCTTGTAAACAATGCTGTGACAAACATTCTTAGCATGTACTGTGGCACATGTGTGGTAATTCTGTGACTGGATTCTTCAAAGTAGACATTAAACCACAGGATGTGTGCAGTCTAGGTGATACCTCTCCCCAGGAGATCCATCTGTGGCCACTTCTCTTTTAGATGGAAGGTCTGTGGCACATGAAATGTTAAGATATCTTCTTGGACTGTTATCAGCTCTTGGGTCCACACTTATGCTGTTCTTCTTTTAGGCCTAAAAGAAGGACTTGGTTTTACCACCAGTACTTCACTGAAACAAGAGGAAGTAACCCAAGAGTAGTAAGAATGGTCATCTCTTAGCTTTCTATAATTGTTGCCTGTTCCTACCTAGTCATTTGAGACAGAAGAAGACTGACTCCCTTAGGCATTTCATCACCAGCTGCTGGTGGTGACGTGTTCCTTTTGGTTACTTCTACATTTAAGACTCTTTCAGGGCACAGAGTCCAGTTAGCTTATGTTGAACTGCTCTATCTCATTTAGGAAGCTCAGTAATAAGTCAGAACATTTTCTGGCTAAGGCATATTGTTTTGCACAAAGTCATATTTATTTCATGAAACATTTTGAGTCAAAATATACCCATTGTAAATGGCCAGGCGTGGTGGCCCACGCCTGTAATCCCAGCGGCTCGGGAGGCTGAGCCAGGAGGATCACAGGTTCAAAGCCAGCCTCAGCATGGGAAGGTGCTAAGCAACTCAGTGAAACCCTGTCTCTAAATAAAATACAAATCCCCATCTAGAAAGATATGTATAGATATAGATATCTATATGGGGATTCTATATAGGGGTGTGGCTCAGTGGCCGAGTGCCTCTGAGTTCAATTCCCGGTTCAAAAAAAAAAAAAAAATATATTTGTATATATATGTGTATATATATATATGTATATGTGTATGTGTATATATATACATATATATGTATATGTATATGTATATGTGTATATATACATATATGTGTATATATATATATACACCCATTGTAGAAAAAATAATTTTTAAATTTAGCTTTTATTTCCCAAGATGAAGAAGTTGTAGAATTGTGGTGTAGAAAAACTTTGAACCTCAGATCGCTTACTGCATTATTTTATTTTATGTTTTTAAGGGATTTCTTTCTTTTTTCTTTTTTAGTTGTAGATGGACACAATACCTTTACTTTACTTATTTATTTATTTTTATGTAATGCTGAGGATCGAACCCAGTGCCTCACATGTGCTAGGCAAGCCTTTCACCACTGAGCCACAACCATAGACTCTTTTTTTTTTGGGTGCTGGGGATTGAACCCAGGGCCCTGTGCTTGACAGGCAAGCACCCTACCAAGCCACAGACTCTTATTTTACTTTTTCATTGAAATACCCAAGGTTTTATCATGAAAAATAGGTACCAAATAGAATCTCAGAAACTGCATTAAATTTAATAAATTGATTTATGAAAAATTGATATTATATTTAGTTTCCCAATCCAAAAAAATCAAAATTTTCCCATTTATTAAAATCTTTATCTATATCTATATGTATCTTTCTATATCTATATATAGATATACATCTATATCTATCTATATATGTATAGATATTTGTCTATATCTCTCTCTCTCTATATATGTATCTTTCAGTTAAGTTTTGAATTGCATTATAGGTTCCACACATTTTAAATTAAGGTTATTCATCAGTACTGTGAATCAAATATTTTTTCCCAGTGTATATTATTTGTTGCTGCTATTCAGGAAAACATTGATTTGTATACAGTTAGTATATACAAAGTCAGTATAAGGAACGTATTAGTATGCTAGAAGTTTATTCGAGAGTGTTCTGGCCCTACACCAGTGTGGACAGTGGAGGGAAGCCAGATGCAGAGGAGAAGGAGTTGGGTGTTTGTCCAGTCTCAACCAGGGTCAGCTCTGAAGCAGGGAGGCTCCTACAGAGCTTTCCTTACTGAGCAGGTACAGGACCTTTCAATCCCGGTGGAAGCTTGTCGTTAGTGAGGCATGTCTCTTCTCAATCACAGTTGACATTTTTTATATGCATTAATCCTTTAGTCTTGAGAGGCCAGGGCTCTGGGCTGCACAGCTAGGAGTATGAGAAGTTCTAGTTGTGGGTAAAGTATGGTCATTTGAAAAATAGTCTAACCACTCATGACATTTCTGTATTTTCCTTTCTAATTTCCAAGGCATAGAAAATATGCCTCTTTCCACCCCAACTCCTCCCCACACCCCCCCTCCTTTTTTTTTGCTTGGTGTACTTGGTGTTGTGTAGAAAGATGCATTTAATCTGTGAATATTTGAAATGGCTGTCTTCAAATCACTCAGGCAAGCTGAGAAGCCATCTAAATCCACTTGAAAGAAAAGAAATAGGAAGAATAACCAAGAAATGTTGGAGAAAGAATGATTATAAAGATTATCTCATCATGTATTAAAACATGTTGTGAAAAATCAGTAATTAGAACTGAGGTTTTGGTTCAAAATAAACAGACCAGTGAAAGAATGCATAGTATACAAATATATTCTAATTCAATCAGAACTTAAAAGAAGAATCACAAAAGAAGAGGAAAGGGGTGAGTAATTAACAAATGATGTTTGGGAAACTAATTATTGTTATATTTTGAATCCAGGAATTTATTTGTGTCTCATAAAATATTTAGAAAATATAGTTCAGGTATATTAATAGCTAACTAGAAAAGAAGTTATAAAAAACAGAAAATATATGTCAATATATACAAAAGTCCAAATAAATTATTTTGTTAGTATGAAAACTTATAAAAATTCAAAAAGGAAATGATAAATAGATTTGTCTAGATTATAAAAAAAATGCCCAAGACATATAGAAATATAGACAACTGAAAACCAAATGATTGACCTTAACATAGATGATATGGAATGAACTCTAGCTCTTACAAATGAATACAAAATCAACACTCCTCTAAAAACATGGACAATAGATATCAGCAATCTATTCATGGAATTAGAAATCCAAATGATTAATATGTTTATAAATATATTTATGTATTACATAAATACACAAGATTTTGCAAATCAGGAGTGTCCAGCTTTCACCTAAACTGTTTCCATTAGAACTTAGCTAGTGGGTGATGAGATGAATCAACCATTATCTATGTGAATGTGAAGAGCCTTGAAAAGGAAGAACTGAGAACTCATCTTGAAGAAGAGAATTAAAAAATAAAAAATCATTGGAGGGGTTGGGGACAATTCTGAGCATGGTTTGCTCTTCTGATATTTAAGTCTCTGTCTCCCTAGGGTTTTCTGTCTGTTTCTGAAGGTATGTGTCTGGAGGAGTTCAACAGTGTAGGTGATCATGAAAGAGATTGTCTTGCTAAAAGGGGATCAGCACCATTACTTTTATACATAATTCAATATTACTGTGGAACACCTAGAAGCTTTGCATCTCTGCCCTCAGAGCATCAGTATCAGCATGGCCAGCAGCAGTGGTGAGACCATGTAAAAATGGCATCAGTAGCAAGAACCCTCACCTGTCACATAGACTGAGTGGTACCCAGTAGAAATGGCAAAGGCAATTTAGGGAGGATAGTATGTCATGGGAAAAGAAAATTTAGAGAAAACCATTACATTTCCCTAGTATTCAAAGAAGTTCAAATTTAAGCAATAATAAAATTTAACACTCTTCATGTTTCAAGTTGGTAGACACTGAGCAAAGGTCATACTCAATGCATTCAAGGGTGGGCCTTTCTTTTATGCTGCTGCTTTATCTATACATTGGCACAACTTTTCTGGATGACAATTCGAGAATACATAAAAAAATTCTTAGTCAGGAATGGTAACTCACACCTATAATCCCAGTGATTTGGGAGATTGAAGCAGGAAGATTGTAAATCCAATGTCAGCCTCAGCAATTTATTAAGACCCTGTCTGAAAATTATATATATATTTATTTAAAAATATATATACATATTTATTTAAATATATATATTTATATATATAAGTATTTTATTTAAAAAAATATATATATTTTTTTCCTGGTACCCACAGTACCAGGAAAAAAGGGGTCACTACTGAATCACATACCTATGACCTAAATGCCTAGTGTATTTGCATTGCCAAAATAAGCCCAAAAGACTGTTCTTCAGGACATTGTAGTGTTTATTGGAAAGGACATGTGAGATGATAAATTTCATTTTGGTAATCACAACAAAATCAGAGAAATTTTCCACCCCTTCAGTTTTCTCTTCACACAGTTTCCCCCATTTTAATTGGCTGGAATATTCAGATGCACCAAAGAATGTTATTTCCTTTCTTCAGTATATCCAGTAAATGGATTTAGATCCCATATAAACTTCCCACATTAAGTAAAAAAACCAACACATTAGAGTCTTCCAAAAAAGAAGGGAAAGGTGACTGAAGGAAGGAGAATCTAGTCTGATAGTAAAAAGAAACAAAAAAGAAGAGAGGAACTTGCAAGGAATAGAGTTATTTAACATCTTTAATTTTAAAAATCTGATCCTAAAATGACTTAAAATTATTTGTTTTATGTAAATAATAATTTAATAAATTCTTTGAGTGAAGCTACTTTAATAATGTTGTTGGACTTATGAAGAAAGTATTTGTAAGTCTCTGTCCTTTTCTAGACAAAATCCATAGTGCCCTGGCTACTCTTTGTCTATTTCATTCCTAAATGCTCATCAAGTCATTTTGCGACTTTCCATTTTTTCCCTTACCACCATTGGTCCAAGCTGCAATTATCTCTTATTTGATATCTACAAAATCTCCCAAGTAGTCTTTGTGCAGCCTCTGGACACCATTATTATTTTTTAAAATAACTTTATTTTGTTTGTTTGTTTATTTATTTATTTTTATGTGATGCTTAGGATCAAACCCAGTGCCTCACACATGCTAGGCAAGCACTCTACCACTGAGCCCCAACACCAGACTCTGGGCACCCTTATTAATCCATCTTTACAATGCAAATAGATTGATGCTTTAAATGAGCAAATCAATGCATTTGACTTCTTGCTTTAAACTTAAATTGCTCACTACTTTGAAGGAGAAGACAGCATCAATGAACGTGGTCTATGTGTTCAGTCTCTCTCTCCTGTGGTTTGGATATCATTTGTCCACCAAAGGTTCATGTATTGGAACATGGTTCCTAGCTTGGTGGTGAAAACTTTAAGGGACAGGGCCTCATGTAAGCTACTTAGGTACAGGATGTCCACTCTCATGCTGTCTTGTGGGAATGAGTCAGGTCTCATAGAAGTGGATTATTCCTCACAAGAGTGGGTTGTTATTAAAGAGCAAACCTGGCCTCATCCCACCGTCTTGCTTTCTTGCTCTCACATGTGCTCCTTCTGCATGCAATCAGTTCCCTTTTTGTTTTTTACTGTGTTGTGACACAGCCAACTGGCTTGCTCCAGGAAGTCAGTGCTGCACTGGGGACTGTTTTCAACACATGAGACTTTGGGAGACATTCCAGATCAAAATCATAGCACTAACTACAGTGGTTACCACACATGAGCTGACGTTTCCCTAAAAAGTGGGGACAAATAATATCATATTGGAATTGGGTGGGGATTAAAATAAGTGAGTACAATGCATTATGTATAATAGTTATTATTTCCTCACATCTGGAAAAATGCATTCATCCGTCTCCTCTGTTACTTCTTACTATCATAGTGGCAGCCTGGGTGGAATTGGAATACCTCTTTTTTTATTCATTAGAGCAGAAACAATACTCATAGGATTTTAAAGAGATTTATAATAATGCTTTGACTTGTTTCTTAACAGAACCTGTGTAGGAGGTGACTACAGTGGTTTGATTCTTCAAATACCTGATCATTTGCAAAGGTGTCATTTATCCCTTCATAGAATTTCTAAGGGAGTTCTGGTGTGGACTTAGCTATTAGGAAAGGAAGAGGTGATTCTTCTTGGAAACAACTCAGGGACTCCATTTTCAGTGGTTATTAATGCCAGAGAGCAGCAAAAGAAAAGAGACACTTTTAAACAGTTATTTAAACTGGAATTGTCCCTGTTTCCCTTTCTGCCTAGAGATTTAACTTTTCTATGATGAACATTCCTGAAACATCATTGGGCTTCCTGGACTCTACGTTATTTCACTTTGTCTCACACGCAAACCTGAACTGTTGGAATTTATCCAACATATACTTTTTTCCCCCTCAGAACTGATCAACAGCCAACGATGTGAACAGAGACCAAATATGGGAAATGAAACTGAACCTACTGAATCTCATCTGAAGATTGTTCTTGCCTTTTGCTCCATGGAAACAAACACATCATTCCAAAGCTCATTTGGTTTTCTTTTTTGCTTTGTAGTGCTGGGAATTGAACCCAGGGCTTTGTGCTTGCGAGGCAGGCACTCTACCAACTGAGCTATATCCCCAGTCCCCAAAGCTCATTTGGAAAGCTGTTCATTGTTAACACAACCCTCTGTGGGAAAGCACACCTGTTGGCATAGTAGTTAGGGCGCTTATTCAAGAATTATTTCTGGTTATGATAATTAGATGCTTTTGCTGAATTATGACAAATAAAATCTCATGCAGACAATTATTAAAATATAGTAGTTCCAAGGCGTTTAATATGTCTTGAATTTAGGAATGACTTAGACTGTGAGAGAGTTTTAATTCTTCTTTTCTTTGCAGATGTTCAGGCTGCTAGATTTTAATTAAGCTGTCTTTCATTTTAAGAACCAGTCTAGTACATCTTGCTCTAGTGTCATTTCTAAACTGATTTGGAAATTTTGTGGTGATTTTAGTCTTATAAATTTTTATGACTTGTATAATTTTAAAAGTAATGATGATGATAATCATAGCTAGTTTATTATGTGTCAGGTACTGTGTGATATTTGGAAATAAGGTAATTGGCTATACTATGTTATTTAATATAAGATGGCCTATGAATGGCATCCATTCAAATGAACTAAATTACATATAATTCATTTTTTGAAACTTTCTTACACTTAACTGCTTAGTAGTTTCCAAAAAGGAAATAGAAGGTTACAACCTGCTTCCAGTTCCATAGTTAATAACCTTTTCTGATTTTGCCCTTTCTTTGTTTACATATTAAGTGAAGAGGCAAGTTTAGAGTAGTCAAGGTCAGTCTACCTCACGGTCACACAGCTTTTAAGAGCTGGAGGTGGGAGACAAATTCATTTTAGTGCATACATTTTCAGATGTATGGATGTTCATATACTCACTTAAAGTAAGATTATAGGATGAATTCTATTTTGTAATTTGAGTCTACAATACGTTTCACTGTCTTTTCATGGTAGTAAACATGGTTCTATGAATATGTGGGTGCTTCATATTCTGTCATAGTCCCTGAGTTTTCTGTACAGGTCTTGGTGTACTTTGGGTGAAAACCAATTTCCAGCAATGAAAAGGCAATTGAGTTTTCTTTCCACATGTGGATTTTCAATTGGAAAAATGTTTTCTAAAGCTCAACGGCTGGTGTGAGTAAACCTTCTAGAAGACATAGTCCACTCTCTCAGAACGAAGGCAGGTTGTTGCTGTGGGTCTGTGGTTATGGGAGTTCGAAACCTTTTCACTACAGTTTTCAAGGCTTAATATGACAATAAGTGTAAAGCCAGAAATTAGTGCTCCATTAAATTAATATGAACTTGAAGTTTCTCCTCAGCTCCTGGACTGTACCTGTCATGAAATATCTAAGAGAATTGGAAAAATTCCTTTCTGGCTGAGTGAAGTAATGTTCTGTATGGGAAAATAAGCCTTAAAAAAGAGAGATAAAAATTTTTGATTGCATTTCACAAGCAATTGCTTCAAAGACCCCTCCCCACCAAAAACCAAAAACCTAAAACCAAAACCAAAACCAAAACCAAAACCAAAACCAAAACCAAAACTAAAACCAAACCAAACTATTACATTTTCCAGATTCATTAAACTCTGTTTTTATTAGACTTCAAAATTTAAGAGATATTTGATTTAAAAGTGCCCAAAAGAGAAAAATAATTTTGAGAAAATAAATGTATGCACATGTATGTTTTTACTTTTATTTTTTTCAAAGAAATGGGGAAAGTGGTTGCTTTGATCTCCATCCTTCAAGAATGCAGCTTTGGGTATTGCAAGATTTTTGACTACCACCTTTTTGGTAGTTAACTTCCATACTGTGGGGTAGTCAAGTTTTTAGTACTTCTTGTTGTTTTTCTTATCAGTCCCTAGATAAGCTCCTCTTTTTTTATTTTCCATATATTTTTTATTGGTGTTAAACTCCTCTTTTTAATCTTAAGACTAAGAAAAGAGAGAATTATTAGTTTTAAAAGTACCAATTCATGTAATTTTAGCTTCATAAACACAAATGTCATTATGAACATCGTATATCTTTGGAAATAGTCACAAAAACCCTTCCAAGTAATTCAAACACACACACACACACACACACACACACACACACACACAATACCTCTCAATTCAAGACAATTTTGAAAATATTTTTTCAACAAAATGTTCATGGCAGTTAAGCCTTTAGAAATTGGAGTGCACCTTTCACGGAGACCAACATCAACAGAACCCTGAAACCTCTGAGCAATTGTCTCTTTCAGTGAACATGTCACATGCCTGTATGAATACAGCAGCTCAGTAACTTTAGCAGACAATAAAATTTTTATTGTGTATGATGAATATACCTAACAATGTGCAAGAAATACTTACAGTTGTACACATCTAAATGTCAGTCTTCACATTTTGCCTTCTGCTACAGATTGATTTTTTTCTAATCTAGACAATCCTCTACCCTCTGGCCTTTAGCAATGAAAAATTTCTCTGAGGGAAGTTACTCCATTTTGATCTATTTCCAGTTTCTGATGTTAAAAAGTTTGGTTGGTGGAAGAGTTACTTGAAGTGAAATAGATTTCCCCTAGGATAATTTTCTTAGCCTACTTATAAGAATTACAACTTTTATTCACTGAAAAACAGAATGTCTTTCGAAGGGCATTGTGTATTTTAAATCCATAATTTACAGGGTGTGTCTTCCTGAGGTTTAGGGATTTTAGCAATTTTTGCATTGAAGCAATTTGATGAAAGAGTCTGTGGTATCCTGTGGAATGATGGATGGATGGATGGATGAATTGCATGTGTGTATACTTGGCACAAGTGTATAAAAGGAGAGTATTAGTATTAGATATATTAGTAATAGGAGTATAGAGTTAAGTGATTAAATTACGTTAGTTAAAAATTTGATATTGTTAGTTATTAGTGTTAGATTAGATTATTAGCTGATATTAGTATTAGATTTGTTAATAGTAAAAATAGTGGTAGTGGATAGTGGAAGATGGTACTAGATAACTTCAGTGGCAGTGAGAAAAGAGGGATCTAATAGTGATTGACAGGGGCAACCCTTTCCATGTGGAGACATTTGGCCTCCAAGATCTTAGGAGGACTTTTGAATTTTCTCCAATAACTTGGGTTCCACAAATATTTGTTTCACAGGGTCAGTTCTGCTTTCCATCTGATTAGAAAGAATCGTTCCACCTGAAATGCGAGTAGCACTACACTAAAAACTTTGAAAGATCATAGGCTCTGGAAGGACAAATATTACAAATTATTCTTCTTCAAAAAAGAAATGCGCCGTCAGGCCATGAAAACACATGGAAGAATCACGAACGCATATTACTAAGTGAAAGAAACCAATTGGACAAGGCTACATATATATGATTTCAACTATATGACCTTCTGGGAAAAGTCAAAACTATGGAGACAGTAAAAAAATCAGTGGTTTCCAAGGATTAGTGGGGAGGCAAGAAGGAATAGGCAAAGCACACAGAATTTTTATGGCAGTGAAACTGTTCTATATGATACTATAATTGTAGGTATATGTCATTAAATATTTGTCAAAACCCATAAAACGTACACCAAGAGTGAACCCTAATGTAAACTATGGACTTTGTATGGTAACAATGTACCAATGTTGCATTTGTACTGTAACAAATGTACCACTGTGGTGTAGGGGTAGTTCTAGTGGGGGAGATGATGTGTATGTGGGGGCAGGGGATATATGAGAAATCTTTGTATCTTCCACTCATTTTTGCTATGGACCTAAAATTGCTCTAAAAAATAAAGTTTATTTTAAGAAACAAGAGGTTTAATTCTACCTGTGGAAAGTAAGGGAAGAGATTCCCCTCCTTCCTTTTTCGTATTTACTTTAGAAAGCTTGTATTCTAACTAACCTGAAAACTAGATGGATCTTTTGATCCAGGAATGCCTTCTTCAAGACCTGGGGCTCACTTCTTTGAAATATAAACAGTAAGGGAAATAGTACCTCTTTTCCAGTTTCTAGAAAGCTTAACTTTGGAGGTGGGCTTGCTCCAAATTTCAAATCTATCTTTTTCTAAATATACATAAAAAGTGTGTTTCTTTTTAGGCAACTGGAGTCCATCAGCTGATGCAGTTTGTCACCATAATCCAGCTAATGGTAGGATGGACTGTGTGGGACAAGAAGTGCTGTCTAGTCTTCTTACTTGAGGACTAGTTATTGTTTATCTTGGAAATATGCATGTTGTTTTAGTCAGCTTTTCATTGCTGTCACCAAAATATCTGACAAGAACAACTCAGAGGAGGAAAAGCTTATTTGGGGCTTGTGCTTTTAGAGGTCCCAGTCCAACTCCATGCTCTGGGCCCCAGGTGAGGCAGCATTTCATGGTGGAAGGGCCCAGCAGAGGAAAGCTGCTCAGCTCCTCCAGTGACACCAGACTTGCCTGTGATTCCTACCCAGGCATTCAAACTGGGGTGGACTGATTAGGTTACAACTCTTGCAGTCCATTCACTTTACCTATGAACATTCCTGCATTTAGATAGGAGCTTTCCAAAGGACAACTCACATCCAAACCATAACATATATAATGGATTGTATTTGTTTGCTGTATGGTGGGTGAGATTCCTTTCTATCTTTGCAGTCTCTTAGCAGATTACCTATGATGTGTATACTACATTATGATCTAATGTTTATGCAGTAAGTGGTCTGTTTCTCTACTTTTACTGAAAGTGGTCTGTTTCTCTACACTTTTCGTGTAGAGTATTTGTACCACGGAAATAGACAAAATATTTTGAATTATTTTTCTCCAAAGTTTCCTATGGCAATAGGGAAGCCCAAGTGCATCATCATTCTTGTTATGTGTGTGGGGAAGAAGCTGGCAGTTGCTGACGTTTATTTGGTTGCTCATTTGTCCAATGGCCTGCTTATTTTTCAATAGTATTAATTTTTAGGCTTATAATAACACAAAGGGGTTGGGAGTTGTGATTTTTCTGAACTTTTGAATTTTTGTTTTGGGAGGATCTTTGTATTCTTTAAGTTAGAAGGAGAAATACATTTACAAATCTTCAGAGTCCAAAATCCAGTCATGTTATGGGTGTCAGTCACACAATTCTGAATGTAGACAAAAGAACCATTGAGTACTTACATAAACTGAATCCAAGGATATGGGCCCAAATCCTGTTAAGGCAATCTCTATTTTAATTTAAATTTTCAGGTTGTGAGCATATCATGTGAGCATATTGTTACATAGAGCTTAGTGAGTTCCATCAGGGTCACCACCAGTAATCTTATTAGTGTCTTGATCTAAGTCTCTTGCTATTGGCAATTTCAAATATGCTGATAAAGTCATTCTAATACTTGGGAGGATATCAGAGTTTTCTGATAAGAGTTGCTTTGGAGCCTATGTCTTATTTTCTTGAAAAACTCTAAATGACTTTAATTAACTTTGTGAAAATTATCTGCATTAATGATTGTGCTTTCTCTAGTTGTAGAAAAATTTAAGCACAAAGGAGCTAAAACAAAAAAGAATGTTTATATCTTTGCTAGTTTGTAGGTTTTGAACAATATTTGGCATAAAACAGGTACTGTATAAGTATTTGTTATTACTGTCAATACATGTCATATGTTTAAAAAAACTTGATCAAATATAGTCAGTCCTATAGATCTGATTTGAAGTAATCAATTAAATAGTTGGTTGAGATTCATGATCTCAAATTGAAATCTTATAAACTTATGATTAATATAAAGATAAATAAGAAGTTTAGGCTTATCTTGTTAAAAGTTTAATTTTGTTTGATATATTAATATTATCTGATATTGTGGAGAATTTAGTTGAGCAAAGTAGTTAAAATGGAAATCAAATAATAAAAATAACTTACAACATTGCAATGTTTTTAAATGAAATTTGCAAACAGGACCAAAAATTATGCAAAGGCCCCTTGAGAATTACTATAAAAATTTTGAATGGATCAAAGAATATATTTTTCCAGTTAAGCCTAAGTTAGATGGGAGTCTTCAGTTTCATCTCCTTTTGGCTGCTTCAGCCCAGAGCCGAGGGGGCATTTCAATGGCATAGGCGTAGTGAAGACATACAGGGAATATTGGAGAACTGCATGGAGATTCTCTCAAACTTATGACTTCTGGTCTGGACTGTAAAGTTTGTAGGGACTGGTTTCCCATGTTCCTCTCTTTCAAGTGTCTTTTGCTAGGATGATGAACATTCATAGTTTGGGCAAAGCAGGGGCAGTCCAAGTACACACAGTCATTGATGGAACCAACTCTATCCTCCCCAAAGTGGAACACTTCCCAGGTATGACATAGTCTGCCAGCTAGAGAAATAGAGTGAATCTTAACAAATGATAGATACCTTATGTTTTACTAGACAAACATGATGGCTTTTTGCAACCCTGGTATCATACCCCCAAAAGGAGTTTTTGACATTTGTTGACTTAAGTTGATACTTGTCTTAAGTATCAACTTATTTTCCATTTGCCACTATGTGATCATCCTTCAGTGATGACTCACCACAAGGCAATTTTCTGAAAAGGGTTATCTTTTAACTGTATACAAAAGAAAAACCTATAATTTTGAGGATTTAGGGTACTGGAAATTGTAGCTATGCAGCTATTAGTTAATGAGTAATTTCTTCGATCCTTTATGCAATACCATTTTTTAAATTTTATTCTTTTCAGTTTTTTCCATGTTTTATTGGTGCATTATAATTGCACATAATGGTGGAATGTGTTGTTACATATTCATACATGCACACAAAATGCAATATAAGTCTACAATATCATTCCCAGTAATTGCCCTGTCCCTTATTTTCCTTTGGTCCCTCTCCTCTATCCAATGGTCTCCCTTTACTTTTCCTTTATCCTCTCTAGTTTCCACATATTATGAGAGAAAGTTACTTTTTGAGTTTTGCTTATTTCACTTAACAAAATGCTCTCAAGTTCCACCCATTTTTCTACAAATTATATAGTTTCATTCTCCATTATGGCTGACTAAAACTCCAATGTGTATATGTACTACATTTTATTTATTCATTTATACATTGACAAACACCTAGGCTGGTTCCATAGTTTGGCTATTGTGAATTGTGCTGTAACAACAAACAGGGGTATGCTAGTATTGGTATAGTATGCTGACTTTAATTCTTCAGGATAAATACCAAGAAGTGGTACATATGGGTCATATGGTGTTTCTATTCCTAGTTTTATTTTTTTGAGGAATCTCCATACTGATTTCCATTTGTTATTTTTTTATGTTAAGTATTTTGAATTCTTTATATATATTCTGAATATTAATCCTCTGTCAGAACAGTAGCTAGCAGATTCTCTCTCACTCTGTACATTCTCTCTTCTCATTCTTGTTTCCTTCATTGTGCAAAAGGTTTTTAATTTGATGCCATCCCATTTATTAACTCTTGGCATTATTCCCTGAGTTTTACAATCCTACTGAGAAAATCGTCACCTACTCCTAAGTGCTGGAGTGTTGACCCTAAGTTCTCTTGTAGGAGTTGCCTAGTTTCTCTTCTAATTCCTAGTGTTTGATCCATTTTGAGTTGATTTTTGTGCAGGGTGAGAGATAAGGGTCTAATTTCATTCTTTACCTATGGATAACAAGTTTCCCCAGCACCATTTGTTAAAAGACGGTCTTTTCTCCAGTGTACATTTTTGGCACCTTTGTTAAGGATCAAATGATTGTAGATATGTGGGTTTGTCTCTGTCTTCTATTCTGTACCATTGGTCTCTGAGTCTGTTTTAATGCCAGTACCATAGGCAATACCATTCCTAACAGATGAGAAAAGCTTATTTTGAATGCCATGTCTGTACTAGAAGATAACATGAAAAATTTGTCTAATCTTGAACATTTTGTGATAAGGAAAATAAAGAATTACTATACCAACTTATAAAAGCATGCATATTTTCATTTACATTGTGAATATTTATATTTTACTATTTTTGTTTGGATAAAAAAAGATTAGCTAATTTTGTTGCTGTGCATTTCTCACCATTCAGTGTATGAAAAATTGTGGCTTTTTATTTTGAAATAAGATTTGCTCTTGATTTTGTTTGTAGGTTGTTATTTGTCTAGATATTAGCCAAACATACAATTTGATGCCAGATATGTTTCTGCCTCTCTTTTTTGATTTTGTAAAATTTAAATGAAGCTCAGTCTGATAAACCATAAGTGTTTTAAAAATAAGGTCACTGAATTAATTCCTAGTTAAATATACTTAAAATTCTAACATCACAATCAACTGAATTATAGTTTGTGGCATTATGGTATAATTCAAACAGCTATTTGATAGCTTCCCAAAACAAATGGAGAGTAGTTTATTACTCAATGACAATTAAAGAAGCAATTGAAATATGTGACTTAATAAATGTGTTGAAAATTAATCCAAAGCTTCCATATGCCCTGCAATAGAGGATTCTCTTGTCAGTGTAATCTTGCAAAGTTACTTGTTCTTTCTCATCATTATTTGGTGTATTCTATATTCTCCTTAGGTTTATTTTTCTTCTTAACATAAATTATTTCTTAGTAATTTTTCTAAAGACAAACCATGGGTGCTAAATTAAATAGTAGTTGAATGTCTGAAAATATCTGTATTTCACTGTGGATAATAGTTTGGTTAAGTACTGAGATCTGAGTTCATAGGTATGGTAGATGGCAAAAAAAAAAAAAAAAAAAAGAAAAAAGAAAAATGGCCCTACTTCTTTTTTTTTTTTCAATACTTGTTTTATTTATTTATTTATTTATTTATTTATTATTTTTTATTTTTTTTATTTACTTATTAATTCATTGAATACAAATGGAGTACAGCTATTGTTTCACTGATTGTACACAAAGTAGAGTCACACCATCTGTGCGTTCATGCATGTACACAGGGCAATGGTATCTGTCACACATTCTGTTATTATTTTTACCCCCCACCCTGCCCCCTCCCCTCCCTTCCCTCTATGCTATCTATCCTTCCTCCATTCTTGCCACCCTTCCCCCCCGCATTATGCATCATCATTCATTTATTAGAGAGATCATTCGGCCTTTGGATTTTTGGGATTGGCTGATCTCACTTAGCATAACAGTCTCCAACATCATCCATTTACCTACAAATGCCATAATTTTATTCTTCTTTATGGCTGAGTAATATTCCATTGTGTATATATACCACAGTTTCTTTATCCATTCATCTACTGAAGGGCATCTAGGTTGATTCCATAATCTAGCTATTGTGAATTGAGCAGCTATGAACATTGATATGGCTGCATCACTGTAGCAATCTGATTTTAAGTCCTTTGGGTATAGGCCAAGGAGTGGGATAGCAGGGTCAAATGGTGGATCCATTCCAAGTTTTCTAAGGAATCTCCACACTGCTTTCCAGAGTGGCTGCACCAACTTGCACTCCCACCAGCAATGTATGAGTGTACCCTTTTCCCCACATCCTCGCCAACACCTGTTGTTGCCTGTGTTCTTAATAAAAGACATTCTACTTGGGGTAAGATGAAATCTTAAGGTGGTTTTGATTTGCATTTCTCTTCTAACGAGTAATGTTGAACATTTTTTCATAAATCTGTTGATTGCTTGTAGATCTTCCTCTGTAAAGTGTCTGTTCATTTCCTTGGCCCATTTATTGATTGGGTTATTAGTGTTCTTGGTGTAAAGATTTTTGAGTACTTGGTAGATTCTGGAGATTAGTGCTCTGTCTGAAGTGTGTGTGGCAAAGATTTTCTCCCACTCTGAAGGCTCTCTCTTCACATTGCTGATTGTTTCCTTTGCTGAGAAGAAGCTTTTTAGTTTGACTCTATCCCAATCATTGATTCGTGCTTTTATTTCTTGCGCTTTGGGAGTCATGTTAAGGAAATCTGGTCCTAGGCCAACATGATGAAGATTTGGACCTATTTTCTCTTCTATTAGGTTCAGAGTCTCTGGCCTGATTTCGGGCCCTACTTCTTAATCCTTAATCAAGGCAACATTGATGCCTGATTCTGGACTTAGGACATATGACTTATTTTGGTAAATTAGATGTCGTGATAGTTCATGTAGATTGTCAACTTGATTGGATTGAGACTTTGTGTATGTTGATGAGTGTGTTTCAGAGATTATTGACATATGGAACAGCAAATGGAGGCAGGTAGACCCACCCTGAATGTGGCAGGGCAGACCAAAGGGCTGGGGACCTGGACAAAAGGAAGGTGGAGGAAAGAAGAAGCCAGTGCAGACGAAGGTGCCATTTTCTCTTTCTGGGTCTGTGCATGGATTGCTGTTGTGGTTTCCTAGGGTCATTGGGTGCTAGCTCCTTCACTCTTCCAAAGCAAACTCTGACAGTGACTCTCAAGGGAGTTCCAGACTTCCAGTCCCAGACTAAGGCTGCATCATTGGTTCCTCTTCTGAGGCTGCAGTTTCTTGAACTGAGCAGTTACTGGTTCCTCCAGCTCTCCAGTCTGTAGACAGCCATTGTGGTACTATCTGGTTTCTAATTCTGTAAGCCGATATAATATATTTCCTTTTATAATCATAATCACACATACATACATATATAAAATCATAATCACATATACACGATTATAAAAAAGGACATATGTGTGTATATAAGTATGTATATCTGCTGGGGTTCTGTTGTGCTAGAGAACTCTGGCTAATACACGTGCTAAGTACAGCACAAGACTGTTGAGAAGCACCTGTCTCATTTGGCTTTATGATTCTTGTCCTAAACTATTGCCATGAGAATATATGTGACTTAACTCACTTGAGTTATCTGATACAAAGTCATCCTATTTTAGGTAACAGCCAGCTGATCCCCACACATGTTGTTGAGCCCAGCAGAGTAACCCAGAGCCCAGCAGAAGAACCCCCAATTGCCAACTTGTATGCTAATGAGCTAAATGATTTCTAATTGTTTCAAGTCTCTGTTTTGGGGGAAGTTTTGTATATAATATATTTGTGGCATTTGGTATTTGATACAGTAGATTTTCTTTGCCACTTGCAAGACATTGCTCTTCTATCAATTTTCAGACACTATTATTATTGAGGAATATAACAGAAATGTGATTATTCTTCTTTTATTGATTAGCTATTGCTAAAATTTGGATATGGTTTCAGCTTGACCCCCAGGGATTCAAGTATTAGAGGTTTGGTCCTCAGTTGGTGATGTGACAGGTGGTAGGATCCTCAAGAGTTGGGGCTTAGTGGGAAGCCCTTACTTTATTGTGAGCACAGTACTTGGAAGGAATTAAGGTAGTTCTTGTGGGACCTTGTTGTTTGTTCTTGAGAGAAAGTTGTTATAAAAGGAGAAAGCCTGATCCTTCACCTTCTCTCTAATTTTCTGTTTTATGATGTGATGTTTTCTCTCATGTGCTTCCACCACTATGACATCATCCACAATGAGACTTTCACCAGAGCTGAGCAGAAGCCAGTACCATACTCTTGGACCTCTAGAACTGAAAACTAAATGAGCCTCTTTTCTTTATAAAGTTGCCCAACTTCAGGTGTTTAATTATACTTGTGGAAAACAGATAAGCATTATTATCTATAAATAATATCTTCAGGATATTCTTCTTGCTTTTATTTTTAAAAGTGTTACACATATATAAAATACTAATATGCATTTATAGGTTCATAATACAAAAATATGTAAGAATATTGAGATACAACTTGGGAAAGCAAATTTTATTTTTAATTCACTATGATAGACTTATCCTTAATTGGAAATTAAGATGGAATTAGAAGAGTTGAGGTTTAGGGTAATGGTAGAATATTAATGTCCATTGCTATAAGAAAAAATTTTCAAATTGGCAAGGACAGTCAAGGTCCATAGACAGCATAATATGCTCTTTGGCCTTGGATACATATTTATACAATTGCTATTTAGCATAAATAAATGTTGGAAACCAAAGGCCTGCTTTTTTAGCTGCTGTTGAATAAATGTCTTAAATTAATAATAATAGGAAGGTCTGATAATGGTAAGAGGAATTCTCCCCACTGAATTCTCACTTTCTCAGAAGTAACCTTATGAAGAATAATGAACAAGGATGAATAGAATTCCATTTGTATGCAGATGTTCCTTAACTTACACTGGAGTTACATCTTTATAATCCTATTATAATTTGAAAAATTACATCAAAAATACATTTAATGCACATAACTTACCCATCATTATAGCTTAGCAACATAGTATGCTGTATAGTATCTGCTATTTAATCCTGTGGTCACATAGCTAAGTGGGAGCTGTGGCTTGCTGCTACTGCCCAGCATCACAAGGGAATATAGTACTGCATATTGCTAGCTGGGGAAAAAGATCAAAATTCTAAGTTTGATGTACAGTTTCTACCACATATGTAGTTTTTGCACCACTGTAAAGTAGAAACACTGTGAAGTGGCACCATTAAAAGGTAGAGTCATCTATTTAAATTACATTTTCTTTATTCCATCATCAGTTGATAGACACTTAGGTTGATCCCCTCCAAGGATAATTGTGAATAATGCTTCAGTATATCTAAGAGTGCAGATATCTCTTTGACAAGTGATTTCATTTTATTTATATGTGTGATTGCTGAGTCATATGATAGTTCTATTTTGAATTTTTTGAAGAACTTCCATACTATTTCCCATAATGCCTATACTAATTTACACACCCACTAATAGTGTACAATGACTTCCTTTTCTCTATAATGTCACCAATATTTTTATCTTTTTTCTTTTTGAAAATAGCCAGTGTAACTGGGGAGAATTGAGACCTCCTTGTGATTGTGATTTGCTTTTCCAAACTAGTTTTGCTGAGCATCTTTTTTATATACTTTTTGGCCATTTGTGTGTCCTTTTAAGATAATGTTTCTTTAGAACTTTTGCCTATTTTAAAATCAGCCATAAAAAAGGATAGAACCCTGTCATTTGCAACAACATGGATGAAGTGGAAGAAACATTAAGTTAGTGGAGTGTGCCAGACATGAGACAATAAATATCAAATAATCATATGGAATCTAAAGAAGTTGTTCTCACAGAAGTAGAGTAGAATAGTGATTACCAGAGGCTAGCATGGAGAGAGGGGAGGAGAGAATGGGGAGATGTTGGTTAAAGGACACATACTTAGAGTTAGACTGGAGGGATAAATTTCAAGAGATCTTTTGTATAACAAGGTGACCATAGTTAATGAGGATATATTCTGGAAAAATATGCAAAGAGTGGATGCTATGCACTCTCACATAAAAGGTTGACCATGTGAGGTAATGCATTTGTTAATTAGCTTGATTTAACCTTTTCAAAATGTATATACATGTCAGAAGATCATGTTGTACATGATAGAACCATATGATATTATCTGTGAGTAAAAGAAAATAAGAACAATGAACAAGGCTAATCTTCCCAGAGAGAGGAACTAAGGAAGTCATATGGGTTTGCACTCATTATTTGTAGTTTTCTCTTCTTTGCTACGTCAATAACTAGTTCTGTATCCACTTTCTGTTTTCCAAAAACAATTTTGACACCTGTAATCATTGAAAGAATTAGTTTCTAGATTTACTAGAGCATGTGTTCCATTAACAGGAAAAATGCATCTAAGAGGAATGAAATATTAAACAACAAACAAAGCAAAACAATATTTCAGGGCCTGTCTTTTATGAGAAAATTGAATTTGTGAAATTTTCCTTGTTCTTTTATTTTATTTTACTGGTTTTACAGATAAGTATGTTGTATTAAAAGCCTGTAAATTAAAACATTTGATACTCCAGGTCTCTTTCCTCACCACAAATAATAACAGATGTTTCTTGAATAAGAGATGCTTCAGACTTGAGAATGTCAAATTTGGAATGGAGAAACCCTCAGTTCTTTTCTACCACTTTGATTTCTGACCTTCATAGCAAGTTATATGTACTCCTTTGCCAATTATATTATGTTATTATCAGTTGTTTCCTTTGCCAATTTTTAATTGTTATTACTTGGGTAGAAGATTGGTGCATTATCTTCTTGAGAAAAAATTTGCAGATACTTAGGTTCATCAGTGAAAATGAGTGACTGACTTCTCATCTGACCCATGATGAAGCCCAGGGATTAACTAAGTCAAGCACCAAGAATGCAGTTTCCAAAATGCTGTTGTAATGTTTTAGCCTCCCTACTTTAAGTTCATTTAAAAGATTGTTGCATTATAATCCCCCTCCTTTTGAGTTGGGGTCTTGTTATCTTGCCCAGGCTGGACTTGAATGGACAATCCTCCTGCCTCAGCCTTCCAAGTAGCTGGAATTATATAGTATTATATCACCATGCTCACCTTATCTCACTCTTAAATATGGACTCTTAAGTAAATATAACTAGATTGTTCCAAATTGAAAGGTAGATTAAAATAAATAGGCAAATGTGGAAAAAATGTGATCTTTAGATTACTGAAGAGGCTGGATACATTCATAAATGGAGTGTTCAGAGAGATAATAAAAACTCTGCAAACGTAAAATAATAACAGGAAACCCTGAAAAAGAAACAATCAAAGTAAAAGAAATTCTTTAGGATTGAAATGTGAGGTCAGCGTATAGAAGAATAAATAGAATGATTGCTAAGTAAAGTTGAAGAAATCTCTCAGAAAGTCAGACAAATGTCAAGTAGATTGGGATATAAAAAAGAATAGGTAGGAAAATTAGAGGGTTAATCTTGAAGGACCAACCAGTAGCAGTTCTAGGAAAAAAAGACAGAGAGAATTGAAGGGAGAAAACAATTTACAAGAAAAATTCCAAAAACTTAAGTGTATCTAAGTCAAGACTGATGGGGCATAACAAATATTTATTAGAATAAAATTTTTAAAAGTCCATATCAATTGCACATTATGTGAACTTTCAGAGAAACAGGCTAAGGTGAATATCCTAATATCTTCCAAGGAAAAAGAAACAGTAGTATACTCAAAAAATTACAATGACTTTAGATTTCTCAACATCAATACTGGCAATTAGAAGATAGTAGGGCAAAGTTTTCAAAATTCTGAAAGAAAACATTTCCATAGTCTGAATCCTATACTCAGAGAAACTATTAATGAAGTGTAATGAGGGGAAAGAAAGAAATATTTTTATATGTAAAAGTTTTAAAAATTAACTGATTTATATCCTACTCTCAGAGAGTTACTAGATTACATGCTTTTGCAAAATGAGAGAAGCAGCTCAGTTATTTAGTGAAAGACTTGAGGTGAAGAAAATAGAGAATTAAGCACAGCTATGCTGAGGCTCAGAAAAAGGTCCTGCCTCGAGGAGAAGGATGGAAGCTTCCAGCAGGGAGGGTAGCAAGAAAAAAAAGGTGAAATGACTATAGTTTTGAGCCCTGGGGAGAAAATTAGAGTTGAAGTTCTATAAATCAGGAAAAGCAATCACAGCACCAACACTTGTAGCTCCTGACAAAGTAAACACCAACTGTGACCCCAATATGGGATGGGGAAGGGGATCGAGGTGAAGGAGTCAAAAATAATGACAGAACTGATAAATTAAGTTGCAGCATACACCTATTTGTGTTCAAAATAGAAAAAAGGTAAAAAATGGTTGTCCACTGGAGATAGTATGGGATTGGGAGGAGAAACACTCCTTTGGATGTTTTTAAAACTTCTTATTTTCTATTTTTGTACTTTAATTAGTGCATAATAAGTATACATAGTATTGATTTATTTTGACATAGTTCCAGTACTCTTTCCTTCCCCTCTTCTCTTACCTTATTCCCTTTCCTTTATTTTACTCATTTTGCTTCTATTTGTTTATAGTTTTTCTAAACTAGTGCTTTATAGATACACATAAGGCTAAAATCATATATCATAAAATCATATATGTACATAGCATAACTGGTTCATTCCACCGTTCCTCTTTTTTCCAATCCTTCCTCCTTCCCCCTCAATCCCTTTCCTTCACTCCATTGATCTCCCTTCTATGGAACTCACCCTCCCCATATCCTCCCCACTCAATAAGTCCCCCCAGTTTTTCCTCTTATTTTGGTCTGGCTTTTGAATATAAGAGAAAACATTTGACCCTTGACTTTCTCAGTCTGGCTTATTTCACTTGGCATCATGTTCACCAGTTCCATCCATTTACCAGCAAATGCCATAATTTCATTCTTTTTTATGGCTGAGCAAAACTCCATTGTGTATATAAGCCACATTTATTTATCCATTCATCTGTTGATGGGGACATTGTCTGTTCTACAGCTTGGCTATTGTGAATTGTGCAACTATAAACATTGGTATACCTATGTTACTATAGTGTGCTTTTTTTTGGATTTTTTACTTAAATTTCAAGGAGTAGGATAACTGGATCATATGATGATTCTATTATTCTATTCCTAGTCTTTTGAGGAATTTCTATACTGCTTCCCAAAGTGGTTGCAGTCCCAGCAAGAACGTGTGAATGTTCCTTCCCCCCACATCCCCACCAACATTTATGGTTTGTATTCTTGATGATTATCATTCTAATTGGAGTGAGATGAAATCTCTGTATAGTTTTGACTTGCATTTTCTTGATTGCTAGGGATGTTAAACACTTTTTCATATATTTGTTGGCCATTTGTATTTCTTCTTTTGAAACAAGTCTGTTTAGTTCTTTTGCCCATTTATTAATTGTATTATTTGTAGGGTTTTGGGAGGTTAAGGTTTTTTTGAGTTCTACAGCCATTCTGGATATTAACTATGCTATGTCCATGAATGCATTTATAAAATGAAGCACACACACATGCACACTGTGAAACAACAATAACAACAATAGAAGGGAGATCAGCAGAGCAGAGTAAGTGGATCACTTTTGTGTATAATTAGAATGCACCAGTAAAAAAGATAACAAATGATATGGATCGTGACGTAATTTCTGTTAGTAATGTATAGATAATAGAACCAATGAAAAAATATATTTTAAAAATTGGAATGATATTCCTTTGGAGCCATTCATCCATCCTCTCACTTACTAATGCATCTATTTGTTATAAGCCAAAAATCATTTATTCTCCCCTAAAGTTGTAATGACGTTGAGCACAACTAAATAAAAATGTCATCTCAAGAGTCTAAAAAAGAGTAGAGTCTTTCAGATAAAAATAATAATACATCACAAGACATATCACAAATTAATTTTATAGAGGAACATGAAGATGATGGAGAAAAAAGAAAATTATTAGCATAGAAAAGCAAATGAGAAAAGGTAAATTAGAATGGACAAGGATTTATCTTCAAAGTATAAAATACAAATCCAGCTCTAAGCATCCTTTTATTCACATAAAATTGGCAATCTCAAGATTTAGTTTTAGTAAAACCATTATGTAGAAGAAAACAAAAATAAACAAAACAAAGTAAAAATGATGATACTAACATTTCCTTTTCATCAATTAAGAACTAAAATTGCTAATTGTTTTGAAGCAAAAGTTATTTGACAATTAGCATATTTATATTATGTCTAAATGTACTTTAAGACAATTCAAAGTCAATTTGTCCTTCAGTATTGTTAGGTTATTATATATACATGGAATAAAAGAAAACGAACAAAAAACTAAAACCAAATTTTTTTTTTTGCTCTTCCAACTTCCATTTATTCTTGATAGCCTATGGTTTGATTACCTTAAAAAAGAAACAACAGTTAAATTATTAATGTTTCTAATGTTTAAAATTATGATTTAATAAATAAATATTGGCTTTGCTTTTCAACAATCTTCCTATACTTTTATTACCAATAGTAGGAAAGTTTTTGATGTTTGAGAAAAATTTGTCATGGGACATTTAATTTTTCTCATTGATTATTGAGATTGTTTTGCATAGTTTTTGCATTCATGTCACTTACACACACAAAAAATCATTAGAATTAAGAATTTGCTCCTCTGAAGGGGGAGTATTATTAACAGCCAATAATACTATATTCATGTTTTCTCTTACAATGATACAATCACTTTGAAATCTAGATGTTATTAATATTTATAGATTCTGAAACTAATGGATCTAAACTCGTCTTGTTTATGGTGAGTATTCTATATAAGCGTCTTAGAAACAAACTACATTAAATTTTACAATGATACTTTGGATATGAACTGACTTAAATTTTATAGGTATTTATGTAGATCAGAATAACTCCAGCTTTATTAGAGACATCTATGAACTAAAAATTCTGTATGTGAAAGAGACCTCAACACTCTTTTGGTTCAGTTGCATGCCTCTACACAGACGTCATATTACCATTTTATTTCTGGAGGAACTGCAGCCCAGAATGTTTACATTGTTAGCTGAGTCTCTCACCACAAATGTGATAGAAGGGAAAGGGGCAGCACAATTTTCTTCCCCTAAAATGTGCTAAAGATATTTTTGGTGCACTTTAGATCAGAAATCAGGATGAAGAGTAAAGTTTTAGTTAAGCACTTGGGTTTCTCTTTTCCATATTTCTGAAGTCAGTATACCATAAAACATTATATCCCTCCCCACAAATAGACGAAAAAGACAGATACCCCTTAGAGAAAATAATTTCAATAAAAATTAGAATTTCATATTTTTCATTCTCCTCCTGACATTTATTGGTTCATTAGCTAGGGAAGAAGGACAAGACCAGGATGCAGTTTATTTTCAGATATGTTGATACAATTTCTTCAATTCTACTTCCAGTTTTGTAGATGGGAGTTTCATAATTAAATCCATCATGTGCAGTTTAATACTCAGCACCTTCTAATATACAGTGTTTTAAATAGAAACTAACAAAAATCCGAAGGACAAATTAATGGTCTTATTCTCAGCATATGTATCTGCAACTCCACTAGTGAGTAGAGACTCAATTTTAACGCATCATTTCACTTTGATTTACTCACAGAAAAATTCAACATGGAAAAGAAGATGCAGTTCAAGATTGGGGGAATGCATAATACTCAATTTATCTAAGTTTATTCACACATTTAAAAAAAATCTACTTGGATTTCAGTTTCATTCTGTAGTAGGCTACCCTTAGGAAATTTGCTTTAAAAGTTCTACTTCATCAAGCACCTTTTTTTAGTGGCCTGGAAATTTATATATGCCAATGGTTTTTATTTTTATTTTGCTCTGGAATGAGAAAATCCAAAATTGAGGTATTAATATCTTTGTGAAATGTTTTTACAAGTGCTAAAGATTACCAAACTGCTATAGTGGATGATTCCATCTTCCCACAGTAAATCAGCTTTCAGCACTAAATATCACCATCTCGAATACTGTTGACACTTATTGCCATTCCCATAAAACCTATTTCAAATATTCTGTCCACATTTTGGCCTTGGCTGGGCTACAATAGTGTCACTTACAGATGTAATAAAATATTACAAGATTGTGAGATTAGTTCTTTGCTGGTGTGGCCTACTAGGCTATTTTTCAAACTAGAATTCCAGACTCCTATGGTCCAGAGATATATTCTTTATGAGTTCTTGGATTTTGTATTCTCTGTCAATGACAATCTTAAAAAATAATAGCAGTATACTTGGGTTATCTGCATGTTTACTTCATCACCAGTTGTAGCAAATTAGTGCTTCTCTTTGGCTTTGGGTAGATCAGGGTATCTCAAGCTTTGTGTAAGTGTTGATGGGCGATTAATCTTTTCAGATCACTGTGGTCAGTTGATATCTTTTGAAAACCAAAGAATTCTCAAGTCAGAGTTGTGCTGGTTTGGTTCATCAGAAATGAGAACAAAGCTCAACAAATCTGGTTATTTGTTTTATGCTCTTAAGTTGTTAGAACTCCTTCTGCATGTCTTATATCAGTCTCTTATCAGAAACATGGTTTGTAAATATTTTATCCCATTCTAGAAGTTGTCTCCTCACCGTTGTTTCCTTGCTGTGTAGAAGAAGCTTCTCAGTTTGTGTGATTTCATTTGTCAATTTTTTGCTTTTGCTACCTTTACTTTTGGGGTCAGATTAAAAAAAAATCATTTCCCTGATCAATATCATGAAGGTTTTCCCCTATTATTTTCCCTAGTAGTTTATAGTTAAAAAACATGGGAAAAGAATCTGAATAGACATTTCTCAAAAAATGTTCAGACACACAAATGGCAACATGTATATGAAACAAAATTAACATCACTAATCAGGAAAATGCAAACCAAAACCCCAATGAGATATCCCCTCACTCCAGTTAGAATGGCTATTTAAATACAGAAGATATAGGTGAGGGTGTGAAGAAAAGGGAATTCTTGTAAACTGTTGGTGGGAATGTGAATTAATACAACCATTATGAGAAGCGTATACTGGTTCCTGGAAAAACTGAAAATAGAATTACCACCGGATCTAGCAATCCCAATAGTGGGTATGTATCCAATGGAAATGAAAAATCACTAAGTCTATGAGTTATCTGCGCTCCCATGACCATTGCAGCATTACTTTTAGAAAGATCAAGTCAGTGTTCATCAATTGACAAATAGATTAAAAAGAATGTGTAATAGACAGAGAATGAAACACTATTCAGCCTTTAAGAAGAAGAAAATGTCATTTGCCACAGCTTAAAGGAATCTGTAGGATATTATAGTAAATGAGATAATCCACGTATAAAAAGACAAGTTCTGCATGATCTCGCTTATCTGTGGAATCTAAAAATGTCAGTCTCAGAAAAGGAGAGTAGAATGGTGTTCCCAGGGGCTGGAGGTAGGGTAACTGTGGAAATGTTGTTCAAAGGACAAAAAAATTTCACCTAGACCTGAGGAATAAGTCCAAGTTATCTATTTTACACGTGACTGTACTGTATGCTTGAAAATTGTTAAAAGAGATTCTTTTAAGTGTCCACATGAGAAGAAAATAAAAGGTTAAAGGAAGTGAGGGCAAAACTGTTGCCTTCTACACAGAACAACACTTCTTTGGAGAGAAATTATGAATTGATAAGTATTTAGTCACCCATTTTTAGGGTGTTATTTTTTCTGATAATTTACTCAAACATCTTTTTATGGGACCATGTAAAATTGAAAGTTTTTGGCATATTTATAATTCTCTTGATTTATCATTTTAGTGGATTGGAATCTCTTTTCTCACACCTAAATTTGAATAAATTTGAGAAAAAAATCTACTTTGACCTTAACTTTTGTCTCTCTCTTGGTTGGATTAGGATATAAGTAGGTATACTAGGTTGAATAATGATACTCAAAGATATTAGGTCCTCATTGTTGGAACCTGCATGACTGGTTTGGAATAAGAGACTTTGCTGATGTGATTCAGTTAAGGGTCTTGAGATGAGGAGAACTGGAGGAGGGTTATCCAAGTGGGCCCTAACTGTAATCACATGTATTCTTATGAAAGAGAGGAGAAGGGAGCTTTGAAACACATATAGACATAGGAAGAAGAGATGGAGATTTGAACACAAAGACAGAAACTGGAGTGATATGGCCATGAATCTGGGAATGCCAGAAGCCACCAGAAGCTGCAAGGAAAGAGAGGGAGGAAAAGGGCAGATTCTCCCCAAGAGCCCCTGGAGAGAGTGCAGCCCTGTGGCTGCCTTTATTTCAACTCAGCAATATGATTTTGAACTTCTGACCTGCAGAACTGTAAGAGAATAAAATTCTACTCAATGTCATACAATAGGTAGGACTTATTTGCAGCAGCTGTAGGTAACTGATACGTAGATAAACCACTTATTGGCAATGGGCAGGCTATGGGTAGCACAGAAACAGTTTGAGGATATGACTCCCAACACACCTGAATTTGCTCTTTGGCTCTGCCATTTTCTAGACCAAGACACTTAAAACTCCTTCAAGGTCCTTGTTTGTAAAAGTGGGGATAGTAAAATCTTTCTATGTGCTTGTAGTAATTTAATGATTTAAAAATCCTTAGAAGAGCACCTGGAATTGAGAAGGTGTTCAGTTGATCATAATTCTACTCATTATGATTGTTAATACTTACAACCAGATGGTATAGAAAATCTGACTCCCATGCATAGAACTTGACACTTGGCTTCTTGCTCTCAAGTGATGTGACATAGAGTCACAGAAAACCATGTGAAAAAATAGACCAAACTGGAAGCTAGAGCCTCCTATTCTTGGCTGGACTCCTGAACTGCCCACCTTTATTCCTTTCTACTTGTGAGTCAAATTCTGCTCTTCCAATAAGTCAAAATGCTACTATCTAAAGTATAGACTTAATGAGCATTAGCCAATATGAATCATACTTTTTGAAATGTTAAATCATTGATCCAGAATAATGAGTTTGGAGTAAGCAAAATTTAATGCTTTCTATTTAAAAAATTGAAAACAAATACATGGAAACCTGAGAGTTGGTTAAAAATAAATGAATAAATAAAGCAAAGCATACTAAAGAAGAGGGTCCAGGTGGCCACTCACTCCTTAAAGTGGGATTTAGTTTAGATGTCCTGTGCTGGGGGTTAGGTGAGGTTGGGTCGGGAGCACAGTGGGAATTTGGAAGGGCAACTCATTGAAAGATAATCCTTCTTACATTTCTCTGCTCAGAAATGCTCTTTTGAAGGATGGATTTCTTAGCAACTTTCTGAAATTATACTGCACCTAATTCTGAATTAAATTTAAGTAATCTATCAAATAATATCGTAACTGAAAGCACCATATAATGTCCCTTCTATGGTTTCTTTCTATATGTTAAAAAACTTTATTAAAGAACACAGAAGTATCCCTGAATAAGGAGCTATAATGGGTTCAGGTTTCTGGATGTAAAGATTTATCATTGTAAATATCAAGTCTATATTCAGTGTAACTACCAGAAAAAAAGAGAAATCTTTTTAAAGATTTATTTTTTATTTTTACAGACTGCATTGAAATTCATTGTACACAAATGGGGTACAACTTTTCATCTCTATGATTGTGCTTGATGTAGATTCATACCATTCATGGAATCATACATGTGCATAGAGTAACGATGTCTGTCTCATTTCACCATCTTTCATACCCCTGCTCCCTCCTCCCTCTCATTTCCCTCTACATCTAAAGTTCCTCCATTCTTCTCTTACCACCCCCAACCATTATGTGTCATCATCCACTTATCAGGGAACACTTTCGGCCTTTGGTTTTGGGGGCTTGGCTTATTTCGCTTAGCAAGATATTCTCCAATTCCAATCTTTATGGGACTTTAATATAGTATTTACAAACAAATGCTAAAGACCATCTGTAGGAGTAAAATATTGTGAATTTTAAAGAAAATTCTGAAAGGCTGAAAAAGAATGAGGAGGAGGTTGTGGTTCTATAGATGTCCAAATGTGTCACAAAGCTAGAAATTTGTTATGTATTCTCCATTCACCTGTTGTGAATGGAGATGATATAAGAATGTATGGGGACACATCTAGATATGTGCAGATTAAGTATATGATAAAGTTGGCATATAGTGGTGAACTAATTAGCAACTGACACTAAAACATTAGCTGTAGTTCTGAAAAGAAAATGGTTTGAATGTGAGGTGTCCCCCTCACATCCAAATAATGCAGGGATATTGCAGGAATATTACAAGAATAGTCAGTGGTGAAATAATTGGATTATGGGAGTGATAACATAATCAAGCCATTCTAGTTTGAACAGACTGGGTGATAACTGTAGGCAGGTGGGAGCATGGCTGGAAGAGGTAGGTCACTGGGGGCATACCCTGGAAGGGTCCTACTTCCCTATGGCACCCTCCCACCTTCTCTCTCTCTCTCCCTCTTTTCTCACACTCTAATTTCTGGCCACCATTAGTTGAGCATCTTTCCTTTGCTGGGCCCTCCATCATGATGTGCTGCCTCACCTTGGACCTAAAGCCATGCGGTTGACTGACTATGAACTGAGATGTCTGAAAGCGTGATCCCCAAATAAACTTTTCCTCCTCTAAGTTGTTATTTTTGGGTATTTTGGTCACGGCAATGAAGAGCTGATTAAAACACATGCCATATGAATTCTAGACAATCTATACATAACAAAACTAAAACAAAATACTAGAAGAAAACAGAAAAATACTTAGCAAATTTTGGATTGGAAAAAGATCCTATTAAGCAATACACAAACACCTGAAGTGATAAAGGAAGTAACCTAAATTTCTGTTAATTAAAAATTTTTAAAAAAGTTAGATCTTAAGACTTAATAAGTGAAGTTAAAGGCAAAGAACAAACATAGCATACTTGGGACATTTATGAGAAAAGAGAAAGATCCATAAACTATAAAGTTAAAAGAACGCATAAGAATGAAGCCAATCAGTAAATTCAATAAATGATAAAGATTCGAAAGAATGTATGTATGCTGATGGGAATGGTCCATCAGAGAGGAAAAACACTGATAGTGCATGAGATAGAAGAGTGACCTGAGGTTTAACAATCTTAGAAATTACACTAGTGAAAACATTCTACAAAATAGACAGACTATTCCTTATTAGATGTCATAGGTGAAAAAAAAAATGCAAAAGATGAGCTTAGTTGGAGGTTAATGGAGTTGGTGGTTGCAAGATGAAGGATTTGCCATCTTATAGCTTTACTTTTTGTAATAATGTAGAAGAGGCAAGGTTACTAGCTGAGAATAAGGAGAGAGGAGGATAACTAAGTCATATGAGGAGAAAATAGAAACTTACTTGACAGATAAAGTAAGATAAATTTGTCAGGCGCTATGAAATTTGAAATAACTAGTGTAAAGTGAAAACAGTATATCCAGGTATATATTTTTTCCCAACTATTTTCAGATGCTCAAGTATAAATAATAAAGAAGGCAGAGGTCTCACAGACAACTAAAGAACATGTTTAAATTGTCTCCTTTGGAAGCTTACCAGTTAATAAATAATTATCTGTAAGTCATTCTATATGGGACATTGTATTTAGCATTATGAAAAATATAAAATAGAAGACTTAACTGTAAAGACTTCAGAATCTAAATGAGAGATAAGTCCTGTCCAGAAAATAAGTCAACCACAAAGCAGCAGTACAAGGACATGTTCCTCAGTGACAGGAAAGTGAATTTGGAGGTTCACTGCACAGTTAAGGTAATATTCACTGGAAATTCTTCCTGAGTGATTAGGGAGTCAATGACAGCAGAAACTGTTTGTAAGAGCATCCATTTATTCTGAGCTCCCACCAGAATCATTCATTGAGTTATTCTTACAACATTCTGAAGCTTCTCCAACCTTCGTCTCCAAACAGTTCCAAACTCCTCCCACAAACCAGCTCTAAAACCTCTGAAACACATGGTCAGGTTAGTCACAGCAGTGACCCCACTTCTCAGTACCAATTTCTGTGTTAGTCAGCTTTAAGTCACTGTGATTGAAATACCTGATGAGAACAATTTAGAGGATGAAAAGTGTATTTTGGCTCGCGGTTTCAGTAGTTCAGTCCATTGTTGGCCAGTTCTATCACTTTGGGCCCATGGTAAGGCAGAGCATCATGGCAGAAGGGCATGGCAAAGAAAAGCATCTCAGTTCATGGTGTGTTCAGGAAACAGAGAGAAAGGGAAAGGGACCACAGGGAAGATGAACTCTTTCAGTGCATGACGTCAGAAATCCCATGGCACACCTGCCCGTGGTTGTACTCAGTTAGTCCCTTCAAGTTATGGTGGATTGATTAGGTCACAGCTCTCATAATCTAACTATTTACTTCTGAATATTTCTTCATTAAGCAGGAGCTTTTGGGAGATGTCTTATATCCAAACCATAACACCCAGTTAAGTAGAAGATACACATTAATATGATCCAAAAATTTCACTTCTAGCCATATACCTTTGAGAAATTTATCCAGAATAACTGCATAAAAATGTTTATAGAAACATTTATCAGAAAATATTTATAGAAACTGCATGAAAGTGACAATAATCCAAATCCATTAACATTTAAATGGACAAAATATTTTTATATATTTTAGAATGGAATACCATATAGCAATAAAAATGGACCAAGTAGAACTATGTAAAAGAACACAAAAGAATTTCAAAAATGAGCCCCAGTGGGGACCCCAGGACTGCTGCTTGGATCCCCCAGGTCCAACCACAGACCTGCTGTGGGAAGTCCAGCTGTGAAAACAGGCCCACTGAGCCATCGGGTCCACCATCTCCAGCACCAAGCACAGGCCTGCAATCCGTCCCTGGTCTAGTGCCCAGGCCTGCGCCTATGCTTTGGCTGACCATATATCAACACCAGGTTGCCTTTGCTCACAAGCATTGATTATTCCTGACCTAGAGTCAGTGGGACAGCACCCTTCTTGGGACATTGCATTATCAAGCACCTCTCAGGCATCAGAGTATTGAAAAATAGGAGGTTTGAACAGTATAGTGCAATTTTATTGCAGAACTTTTTAAAATAGTAGTATTATTATGATTATTCCTATTATACCTACATATTCCCCCTTTCTTCTTTTATTAATATTCTTATCACTCTATCATCCCCTTATATATCTGTTTCCTTGGAGAATCTTTCTCTCTTTTCTCATGCTAACAACCTATTTGTTTTAATTCCACTTTCACTATTCCTATGACATAGTACCTCTATAGACTCACTTCCTATCTATTATTAATATTATATTCTACACCCCTTCTCATCCTTTTTTCCCACCATTTGAAATTGTGGTCCTTATTGCAAACCTATTGGTTATAATGTAGATAATAATAATTTGAACAAATCTCTGTATGTTATGACAACACAGTTAATATCTAAATAGGGTCTATATTGATTAAGGATGCATACTGTTTATATGGTATGCTGCTAATATTAATCTCTTCAAGTAGAGGTATTGGAAATCTGCAGGGACACTATAAGTCTTTAAAGGGAAACTGCAATACCTCGGATATGCACTGCTAGAGGGGAAGATACATGAGCAACATGAGACAACAAGGGAAGAAAATGTCCCAAACAAACCTGTATGCTGTATCAATGTAACCCAATGACAATATGGTAGAAGGAATGTCAGAAAGGGAGCTCAGAAAGTGTATAATTAAAATGATCCGAGAAGCGAAAGATGAGACAAGAAAGCAAATGCAATGAATGATTGCACCAATAAACAGCTAAAAGAGCAATTGCAGGAAGCAAAAAATCATTTCAATAAAGAGATAGATATTCTGAAAACAAACAAACAAACAGAAATCCTTGAAATGAAGGAAACAATAAACCAAATTAAAAACTCAATAGAAGGTAAAACCAGCAAACTATATCACTTGAATACAAAACCTCAGACAATGAAGACAAAATATTTAATCTTGAAATCAAAGTCAACCAAACAGAGAAGATGGTAAGGAATCATGAATGGAACCTCCAAGAATTATGGGACATAATTAAAAGATCAAATTTAAGAATTATTGGGATTGAGGAAGGCACAGAGATACAAACCAAAGGAATGAATAATCTGTTCAATAAAATAATATCAGAAAATTTCCCAAATCTGATGAATGAGATGGAAAATCAAATTCTTGAGTCTTACAGGACACCAAATGCACAAAATTACAACAGATCCACACTGAGGCACATTATAATGAAAATACCAAACATACAAAATAAAGATAGAATTTTAAAGGCTGCGAGAGAAAAGCATCAGATTACATACAGGGAGAAACCAATATGGATATCAGCAGATTTCTCAGCCCAGACCCTAAAAGCAAGAAGGGCCTGGAACAACATATTTCAAGCTCTGAAAGAAAATGGATGCCAACCAAGAATCTTATACCCAGCAAAACTTATCTTCAGATTTGATGATGAAATAAAATCCTTCCATGATAAACAAAAGCTAAAATAATTCACAAATAGCCCACAGTACAGAATATTCTCAGAAAAATATTCCAAGAGGAAGAAATGAAACACAACAATGTAAGTCAGCAAAGGGAGAAATTACCCTAAAGGAATAACCAATTAAAGGAGAAACCAAGTCAAGTTAACAGCCAAAAATAAGCCAAAGTGACTGGGAATACAAGTCATATCTCAATAATAACCCTGAATGTTAATGTCCTAAACTCATCAATAAAAAGACCCAGGCTAGCAGATTGGATTAAAAAGAAAGACCCAACAATATGCTGACTTCAAGAGAAGCATCTCATAGAAAAGGACATCCACAGACGAAAGGTGAAAGGATGGGAAAAATCCTATCATGCACATGGACTCAGTAAAAAAGCGGGGGTTTCCATTCTCATTTCAGATAAAGCAGACTTCAAGCCAAAGTTAGTCAGAAGGGATAAAGAAGGTCATTTGAAACTGCTTAAGGGAAGCACAAATCAGCAAGACATAATGATCATAAATATTTATGACCTAAACAATAGCACATTCATGTATGTTAAACAAATCCTTCTCAATTCCAGGAACTAAATAGACCAAAACACAATAATACTAGGCGACCTTAATACACCTCTCTCACCATTGGACAGATCTTCCAAACAAAAATTGAACAAAGAAACCATAGAACTCAATAACACAATCAATAATTTAGACTTAACAGACATATATAGAATATTCCATCCACCAATGAGTGAATATACTTTCTTCTCAGCAGCACATGGATCCTTCTCTAAAATATGTTATTCCACAAAGCTACTCTTGGCAATTACAAAAACATAGAGATACTACCTTGCATTCTAATCAGATCATAATGGAATGAAATTAGAAATCAATAATAAAATAAAAAACAGAAACTACTCCAACACCTGGAGATTAAATAGTACATTATTGAAAAATGCATGGATAACAGAAGACATCAGGGGGGAAATAAAAGAATTCATAGAGGTAAACAAGAACAACAATACAACATATCAAAATCTCTGGGAAACTATGAAAGCAGTACTAAGAGGAAAATTCATTGCATGGAAAGCATTCAATAAAAGAATGAAGAGTCAACAAATAAACAACCTCACATTACAGCTCAAAGACCTAGAAAAAGAAGAACAGATCATCATCAAAAGTAGTAGAAGACAAAATTATTAAAATCAGAGCAGAAATCAATGAAATTGAAAAAAAGAAAAGACTAAAAAAATTGACAAAACAAAAAGTTGGTTGTTTGAAAAATAAACAAAATTGATAAACCCTTAGCCATACTAACAAAGAGGAGAGAGAAAATTCAAATTATTAAATTCCTGATGAAAAAGGAAATATCACAACAGACACTATTGAAATACAAAACATAATTAGAAGCTACTTTGAAAATATGTACTCCAACAAAATAGAAAATCTCAAAGACATCAAGAGGTTTCTAGAGACATGATCCTCCCAAATGGAATCTGGAGGACATACACAATTTAAATAGATCAATTTCAAGCAATGAAATAGAAGTCATCAAAAGTCTACCAACAAAGAAAAGTGCAGGACCAGATGGATTCACAGGCGAATTCTACAAGACCTTCAAAGAAGAGCTCATTCCAATACTCCTCAAAGGTTTTCATGAAATAGAGGAGGAGGGAACCCTTCCAAACTCATTCTATGAAGCTCATATCACCCTGATACCAAAACCAGAGAAGGACACATTGAGGAAAGAAAATTTCAGACCAATATCCCTAATGAACATAGATACAAAACTTCTTAACAAAATTTTAGCAAACTGTATACAAAAACATATTAAAAAGATAGTGTACCATGATCAAGTGTGTTTAATCCCAGGGATGCAAGGTTAGTTCAACATTCAGAAATCTATAAATGTAACTCACCTCATCAACAGGCTTAAAGTTAAGAATCACATGATTATTTCAATAGATGCAGAAAAAGCATTTGATAAAATACAGCACTCCTTCATGCTCAAAACACTGGAAAAAATAGGGATACTAGGAATATACCTCAACATTGTAAAGGCTATCTATGCTAAGCCCATGGCCAACATCATTCTAAATGGAGGAAAACTGAAAGCATTCCCCCTGAGAACTGGAACAAGGCAGGGATGCCCTCTTTCGCCACTTCTATTCAACATTGTCCTTGAAATTCTAGCCAGAGCAATTAGACAGACTAAAGAAATAAAAGGGCCAATCCCCAAAATCCTAAGGCCAAATGATCTCTCTGATCAGTGAATGATGATGCATAATGCGGGGAGGAAGGGAGGCAAGAATGGAGGAAGGATAGACAGCATAGAGGGAAGGGAGGGGTGGGGTCGGGGTGAGGGAGTAAGAATAATAACACAAAGAGACAGACATCATTGCCCTGTGTGCATGTATGAATGCACAGATGATGTGTCTCTACTTTGTGTACAACCAGAGAAATAATAGCTGTATTCCATTTGTGTACAATGGATCAAAATTAAATAAATTGCAAAAAAAGAAATAAAAGGGATACAAATAGGAAAAGAAGAACTTAAAACTATCACTATGTGCAGATGATATGATTCTATATTTAGAGGAGCCAAAAAATTCCACCAGAAAACTTCTAGAACTCATAAATGAATTCAGTAATGTAACAGTTGATATAAAATCAACACTCATAAATTTAATGCATTCTTATTCATAAGTGTGAATCCTCTGAAAGAGAAATGAGAAAACTACCCCTTTCACAATAGCCTCGAAAAAAAAAAAAATAAAACACTTGGGAATCAATTTAACAAAAGAGGTGAAAGACCTCTACAATGAGAACTACAGAACACTAAAGAAAGGAATTAAAGAAAACCTTAGAAGATGGAAGGATCTCCCATGTTCTTGGATAGGCAGAATTAATATTGTCAAAATGGCCGGCCATACTACCAAAAGTGCTATACAAATTCAATGTGATTCTAATTAAAATCCCAATAACATTCCTCATAGAAATAGAAAAGGCAATTATGAAATTCATTTGGAAGAATAAGAGACTCAGAATAGCTAAAGAAATCCTTAGCAGGAAGAGTGAAGGAGTGGTATCACAGTATGAGACCTTCAACTATACTACAGAGCAATAGTAACAAAGGACTTAAAATCAGATTACTACAGTGATGCAGCCACATCAATGTTCATAGCTGCTCAATTCACAACAGCTAGATTGTGGAACCAACCTAGATGCCCTTCAATAGATGAATGGATAAAGAAACTGTGGTATATATACACAATGGAATATTTCTCAGCCATAAAGAAGAATAAAATTATGGCATTTGCACGTAAATGAATGATGTTGGAGACTGTTATGCTAAGTGAGATTAGCCAATCCAAAAGTCCAAAGGCCAAATGGTCTCTCGGATAAGTGAATGATGATGCATAATGTGGGGTGGAAGGGTGGCAAGAATGGAGGAAGGATAGATAGCATAGAGGGAAAGGAGGGGTGGGGTCCGGGTGGGGAGGTAATGATAATAACAGAATGAGTGACAGACATCATTGCCTTGTGTACACATATGAATGCACAGATGTGTGACTCTACTTTGTGTACAACCAGAGAAACAATAGCTTTACTCCATTTCTGTTAAATGAATAAAAATTAAATAAATTTAAAGAAAAGCAGCATGGTATTGGCACCAAAATAGACAGGTAGACCAATGGTACAGAATAGAGGACACAGACAAACCCACATTAATACAGTTATCTCATACTTGACAAAGGAGACAAAAACATACAATGGAGAAAAGATAACCTTTTCAACAAATGATGCTGGGAAATATGCAGCAAATTGAAACTAAACCCATATCTCTCACCCTGGACAAAACTCAACTCAAAATGGATCAAGGACCTAGGAATTAGACCAGAGTCCCTGCACCCAATAGAAGAAAAAGTAGGTCCAAATCTTCTTCACATCAGCTTAGGACCAGACTTCCTTAACATGACTCCCAAAGGACAAGAAATAAAAGCAGGAATCAATAATTGGGATAGACTCAAACTAAAAAGCTTTTTCTCAGCAAAGGAAACAATTAACAATGTGAAGAGAGAACCTACAAATTGGGAGAAAATCTTTGCCACACACACTTCAGATAGAGCACTAATCTCCAGAATTTATAAAGAACTCGAAAAACTTTACACCAAGAATATAAATAAATGGGCTAAGGAAATGAGCAGACACTTCACAGAAGAGGATCTACAAGCAATCAACAGGTATATGAAAAAATATTCAACATCTCTAGTAATAAGAGAAATGAAAATCAAAACTACCCTAAGATATCATCTCACCCCAATTAGAATGTCTATTATCAAGAATACAAGCAACAATAGGTTTTGGCAAGGATGTGGGGAAAAAGAATGAAAGCACCATTTGACCCAGCTATCCCTCTCCTTGGCCTATACCCAAAGGAATGACTTAAAATCAGCATACTACAGTGATGCAACCATATCAATGTTTATAGCAGCCCAATTCACTATAGCTAGATTGTGGAACCAACCTAGATGCCCTTTAATAGATGAATGGATAAAGAAACTGTGGTGTATATATATACAATGGAATATTATTCAGCCATGAAGAATAACAAAATTATGACATTTGCAGGTAAATGGATGGAGTTGGAGAATATCATGTTAAGTGAAATAAGCCAATTCCAAGAAACCAAAGGCTGAATGATTTCTCTGATATGTTTGATGACACATAACAGGGATGGGGGGAGGTAAGGGAAGAATGGAGAAAGGATGGATTGTATAGAGGAAAATGAGGAATGGGGAGGGGGTGGAAAAGGAAAGATAATGGAATGAGACAAATGCCATTACCCTATGTATATGTATGAATATGCAAATTGTATGATTCTCCTTGGTGTAGAACCAGAAAAGTCATAGTTGTTCTCCACTTGTGTACAATGAACCAAAATTTAAGAAAATAAAAAAATAGAATCTCAAAAATATGATGTTCATTGTAAGAAGCAAGACACAAACAGACATGATTTCATTTGTTTGATAATCAGAAACAGGCAAATTAAGCAACATGGTTTAAGGGTGTGTCAAAAGAATTAAATTTAAGAACTGATTAAAATGATGATCATGAGAATTAAAGTAGTGGTTAATTTCATGCTCTGATCAGAAAGATGGTTCTAGGATACAGGAAAAAACCTCCCTCTTTTGAACTGCGATTTATGGGGTTGATGGATGGGCTTAATTTTATAATAGTAATAATGTGTATAAATGCCATATGGACTTTTCTATATCAATGTTTTAATAATGTGGTGTTTTTTATTTTTTGGTGAATTGGTTTCCTTTCCCCATAATTGGCTTCATTTCATATATATTCCCCCTTGTATTAGACACTGGACATCTAATAATTAAATTTTCCAGAATTCCTTGCCAGGGATACTGCCAATGAGAAACACTCATGAGATGTGAAAGGCGAAAAAGAAGCAAAAGCTCTCTGAAGCACGCGTATATGCAAGGACTGCAGTTGCTCTCAGGGGTTCTGTGGGTCATTGACTTCAATCATACTGGGAACCAAGATAACAGATGACAGTTTTCAACTTTCTCTGCAGTTTTCTGGTTTCTCAAAAGCTGATAGTATCTCTCTCTGACTTTTATTGACCCAGCCTTCCCAATGGTGCTTTAATTCCCTATTTCAAGTTCACTCTTGATTGGAATACACAGGGATTTTTTTGTTTCCCTGACAAAAACTTGCTTATGTAATGCTATATTTCAAGTATTTTTTTAAGCAAACAAAAAGTGGGTTTCTCTGTGCCAATAATGGACAGTGGTGATACTCGGTATTTCTGCAGTCTCCATAATAATCTAGATTTGTTTAACGATTTGTAATTTTCATGATATTCTCTCATTGTCTCATTTAAATGGCAGAATTTTTCCTTATTTCTTAAAACATAGAATGGTAATTCTGTAAAAGTTTGCAATATACAAAGTCCTATCTTAATCACTTCTACCAATATTACTCTAAGGCATGTCCTATCATTTTCTTCATTTGTAGCTGAGAAAATTGAACTTATTTGTTACACAATTTATGTTATTTGAGTGAGAAATAAATGGTGTCTCCTGCTGTTTCTCTTTTGTGGCAATGTATTTATGTGTGTATTTGAATCAACTTTGACTTTTAGATAGTTCTCCTGGTATTTTAAATTGTGAAATAAATTTGGCCTGAATGTTAATAAATTATGAATATTTTAAACATAAAAGAATTTAAAAATTCATTTTGGCCTATTGACTCAAAGCCCATACTCTGCCTATAAAATAGTGAGTTATGACAAAATTATGTCTGGGGTTCTTTCCAGTTCTCTACATTATTCAGACTCTGAGTGAAAATGACTTTAACTCAGAGATAATAAATACTGAAAGGGTCAAATTAAGTAGGAACTCTTTAAAAGATATGGATAACAGTACAAGAGAAATGTAAGAGGGAGATGAAAATTCAAAAAACATATGTAGTCATCTCATTCTCTTAAGAATGTGCCTGGATTCTGGTTGGGGAAAAGAGACACTGATATTTGCAGGTACTGTCTGCTTGCTGTAAATAATAATAATAAATTGCAACACAATTTCACACATGAGCTGATTTAATGGCAACAATAGCTGATAAAATAATACTTCAGGATAGTTGCTATTTCCATTTTGCAGATCAGAGAACCAAGGCAAAAAGGATTGTGTGTGAAGAATTCCAGCTTCATTTATCCCTCTGAATGTTCACTGTTTGAAGTCTGTGTATTCTGTAACCTCTGTGACAATTGGGGGGAATTATTTTGAGAAAGTAAACTTGTTCACTAAAGGTGTTGGGTGACAATCCTCAATGTGTTTTTCAGTTCTGCAGGTCCAGAAAGGACAAATTAGCAAGGCTACCCAAACCCCTGGAGAGTACATCCCCCTGCCATATGTCCTAGATGCTGTATGTGAAGTTGTGGAAACTGCCTGACTAAGTAATGGTCTGGTATTGGACCCATCCTGTCTTTCTCTGCCCTCATTCCTCTATTTTGGAATGGGAATGTTTACTGTGTGCCACTGTATTTTGGATATACATATACCTTGCTTTTGACATTTACAGGGTCTCACACCCAAGAGTTTGCCTTGAGTCTCAGATGAGACTTTGGACTTGGACTTTGGGGCAGTGCTGGAACTGATAAGACCAGGGTTCTTGGGGATGAGCTAAATGCATTTTTCATTGTGAGATGGACATGAAAACCAGAGGCCCAAATGTCCCCGGAGGTCAGGGATGGAATGTTATGGTTAGTATATGAGGTGACCCTGCAGAACCCTTATGTTAATGCAGGAATATTCAGAGATGAAATGGTTAGAGTATGAGATTTGTAACCTAACCAGTCTATCCTAGTTTGAATGGACTGACTGGAAGTACTTGTAGGTAGATGGGGCTTGACTGGAAGAGGTTGGTCACTGAAGGGGACTAGAAGTATTCATCTTCCTCATGCTTCCTGGCTGCCATGAGGTGATCAATTTTCCTTCTCCATGGTCAATATGCCATGATATTCTGGCTCACCTTGGAACCTTGAAGTCAGCTGACCATGGACTATATCTCTGAAACTGTGAGGCAAAACAAACTTTCCCTCTAAGTTGTTCTTTTCAGGTGTTTTTGTTACAGAGATGTAAAACTGACTTGCACATCAGATAATGTCAACTCTTTTCTAAAGTGGTTAGTTTATCTGTTAATAAGTAGGGTTAGAAAGAGCAGCTGGGGTGGTGGCACATGCTTGTAATCCCAGTGGCTTGGGAGGCTGAGGTGAGAGGATTATTAGGCTGAGGTGAGTTCAAAGCCAGTCTCAGCAAATTAGGGAGGCACTAAACAGCTCAGGGAGACCCTGTATCTAAATAAAATAGAAAAAAGTGCTGGAAATGTGACTCAGTGGTTAAGTGCCCCTGAGTTCAATCCCTGGTTCCAATTAAAGAAAGAAAAGAAAGAAAGAGCGTTCACATCATTCTACATTCTTAGAAAAATATTTAAGAGTTTAAAAGGTGACTCACCTACTGGGAGTATAATGTGATCTAATTGTGAGTTTAATTTGTATTACCCTGATTGCTAATAAGTAAAAGATATCTCAGTAGAACAATGAGCAAAAGCCCTCACTAGTTACTTCAAAAAGAAGAAATCCAAATAACTTTTGAACCTGGATTTTTGCTGTTTTTTATCCTTTGCATAATTTGTTTTCACAATTCAGGATGCACTTTCTTCTTTTCGCATAGTTGTTTTTCTCTTATTCTTGAATTTTTGGCTCTCTCTCTAACAGTCCATGGAAATCGTTAACAGTTCATGATCCCCCCCTTTCCTTCCTGTTCTCCCTCCCCTCTCCCTTTTACTCAACTAGATTTCCTTTTTCTCATTTATTTCTTTGTGACCTTTCGTGAAGAATGTCATGGATATTTTGATAGAGATTACAGTAAATTTGTATATTACTTCTGGTAGTATGACCATTTTGACAACATTAATTCTATCTATCCAGGACATGGGAAGTCTTTTCATCTTCTAAGATCTTCTTTAAATTCTTTCTTCATTTTTACTTGTAAAACTCTTTTATCTCCTTAGTTAGATTAATTCCCAAGTATTTTATTATCATTATTTTGAGATTATTGTGAATGGGATGGTTTTGTGATTTCTTACTTGGTTGAGCCACTGTTGGAGTATAGGAAAACTGTTGATTTATGAGTGTTGATCCTGTATCCTGCTACTTTGCTGAACTCATTTATAAGCTCTAGAACTTTTATAGTGGAGTTTCTTTGATCTTCTAGATATAGGATCATATCATCAGTAAATGGAGATGGTTTGACTTCCTCTTTTCCTATTTTTATCCCTTTGATTTTCTTCTCTTGCCAGATCACTCTGGCTAATGTTTCAAGGTCTATATTGGATAAAACCAGTAGCAGTGGACAGCCTTATCTTGTTATTGAATTTAGAGGAAATGCTTTTAGTTTTTCTCCATGTAGCAAGATGTTGTTGGTTTTGGGTTTGTCATAAATAGCCTTTATAATGTTGAGGTAAGTTCCTTCCCACCCATAGCTTCTCCAGAGTTTTTTTGCATGAATGGTTGTTGGATTTTACCAAAGGTCTTTCTGCATCTATTGAGACAATCGTATGATCTTTGTCCTTAATTTTCTTTAGTTGATGAGTTACGTTTATTGATTTGCATATGTTGAACCAAACTTGCATTCTTGGAATGAATGAATCCCACTTGATCATGGTGTATGATCCTTTTGATGTGTTTTGAGTGTGGTTTCTTAATATTTTATTAAGGATTTTTGCAAACCATGTTCATCAGGGATATTGATCTGTAGTTTTCTTTTCTTCATATGTGTTTGCCTGGTTTTGGTATCTGGGTTATAATGGCTTCATATAGAATGTATTTGGGAGTGTTACGTCTCTTTCAATTTCATGTAACAATTTGAGAAAGATTGGTGTTCATTCTTTTGTAAAGGTCTGTTAGAACTCAGCTGAGAACACTTCAGGTCCTGGTCTTTCTTTTTTGGAAGGCTTTTAATTGCTGTTTCAATTTCATGATTTGATATTGGTGTGTTTAGGTATTCTATATATTCCTGATTCGATTTTGGCAGGTCACATATGTCTAGAAATTTGTCAATGTCTTCTAGATTTTTATTGGTATATAAATTTTCAAAATAAGTTCTGATAATCATCTGGATTTCAGAAGGGTCTGTGGTGATATGTCCTTTTTCATCTCTGATCTTGTTGATTTGCACTTTTCAATCTTTCTTTTGACTAATTTGGCTAAGGGCTGGTCAATCTTATTTATCTTTTCAAAGAACCAAGTTTTTGTTACATTGATCTTGTGTTCTGTTTTCTTATTCTCAATTTCATTGATTTCAGCTCTGATCTTAATTATTTTGTGTCTTCTACTGGTTTGGGGTTTGTTCTTTTTTTAAGGCCTCATGATTTTTTGTATTGGGGACTAAATTCAGGAACACTCAACCACCAAGTGACATCCCCAATCCTTTTTAAAATTTTTAGACTGGGTCTTACTAAGTTGCTGAGATCCTCACTAAATTGCTGAGGCTGCCATTGAACTTGCAATCTTCTTGCCTCCACCTCCTGAGCTTCTGGGATTTTAGGTGTGCATCACTGTGCCCAGCTCTAATTTTTTCAATGGTAGACACTCAGCGCTGTAAATTTTCCTCTTAGAAGGGCTTTCATACCCTGTCTCAGAGATTATGACATTTTGTACCTGCTCTCATTTGTTTCTAAAGATTTCTTGACTTCTATTCTCATTTCTTCTTTGATCCATTCTTCATTTAAAAGAGTATTGCTCAATCTCCCTGTTGAAAGCACCCAGACAAATCACTCCAGATGTAGGAACTCATGGAAGAGATTTTATTAAGTGGACAGGCAGAGAGTGTCTGCACAGGGAGAGAGAGGGGGAGAGAGAGAGAGAGAGAGAGAGAGAGAGAGAGAGAGAGAGAGACAGATGACCAGAGTGTCTGCTCTCAGGGCTGGGAGACAGAGAGAGAGAAAATGGCCGGGGAGCTTCTCTTAAGTAGTTGAATGTAATGACGATTGGACCAATGGCTGCCGAGAATGTTTGCAAGCTGATGAGTGGACCAATGGCTGGCTAGGATGTCTTTCTTCTGTAGCTTCTTCTTGCTGGTTAGGGATGAAGAGTCTCATTCCTGTTAAAAAAAAAAAAAAAAAAAAAAGAGGAGTAGGGTGGGCTTTAAGTAGGAGCAGAATTTTTTGAGCTAGAGGTGTCAATAGTGATGGCAGGGCTCAGCTTTCAGTGTTGGGGGCAGGTAGTCTTGAAGGAGAAGTGACTGATCGACCCATTGGTTGGTGAATTGTGTGTGTGCCAGCTCCGGAACTTGTGTATCTGATCGTGTAGGAACTTCTTTTGGCAATTTAGCAGGCATGGTCCTGTTTAGGAAGATGTGCAGACCTTAAAATGACCAAAAATTTTTGACTCTGGTAGTTTCTCTTGATAGTCATCAGGCACTCCTGCCTAAGAATCTCTTTTGTAGCCTCCAGTATTGCTTATTCCTGAGGCTAACACAAGTGTACATCTTAAGTTACATTTAACTATTGTATCTTTTTTAAATGTCCAGGAATGGATATGTTTTGGTTTTAACTGTTTTTCTAGGTGTTCAAGTTCAAGTTGGTCAAATTTACCTTGTTCTTATCTGCTGTTAAGGGTCAGCTGAGTTCCCACAGGGGTTACTTGTGGAGAACTTGAGAGCAGCTTTTTAGTTCCTTTAATGTCATCTGTTAGGCAGAGTCTCCTTGATGAGGTGGCTTCCTTTGGAAGCATCAGGGATGTCTCCCTTTTTCACTGACCCTCCTCTTTGCAGCAGGCGCACTGATTGGCTCTTCATCTTCTAGTGGTCTCATCAATCTCCCTGAATGGGAGTTTGGGTGGCCCAGAGTTGCAAAGCTCCTTAGAGAAGTTCTCTTGTTCCCTGGAGTCAGGCTGACTCTGAGGGCAAGAGCCAAATTTTAATCTCAATCTCTAAGTTTGATCTTAAACATCTAGTAAGCCAGTCTCACCAGTCATAAAATAAGAGTACTGGGATTTAACTTTAATGTTTATGACTTTATAGTTATTTATCCCCTTTTATTTAATTGGGGTTTATATTATTTTATCTGTCCTATATGTATCTCAAATTAATTTAGGTTGTTCTTGAAACAGTACTTCTGCAAAACTTAATCAGGCAATAGTTATAGAGTTTACAAGGAAAATACAAAATGGAATCTGCAACAGTAAAACATTTAGTTTTTGTAATAGCTATCTTGAATTTTGGCTGAGTTATATATGATATCCCCTGTTTGAGATCACAATAACTTTACAACAAAAATCGATCTTTTGAGTATAACCTTAAATAAGCTGAAGTCTGGCTTATATTGGAGCCATTCTAACATGCAGCAGGGTGGGAGGCAGAGCCTTATCTCAAGTAAGGTGGGGCTTTTTGCAAATCTTAAAGTGTTCTAGTTTTGAAGTTGATCTTTGCCTCCTCTTTAAACATCATTTAGTAAAGTTTACATGTATTATTTCCTGAGTCTATGTGAATGTTAGTTAACACAATGACTTTACATCCAAAACATAAATCAAGGAAAGGCTGAGTTTTTAACTTTCCTTTTGTGTGGCAAAGTGGCAAAATACTTACATGTTTCAGGATATTAACCTTTAAACAGATCAGGCTCTCGTTATCCTTTAGAAATACATTTACATTTTTATCCCCATGTAGAAGGTAACATAAGGTTCAGGTCTAGTTACAGAACATTAAATGATATAAATAAATTCCCAATAAAATTTATTATTCTTAGTGACACAAAGGGAGGCAAGAGTGAAGAGAAGAGAAGGCTGGAACATAGGGAATCTCTACCTGCTTGCTGCTGCAGTGACAGAAGTTGGCAATGGCGAGAGACAGAAATGCCTTATGGTGGATATTGGCCAGGGAGGAGGGGCATGGTCAAGGCAACTCAGATCCCTGTGAGGGGAGAGCCAGCAGGCAATGACCATGGATCCCATCCAAGTTTCATCACAGAAAACCTTTCCTACCCAGAAACATTTTCTTCTTCCTTCTACTAAGTATATTTCTGTACTTAGGACCTTTTATGTTTCTTGCCTGTATGTTGACCCCTTTTTGTTCACATTCTGAAACAACTCTTATGAAATTTTTGAATTTAGATAAATTACTCCATTTTAATAAGATGAAATATTTTATGTTATTTATAGTACTCTAATTGAAACACAGTGGAAACTTTTGGATCCCTTTGTATGTAAAATTGTACCTGTTAGGACTTAAGTCTTAGTAACCTTGTTTTTAATGATGACACAAGCAATTTTAAACCCTTTTTATTTACCAATCTATAAAAAACACCAATAATGTTTAAGTATGTTACCCCATGGAATTTAAGGAGTTAAGAGTCTTGATGTTTTCTAACAGCATTTTAACTTTGTAAATTAATCAGATGTTTCTAACATGCACATTTAAGTAATCCCATACATGTCAAAACTAATTTGCTTATTTTTACTGTAGAAACCAAGATAACAGATAAGTGTATAACAGTATCTGCCATCTCTTTTCTGTGAAAGAAAAGTCCTACAAACAATCAATATTAGACATTTTATAGATATCAACATTTTATTAATTTGATCACCTAGACACTTGTGAGGTTAGTAATTTTTTTTAAATTTACTTATTGATTCATTGAACACAAATGGAGTACAGCTATTGTTTCACTGGTTGTAGAGGTTAGTAATTTTAAAGACATTTTACCTTCATTTGTTTATCCAATTTAAATTGAACCTTTTTAAGTCATGTGAATTAAAGGTTTCTGGATCCATTTTTTAATTTTAATTCATGAGCACTATATTTGGATGCACATATATAGACAGACAACACAATATCAGACAACAAGATATACACATAACACAAAAGCAAAGGCCCTGTAGCTTTTTATAGGTGAATCTCCATTGCAATGTAGCTGATGTTCAAAAATAACCCTAGAAATGAATAAAAATAGAACTGATCAAGAAAACCATTAACCTAGGTATGTAGGATCAAAATTGTGAGCTCGAAAAATATAGCATTTAAGAAAAAAATAAAGCAAAACAAGAGTCCTAGAAGGAAAAATGATAATGGCCATTAATTATTTTAGTAAAATAGCATGAGAGAGTGAGAAAAAGAAAGGCAGAGAGAGGGAGGGAGGGAAGGAGGGAGAGAGAGAGAGAAAGAGAGAGAGAGAGAATGTCTTAAAACCATTTTTCTGTGTTGCAGCCCAGGAGAAGTTCAAAATGGACACTTTTTTATTTCTAGAACATGTGTATGGGACTGGCGGGCTGGGTGGGGGAGCAGAAGCAGAAACAGAATGGGGCAAAGGAGATGGAGGAGCAGGGGCTGGAGGGGTCTCTGCCATAGGAGACTGGTATGGGGGGTGGTTTGTTAACCAGGTCAAAGTTGGAAGAGGAGGAGGGATTAAGAGGGGGAGAGGAAGCCAAAAGGAGGTATTTGGGTTTACAGGAAAAACAAAGATCAGGTTTAGTGTGCAAGAAAGAGAGAGCTTGAAAATAAGCAATCCCTTTCCATCTGCCCGATTGCTCACAGTAGTGGTATGCTATTATGTGGCCATTTTGGATTGATTATCTAAAGGACACTGTGGCCAATGATCATTACACAAGCAAATAAGTTTTGGTTGCTTTAGGCCGGGGATCAGGTGAAGGGGTTTAAGATTATAGACACCCGAGGGGTGAATCTGCCAGAATGGAGGACCCAGATCCTATCATGGAGACTAGTCACACACAAGTTGGCTGGAGACCAGGAGGCAGCACAATGATGGGAGTTGTCACCTGACCATCAGTGTGTGCTGGGTAAAAGCCAAGAGAGTTGAGGACCTGACATCAGGATTTTTGAGACAGAGAGTGACGAGGAGCCTCAAACCTAAGAGGGAATCTCCACCATAAAGATTGGGGACTCACCCACTGGATAAGGTCAACTAAGGGGGCCAGTTGTAACTATAAAAGTTATGGCTGGGGGAACCCCCCACTCCTCAACCACCTTGAGGGTGCCAGTCATGTCTCAGGTCAGCAGACATGTTTAAGTTGACCTAGGGGAAAACTCCAATCTGAAACCAGTGTTGGAATGTGGAGAAGAGCATCCAGGTGAATGGAAAATGAGACCAGTGTCTCGGGGTCTGGGGCAACAGATGGGATTCCACTCACCTAAGTGGTGGAAGAAGAGCCCATCCAAGTCATGGCACCAATGAAAGCACCCAGACAATCCACTCCGGATGTGGAAACTCATGCAAGAGATTTTATTAAGCAGACAGGCAGAGTGTCTGTCCTGAAAGGTGAGGGGTGGGGGGAGAGAGTGAGTGAGAGAGTGAGAGAGTGAGAGTGAATGAGAGAGCAAGAGAGAGAGAGAGGTGGACGACCAGAGTGTCTGCTCTCAGGGCTGGGAAAGAGAGAGAGAAAATGGCCAGAAAGCTTCTCTTAAGTAGCTGAATTTAATGACGATTGGACCAATGGCTGCCAAGAGTGTTCGCAGGCTGACAAGCAGACCAATGGCTGGTTAGGATGTTCACAGGCTGACGAGTGGACCAATGATGAACTAGGAAGTTTGTGGGCTAACAATCTATGTAGTAAAGCGGTGTGGGGAGGCAGAATAATGGTGGCAGCAAAATAGCAGAGCTGATCTGAATACCTGTATTTATGTGATTTCTATTTTTTTATTGCCATTGGTTTCTAGCTTCATTTTAGTATGATCTTATAGGATACATGGGATTATATCTATTTTTTTGTATTTGCTAAGAATGACTTTGTGGCCTAGAATATGATCTGTTTTGTAAAAGTTTCATGTACAGCTGAGAAGAAGGTAAATTCAGTTGTTTGGGGGTGGAATATTCTGCAGATGTCTGTTAGGTCCATTTGATTTGTAGTATTGTTTAGGGTGGAGATATTTTTATTGATTTTATGTTTTAATGAACTTTCTATTGATGGTAAGGTTTTATTGAAATCCCCCACTATTATTGTACTGGGGTCTATATAGGATTTAATGTTATGGAATATTTTTCCATGTAATTTGGTGTGTTGATATTTAGGGCATAAATGTTACTATTGCTATATCTTATTGTGGGATTGTTCCCTTTACTAGGGTGTAGAGGCCATCTTTGGGTCTTCTGACTAATTTTTGCTTGAAATCTACTTTGCCAGATATGAGAAGGCCTATTCCTGCTTGTTTCCTTGGGCTATATGCCTGGAATATTTTTTGCCATCCTTTAACCTTCAACCTGTGGATGTCTTTGCCTATACAATAGGTCTCTTGTAAACAGCATATTGTTGGATCTTGTTATTTGATCTACTCTGCTAATCAATGTATTTTAATTGGGGAATTGAGACTATTAACATTGAATGTTAACGTGGATATGTGTTTGTGATTTCTTGCAATTTTGTGTGTTTTTTTTTTCTTTTTTTGCTGTATTTTATCTTGTCTTGATTGTCCTTAAGTAGATTATTCTTCTATTGAACCTCTTCTGTTTGGGGGTTTTGGAAATAGTTTTTTAGTTCCTCTATGTGCAATTTACCTTTGATGTTCTCTGTAGTGCTGGCTTGGTGCTCACGAATTCTTTTAGTTTATTCTTTCATAGAAAGTTTTTATTTCTGCCTTGAATTTGAAAGCAAATTTTGCTGGGTATAGTAATATCTCATTCCAGGCCCTTCTTGACTTTAGTATGAGCTGAGAAATCAGAAGTAAGTCTGATTGGTTTACCTCTACACATGACCTGATATATCTCTCTCATGGGTTTTAATATTCTTTCCTTATTTTCTACATTAGGCATTTATTTTACTGGGTCTTTTTGGGTAAACCTTTAAACCTCCTGTATGTGGATGTCTATTACATTTCTGATATGGGAGAAGTTGTCTGTAACTCTCATTGAAAATGATTTTTATGCCCATAGTTTGTATCTCCATGTTCTCTTCTATCCTACTGATTCTCAGGTTTGGTCTTTGAATGTTGTCCCAGAGTTCTTGTATATTCTAGACATGTTCTATAATTTTCCCCCTTTATTGCCTTCTGTATACTCAGAATATAGCCAATCTTCAATTCCTGGTGTTTTGTCTTCAAGGGCTGAGGTTTTATTTTTTATGAAAACTAATCTGTTAGTGGTATCTTAAAGAGAGTTTTTAATTTGAATGGTTGTGTCTTTAATTTCTGGATATTCTGCTTGTTTTTTTTTCACTATTTCTATTTTTTTTTTTATTAAGTGGTCATTCATCTCCTGAAATTGCTCTCTGAAATCCTTCCTTAGATCTTCTTTTAGTTCATTGAACATTTTGAAAATCAATTTTTCATAAATTTCTCTGAAATTTCATCTACTTTGCTCTCAGTGGAATCCATTTTGGGGGGATTGGGTGGATTTCTCTCCCCCTCTTTTGCATGTGTCATTTTGTGTATTATTATCTTGCTTGCTCTGGGACTTCTCTCTGTTTTTGATGTATGCATAGATGCCAAGGAGTGGGACCTGAGGTCCCAATCTGATTGTTCTTCTTTGGGTCCCTCTTGTTGGTTTGGGGCTTTGTCTTCTCACTCACTTGAGTTTTGAGGATGTTTAGTTCAGAAGCAGAGTCTAACCTTTGAACTTTTAGTGTCCCTGTAGGTTCCAGCACATCACAGAATGGGGGTGAAATAAGCAATAGTAACAACTGTTGCAAACAATAAACAGTGTTAAGATAAGTACCCAGATCCTATTATGATGTTCTCAACATGATACTATTAACCTATCACTCAAGACAAAAAAAAATAAGCACCCAGTCAAGGTTTATTTTTAATTTTCAGCAAATATTTTTGAAAGAGAAGAAAAAAGTGAATTAATTAAAACTCTGGTCTGACATTCTTATTTCAGAAACCACACATGGCTTTTACCTTCTTTTGATCTATTACTTCCAAGACTGATGAAAGATTCAAGCATATAACATATCTGGGAATACTTTAAAGCTTGAAAGAATGTTGACAGCATATGTGTTGCATGCTTGAATCTTGTTTTTATATAAGACTCATAATAGGTCTCTATGATAATACTTAAGGGCTGTCCCACCAATATGCCTTTCTTCACCTTCTCTACTCAATAACCCCCATTTATCCCTTACCAGAACTTACTGTTTTCTGCTAAGTATTTCCTGACCTCTTAATGGAAAACAACTCTACTGTCTATACCTCTCTACAAAAGTCTTAGATCTGTGGTCTAAGACTCTGTGGTCTAAGATCTGTGGTCTAAGATTATATGCTCTAATATAGAGCATATTTTTGAGCCAGAGTAGGTACCAGAATGATAATCAAATGAATTATAAAAGCTGAACTCAGCACTTGCATGTCTGTGATGAAGAGCCCCCTTAATCCTTGTGTGACTACTACAAGGAGTGACAATAAAGATACTGTCACCTAAAAAAAAAAGAAAGAAAAGGAAGGATGGAGTCAGCAATTGTCAAGAGTGAAAACAACAGCCACAAACTAGCTCTGGTTTTAAAGCAAAAGGCAGGGGTATCAATATTATCTACAGCAGCAGAGATTGCATTAGCATTAGTTGTGGGGTAGGAGCTATAAAAGCCAATTAAATCTAAGTGATGGTAAAAATAGTTAATTAGGGGAAAAGGAAATGTGTTAGGAAGTTTGAAAAGACTTTATAGTTTCAGAAAGTGAGCAGAAAGAATTTAGAAGAGATGTAGCCTATGATATTTATACAGATGGAGAGGAAAATAGAAGCAGCAAGGTATTGGGAGAGAGAAAAATAGAATTTGAACATTAGCAGAAGCAGATACTGAGAAAGAGAATAAGAGGATTAAATAAGTGGAAATAACGCTTCCTCACCACAAAAGAGACACTCGAGAGCTTGATGAGAGCCTATAGAATGGCAGAAAATCTTTACCACCTGCTGCACAGATAGGGTATTAATATCCAGAATATACAAAAGACTCAAAGAACTTAACACCAAAAACCCCCTAATAATGCAACCAATAAATGGCAAAGGAACTAAATAGACATTTCTCAAAAGAAGAAGTACAAATGGTCAGCAAATATATGAAAAATGTTCAACATCTCTAACAATTAGAGAAATGCAAATTAAAACTACACTTAGATGTCATCTCACTCCAGTCAGAATGGAAATTATGAGGAATACAGGTAGCAACAAGTGTTGGTGAGGATGTGGGGAAAAGAGTACACTCATCCATGTTGGTGAGATTGCAAATTGGTGCAACCACTCTGGAGAGCAGCAGTATGAGTCCTCAAAAAACTCAGAATGGAACCACCATTTGACCCAGTTATCCAACTCTTTGTTATATATTCAAAGTTTTAAAATTCAGCATACTACAGAGACACGGACACATCAATGTTTATAACAGCACAATTTACTATAGATAAGCTATGAAATCAATCTTGGTGCCCTTCAATATATATATATCCATTTTGTGTATATATATCCATTTTATATATATATATCCATTTTATATATATATATGTGTATCTCACATTTGATATGTATACATATACACACTCTCACAATGGAGTATTACTCAGTCATAAAGAAGAATGACTTTATGGCATTTGCTGATACATGGATGGGACTGTAGACTATTATGCTAAGTGAAATAAGCCAGATCCCTAAAGCCAGAAGTTGAATCTTTTCTCTGATATGCAGAAGTTAATCCAAAATAAGGTAGGGGGATGAAAAAAAAAGAATATGAGAAAAATCAGTGGAGTAGACAGGGAGGGAGGAAGGGAGGGAGGGAGGAAGTATGGGATGGGGAGGGATGATGGAATGAATCTGACCTAATATTCCTTTGTGCATGTGTGAATATTCCACATTGAATCTCAACATTATGTACATCCACTAGACACTAAAAAACAAAACAAAAAAACAAAACTATGGGTAGATGGCAGAGGATCAGTGGAGTAGAAGGAGGGGAGTAGGAATTGGGAAGAGGGGGAGGGGGAAGTACTGGGGACTGAATTAGAACAAATTATATTTCATGCTCTTATAACTATGTCAAAATGAATTTTATTGTCATGTATAACTAAAAAGAACCAATAAAAAGAAAATAATACAAAATCAATCCAAGATATACAATCCCCCAAACCTGAACCATCACAAGACAATGCTAGGAAAAATAATTCCATTAAAAATGCTAAATATGAGAGAAAAAGAGACAAATAAGCATAGGTATATATGTTCCTGACCCAATCAGCACAGCCTGAATTCACACACACCACACACCCTCTCACACACACACACTTACATGCACACTCAGGCATGCATTGAAGGAATAAATAATTAAAAATAAAAAGACACAAAATCTTAGTGAAGACTGAAGGGAACTTCTCCACTGAGGTGGTCAAAATAGTTGACCAGAATGGGTGGTCACTGTCTATGTCTAACAGAAAGAATCTGTAATATTGGTTTACATGGAGAGGTCCAGTTTACTTACGTGGGCTGCTCCTGATAAACTATATGTAACTTACATTACCAGATGGAATAAAAGTCTTTTGTTTCCCAGAGTCCATCAGCACTGAAAAGGTCTTTTACTTATAACGAAAAACTAGGTGAAGTTGACTGACCCACAAAAGAGGAGCTATTATAGAGGAAACAAAAATGTAGGAACAAGTATTTACCAAAGGGTTATCAGGAACCAGGTATCTGATCAGAGGCAGTTGGGAGAATAGCTTTAATGATGGGGAGAGATAACCTTGAAAAGTAACTTGGTTCATCCTCTAGATTCTAGGAATATAGAATTTAAAGTTGGAATATCATTTGTCTTTTTGTAGGTTAAATTTTTTTTAAGTGACTTTGGTTTAGATAAAGATGACTAAAATTTTGTATGTTCCTTTTCTCCTAAAATTATGGAGGACTTTCATCTTACGCTCATGGTTCTTTTCACAAATCTTTTCAATCTAATCTTGGAAAATATTTGCTCATTTCATAATATATTAAATATAAAAGTATCCTATACTACATTTTATATAAATATAATATTTTAGAACTGCTCTTGAATTCTACTGAAGAAGGGTTATTAAGAAGAGCATATCTTCTTATAAATTTCAAAATAAATTGAGTTGATAGTTAATATAAAAATAAAATCTTTGCCAAGTTGGTCATAGGATGATTGAAAGAACCAGCCTACTACAATAAAAAAGCAAAGGATAGAAGATTTGTTTAGAACTGGAAGGTAAATAATACTTCTTTCTTCCCAATAACTTTTGGCCAAGTAATAAAGTCTTAAAAGTAACAAAACTGGCATGGTATTGGCACCAAAACAGATATGGAAGCCAATGGAACAGTTAGAAGATACAGAAACAAACCCACATAAATACAGTTACCTCATACTAGACAAAAGCGCCATAAACATACATTGGAGAAAAGATATCTTCTTCAACAAATGGTGCTGGGAAAACTGGAAATTTATATGTAGTAGAATGAAATTGAACCTCTCTCAGCCAGCAGAAAATTCAACTCAAAGTGGACCAAGGACTTAGGCATTAGACCAGAGACTCTGCCTACTATAAGAAAAAGTAGGTCCAATTCTCCATCATGTCAGCTGAAGAACTGGTTTCCTCAATAAGACTCCTAAAGCACAAGAAGCAAAATCAAGAATCAATAAATGAGGTGGTATCAAACTAACACTCTTCTTCTCAGCAAAAGGAATAATCAAGAAGTGAACAGAGAGCCTACAATGGGAGAAAATCTTTACCACCAGCCTAGACAGAACATTAATCTCTAGGATGTATAAGGAACTAAAAAAAGTAACACCCAAACAACAAATAAGCCAATCGATAAATGGGCTAAGGAACTGCAGAGGCACTTGGCAGAAGAAATACAAATATATGAAAAAAATGTTCAACATCTCTAGCAATTAGAGAAATGCAAATCAAAACTACATTGAGATTCCACCTCACCCCAGTCAAAATGGTAAATATCAAGAATACAAGCAACAATAAATGTTGGCAAAGATGTGGGGAAAGAGGTTCACTTATATGTTGCTGGTGGGACTTAAAATTGGTACAACCATTCTGGAAAGCAGTATGGAAATTCCTTAGAAAACTTAGAATGGAACTACCATTTGACCCTGTTATCCCACTCCTCTGTTGATACCCAAGACTTAAAATCAGCATACTAAAGTGATGCAGCCACTTCAATGTTAACAGCAGCTCAATTCACAATTGCCAAGCTATGGAACCAACCTATATGCTCTACAACAAATGAATGGTTAAAAGAATGTGGTATATATGCATGATGGAATATTACTCACCTTTAAAGAAGAATAAAATTACAGCATTTGCTGGTAAAATGGATGGATCTGGACACTCTCATGCTAATTGAAATAAGCCAGTCTCCCCAAACCAAAGACAGAATGTTGTCTCTGATATGTGGATGCTAACCAACAACAATTGAGTGTAAGAATAGAAGTTCTTTGGACTAGATGAAGGGAAATGAAGGGAAGGGGGGATGGTAATAGGAAAGAGAGTAGAATGAATTGGACATATCTTTCCTATCCTTATATATAAATACATGACCAATGTAACTTCACATCATGTACGACCTCAATATTGTGATCCTAATTGGAACAAATTATACTTATTCTATGTATATATATCTCAAAATATACTCAACTGTCATGTAAAAACTAAAAACAAACAAAGCTAAAAAACTAAGTGCAACATACAACGAATGATAAATTATTATGTAGTAAAGCATTTTTCTTTCCTGCTCATCATTACTTTCAAGTAGCCATTTGTTGTACCTCACTGGAGAGCTTCCTTTCAGAGTTCTTCTGGGTTTCTTAAAGTTAATGCATTTTTTTTCTAGATATTTGAAAAGCTCAGTGACATGATTGTAGTTACTACAGATGTTAGAATAAGAAAGACCAAGGAAATCTGTGTTTTCATCCTTCTATTCAGTGTGAATGAAATGTACTTTCTTCTATGTATTATAGAATCAGTTTTATTTTCCATAGTGATGGGACCATTCTCTCTAAACAAATAAAACTAAATAAAGATTTTCTGATTCTGAGATATGTGGAAGATAGTGTTATTTCTCCTTGTTTGGCCACTTTAATACCCTAGTTTTAAACAACACACACATTCACATACAAGTCTTCTTAGAGTTGCTGCTTGAATTATCATTTTATATGAAAGCAGGACTCAATTTAAGTTCCTCATTTCTGTTAGTAATTTTCCAACCTAAAAATATGACATGTGATACATGGCATTAAGCATTTATATAAAGATAGTTTATGTGGTACTGTGCTCTCAATATAATAGCTAGTAGCTGTACATGTCTATTGGCATTAATTAAAATTAAATAAAATTAGAAATTCAGTTTCTTAGCCCCACTAGCTATCTGTTAAGTGTTCAGTGGCCACATGTACTTAGTAGTTGCCCTACTGGGCTGGACAGATTTAGAACACTTTTAGTCCTGCCAGTACAATAGTGCTGATTCCAGGACAACAGGACTCATTGTTTTGTAATCACTGACTTTGAAATGAGACAAGTGTGCTGTAAATCTTGGTTATTCTGTTTACTGTGTGATCTTGGATAAACAATTGGAACTTGATGAGCCTAAAAATCTAACTTCTAAATACTGATACCACAAACTTTTGAGCTAAAGTGATATGTATCTGTACTCTCATATTTACTGTGTCTGACTCTCATATTTACTTTTGAATAATTATGCTTAATGCATTCTTTATGGAAAATTTATGAAAATTAATGATAATAAAACACCCTGAATACAGTCCTTGCTTCTTAAAGGACAGCCTTAGTACTGTTGAACTAGAACCTATGAGGAATACAGTAATAGAGATTGCAAGAATCCTTGGGAAAGAGCTCTACCAATCATTAGCTACTCAATTGTAACCTTACACTGGGATGTAAGGTTATGGGTTATGTTGATTGAGTCATTCATGTTTTTTTTCATCAAAGTTAGCTTAGAATCATCAGAGGTGATTATTAGCAATATAACTGACTGGAAAATTAATGATGTGGAGACCTCTTCAATTTATGGTATCAAGGAAATTTAATTGATGTATTTCAAAAGAGGGCAAAAGTCATGCCCAAAACAATTATTTGAGAAATGCTTACTGAAATTGAAATCTAGGGCAAATAATGACGAATCTTCAGGATCCCAATTATTAATTTTAATTAAACAAAATAATTATAGCAGAAAATGGCCATGCTCCCTCATCATCTATTCCTTCCCTTTTCCTTTTGTAGGAAAACCATCAAATTTCAGGTGGACACATTATCATAATCCTTAGCTTCCTTTGAAGCTAGTTGTGGCCATCTAAACTTTGTCAAAATGATGTGAGCAGGAGTGACATGTGAAACTGCCTTTTTCTTCCCCTTTCTTTCCATGTCCTTGTGAGTGAGGATGACCCTCAAGGACTGACAGAACAACCAGAAAGAAGGACTTTTGCACTGTGTTGTTCCTCAGTTGCTCATGTTCAGATACATACATGAAAGAGACATTTCTATTTTATCATTATTGAATTTTGTAGTTAATACAATAGAAATAATATAATGATTAATAGAACACACAAATTAAAAAATGGAATTAATATAATGATTCATACATTACTGGAGTAGAGTGGGGAAATAATGGAAAAATTTTCAGAGTTTAAAATGTATCTATCCTTATTGTTCCTTGTTAATTTCATTAATCAATTTATGAAAGAAAACTTTTATCTAATACAGTTTCATCTAATACATCTAATCAAGATAAATAGATTCTCCTTATGCACATGTCTAGGTAAAGTTCTTTTTCAGCTTAAAAACTCACTTTTATATTAATTACTCTAATTAGTCTTTGTACAAATTTCATGAGAGATTATCATTTTGTTTACTTTATAAAGAAATGGAGACTGAGAGAAATTGAGTGACTAACAAGGTACATCCATAGCTAGGAAGTAGCAGGGCTAAGACCAAAAGTCAGAGATGAAGCCTATTAATGAATCCAACTAATGTGTAATGACATTTGTGTGTTTCTGTTAGTGAATTCATGGTTGTGAATTAGACCTGTTATTTTGGGATGGAAATATAGGAATCTTTCTAATGTGGAGATCATGGATTCTATCTCAGTAGTTAATGTGCCTGAAAAACTGCTTGGAGCATTAGTGACTACCTTAAAAAGGATACAGTATGAATTGCTATAAATTCTATTTCTGTCCAGAACTTTCATAATTCACACCTGCATTTTAAAGACCTTGAGAAATTTCATTGTAGAGAGGCCCATTTAACTTGAACTCACTTGTTCAAAATTATTCACAGAAAACCACTTTTTATGTACATATTAAAGCACCACACTCTTTAAGAAGTCTTCCCTTATAACTTGCTGATCATTCATTTCCGGTCAGGGATATATAACAGTAGTCTAAAACTTGAAGGCCTTTTATACATAATAATTTAGAGAGTTTCTTAAACCACAAAGTCATACACCCACAAAGATGCTTAGGGATTTGAGGTATGTGGGAAGCAGACAGCTCATTTTTTCTTGGACTTTTATGGACCCCAATTCTTGGAAAGTTCTTTTTATGGATATGGCAATACCAATTATTCCACAGGGAGGTTGTTTCTGCTATACATCCAATTCTGGATTGTTATCCTTTTCAGACTTCTCTGACTCAGAATAAGGCAAATGGGTTTCAGGTTGCTGGATGGGAAAGTCCTATAATTATATATACACTACACAGGGCTATGAGAAAGGACATTGTAGTGATCATGGGAAATTGCAAAATGTTATAAAAATTGCCCATTTTTATATCACTTATGTAAAATAACAACTCTGCTTTAAGAGAAATAAAAAACAACTTATTGTGAGCTAAGTGTAATTGATCACAGCCCAGGAACGAGGATTCAAGTTACCCTGAATTGATGTATTTCACCACAGAAGAGTTCACATGAACTTTTATAGTCAAAGAACAAAGAAAGTCATAAATCAATACATTCAACAAATACATTGATGGGGATATTAGGTAAGTGGGCTATGGTAAAGTTGGGAAAGATTTCCTATGGGTATCAGATGCCATTTTATAGTATTGTTAGCTTCAGGATTGGTGGGGCCTAGAGGGCTAATAAACTTCCAAGAGGTTTATCTGAGAGTTATGGGAAAGTCAAATCTCACTTCTTTCTCCCAAGAGTTCCTGACAACCAGCAGTCTACTGATTCTGTGGGTTTGACTATTTTAGTACTTCATGTAAATGGAAACATGCATTATTTGTCCTTATATAATTGGCTGGTTTTGTTTGGCATAGTATCTTCAACATAATCCACATTGTTGGAGGATTCCCCTCATTTTTAAGGCAGAATATTTCATTGTATACGTATACCACATTTTCTTTATTGGCTCATCTTTTCATGGATTAAAAGGTTAAAGGTGAATGACCATTTTTTTAAGGGCTTAAGATAACATGACATTTTTTGCATGTTACCTGAAATATTGCATCTCTCTACAGAAGTCACTCAGGAAAGGTCACTTTGCAGGATCTTTGATATAGATGCAGTTTCTTCAGAGAACCTTTGTTACCATATGTATAAGAAAAGACCAAAAGACCACTAGTTTCTTTAAACATTCTCTAAACAGGGAAATGCTTAATGGCTTGATTTTAGATTATTAGCTACTTGATGTGCTATTTACAGATTAGATTCTTCATCATCAAAGAGCATGGAGTTTCTGCATTTTAATCTTAGGTAGAGTACACTGAAACCAACCTGCATAAAAATAAAACCACATGATTATTGTAATTATTTATTTCTATCTTTTGTTGTAATGGGAAGCACATGGCAATAACCATGTGTATTACAGCCAGAGACAGGCCTGTGAAATATTCCCTGGGAAGTTCCAATTTAAGCTTGTAGATCAATAAAAGTAGTTCTCAATTGGAATAAAATGGCTTAGGGTTTAATACTAATAGGAATCCCAGAAGACCAACTATATTAAGAATGTAATTCTTAGCAAAATAATTTGTATGCTTACTATAACTCTAATAAAAATCTTGATTGACTTGTAATATAAAATTTGGAAAAATAAGTGGATGAGTGTTCAGAATATTGTGAGGAAGAATTTCATGCAGGAACTTTCAGTATCAAATATGAAAGCATACTATCATAAAACTTTAACAATTAATGCATCATAATGACAGATTGAATCAAATATATGTGTGTGTAAGTGCATACATGTGTCTGTAGAGAGAAAGAGGGGGGATAGAAAGGCAAAAAATAATCTTTAAAATATATAGATATTTATTCCAAGGAAGAGGTAGAATTTAGTAGTGAACAGCATTATTGTTCAGTGAACAGGGAATATAGTAGCATCTTATTTGCATCTTATGTAATTGAAACTTTAGCAATTTCCTATTGATTAGCATTTACTAGTTCTCCCTCCACAGCCAGAGATAACCACCATTCTACTGTCTAATTCCGATTGTGACTACTTTAGACACATCCTCTAAGGGAAATCATGCAGTATTTGTTCTTCTGCAATCAGCTAGTTTTGCTTAGCATAATATCCTCAACATAAGCATGTTGTTGCATATTGCAGGATTTTCTTCATTTTTAAGACAGAATATTCCACTGTGTATATACACCACATTTTCTTTCTCCTCTCGTCTTTTGATGGGCATTCAGGTTTTTGGATTCCGTGAATAATGGCTACAATGGTTACTGAAATGCAGATATCTCTTTGAGATTCTGATTTCAATTCTTTTGGATAAATACCCAGAAGTGGGACTGCTGGATCATATGACATTTTCATTTTTAATTTTTTAAGGAATGTCCATACAGTTTTCCGTAGCGGCTGCACTATTTTGCCTTCCTACCAACAATAAAAAAGGGTTTCTCCACATCTTTGCTAAAACTTATCTTTTCATAGGTTGCTTGTTTTCAACAGTTTAAGAAAGATGCCCATACGTGTTTATATGTAAGTCAGGATGGGCACTTTCTTGTATCACAGCATGTTTATAAATCTATGGGATTTTCTAACATATTAACACATAAGAAACAAAGAAAGAAAATATGCCTCGCACCACATTCTTTAAATTAATGACTGTACAAAAATAAATAATCAGTGGAAAAGCTATTTCACAAATCTATGTCAGTTGGGATTAATCATGTTATGCAGAGATAGCAAACATCCTTCACTAACTCAATGACTTAAAACGATAGAGGTTCATTTTTTGGGCCCTGCTACGTGTTCAATGAAGATCCAGCACAAGTGGCCTCTATGTTAGTCATTGAGATCATCAGATTTTGGAGGCGTCTATCCCTCTAATGCAAAGAGAAGATAAATAAAATAAAGCATTATCAATAATTGAATAATTTCACATATAATGACATGCATCATTTTGTTCAAGTTCATTGACCATAGCAAATCTCTTGCCCATGGTAGCAGAGAAGTCTAATTCTCTCATTTGACCAAGGGAGAGAGGAATCCTATCTTGTTGATAATAAGGTCTACAACACATGTTTAATAATATTAAGGCATCTCTCTTCCTTTTTTTTTTTTTTTTTTTGGTACTGGGGATTGAACCCAGGGGCACTCCACCACTGAGCCACATCCCCAGCCCTATTTTGTATTTTATTTAGAGACAAGGTTTCACTGAATTGCTTAGGATCTTGCTAAGTTGCTGAGGCTGGCTTTGAACTTGTGATCCTCCTGCCTCAGCCTCCCAAGTCCTGGGATTACAGGGGTGCGCCACTACGCTGGGCTAAGGCCTCTCTCTTAAAGTGATTTCTAATCTGCAAAATCAAGTGGGGAGAAGGAGGTTATTGGAAGAAAGTAATAGATTGCTTTTGTAGATTTATGGCTAACTTGAAAAATAAAGCATTATTTCAAGATGTAGTTGATCAAACGTAGCTATCATGCATTCCAATGTTAGTAAAAACTTGTCAATATTTTTACATTGTAAAAGTACATGTTATATATTCTGCAGAAAGACATTTTTCAATATCAAATTTCACAGCAAGACAAAAACCAATAAACTAGCAGCACAGAGAGAGAAGACTGTGTGTGACTGTGTGTGTGTGTGTGTGTGTGTGTGTGTGTGTGTGTGGCTTTTCATAGTTAACCTCTGTGAGTTTCATGCTTGTTTTCTGGCTATTGAAATCAGGAGATGGAGCCAGACTACTGAAGACATTCTAGCACCCAGTTTCTCTGGATGTTTCAGAGGAAAATCTTCCCACTATTCAATAGAAGCATTTTACCCACAAGCCTCCGAGGACAAAACATGGTTTATGCCAGTGCCTAATTCTCTTAAACATCAATTAATTTACAATAGATATAAAACTGGGGTCGTTAGATTCAAGAATTATTTTCTAAGAATAGTTTGCTCTTCACAATGCTTCATCTGTACTCCTAGTAATGCGAATTTATATATGTATTTCACACTCGTTTTATTCTACCTGGTTCCATGGAAAGTGTGTATCCATCTGTATTGAACATCAAGACCACTCTAGCTGAATCATAATAAAACCTGACATTTGAATCAAGCCTTAAATAGAGAGGTATCATATATGCCATCAAGGGTTGGGATTGTGCACTGATGAATGATGTGGATTGGGCGGGAACTGTTACAAATAGACATTTTAAGCGGCTATGGGGAAAAAACAAATTATCTACTGCTAGACTTTCTTATTTTATTTTATTTATATTTCCTATTTTAAAGAGAAACTCAAATACTATATTTTTTATGAAAGACTCTGATCATTAAAATTTAAACTACTTTTAAAATTTTATAAAAACTGTCTAGGCTAAACAAACTCCTTGGGGTTTCCAGTTTATGATCTTGCTTTAAATAATTTACATTTATTTTTACCTTTATTGTCTCATTAAGTACTAAGAAGAATGCTATAAACTAATTTTTATTATTGCTATTTTATAATTCAGGATTATGAGGCAAAGAGCAATCAAGCAATCTGTCTGAAGTCACAAAGCTGGTTCTTTTAATCCAATTTTTATCTAATGTTCTGTCTACTTTTTAGAACATTTTTAGAAGATGTTTTCTGAATATGGAAATGGGCATGGAATCAGACATTTTGATATCACCCTTCTGGACCCAGTTTCTGCTACTCTCCATGTGACTTTGATCTTTCTTATTTCATTATATTTGCCAGATGGGAGTACTACTAGACTTTGTGGCTTTTCTGGCCATTTTATGATTTAGATATGAGGTGTCCCCCAAAAGCTCATAAGTGAGACAATGCAAAAATGTTTAGAGATGAAATGATTGAGTTATGAGAGCCTGAACCTAGTCAGTGCACTAATCCACTTGAATGGATTAACTGGGTTCTAACTATAGGTGGGCAGGGTGTGGCTGGAGAAGACAGGTCACTGGGGCATGCCTTCAGGGTTTATATTTTGTTCCTGCTGAGTGGAGCTCTCTGCTTCTTGATTGCCACCTTTTGAGCTGCTTTCCTCCTCCATACTCTCTGTCACAATGTTCTGCCTCATCTAGGGCCCAGAGCAATGGAGTTGGCTGTCTATGGAGTGAGACCTCTGAAATCATGAGCCCCAAATAAAGTTTCCTCTTCTAATTGTTCTTGTCAGGTCTCTTGCTCACAGCAGTGAAGAACTGACTAAAACAGGCCACCTGCAGCTGTAAAACTCAATTAACCTCATTGCGGAGGTTCTGGTCACCAAATTACATCATAATGGTTTATAATGATGACTCAGCAGACATAGAATACTTTTCTTGCTCACAATCTCTACATTTTTTTGGCATTTGTTTCCACAAAGTCGAAAAAGACCAAATTTGAGATCTGAGTTAATTTGGTCTCTACTTTTAAAATGAGAACTGTGAAATCTTTTTTTTTAAATTGTTGATGGACCTTTATTTTTTATTTATTTTGATGTGGTGCTGAGAATCAAACCCAGTGCCTCACACATGCTTGGCAAGCACTCTACGACTGAACTACAACCCCAGCCCTGAAATCTTTTACTTTTACCTATATGTGTATTTTAACATTGTTTAACTATAGATTTTGATGGGTAGAATAGAGATAAAAGGGCATCAAGGAAATTCTTTCCTGGAATTATCCTTTAATTATAAACTCTAATTAATGACTCTTTTACTATTTTAATGAGTTTCACTGCTCTTGAATGAACTAGAGTGCCACTAAATTAGTAACTCTAAGTATTAGCTCTTGAGAATGCTTTTGAGCATAAACACCTACTCTCTTGCCTTTTAGGAAGATCCTTTGGTAGTTCTCTAGTTTTTTAAGAGGTTAGAGACTTAGGAGAGACAGTTGGAATTTTTTTGAACAAGATGTGTTCTCTAACATTTGATCAATACAAGGGTTCACCATGGAGCTTTTCTTTCATGCTATTTTCTTGGCTACAACCACACTTTAAGAACTCAAGACAGGATCATGTCAGATTTTTTTTTTTGGTGGTGGTGCTGGAGTTTAGAACCCAGGGCCTTGTGCTTGTGAGGCAGGCACTCTACCAACTGAGCTATATCCCCAGCCCCATGTCAGAATTTTTAGTGACTAGAGAAGGCACAGTTAGTTAGCCAGGGTACCATACTTGCTCACTATGGGCCCAGCACTGTATTTGTATATATCATCTAATAACCAGGTGCCATAGGTATCAGGTTTCCAGGTTTAGAAAGGTTAACTAACTTTCCCAAGATCACATGGTTAGTTATCAAAGGTTAACTAACTTTCCCAAGATCACATGGTTAGTTATCAAGGTACATGATAACTCAGGACAGGTTTAAAGCTGTTTACCCATTGAGATAGTTAACTTACATGTCAACCTTATCAGGCCAGTGCACATTATTCAGATTGGCTCTCTAAGGTTTCTAGCTTGCTGACAGAAGCTCACTGGGCTTCTCAGCCTCCATAATTGGGTAAGCCAATTCTTTACAATAAACCTCTGTCTTCCTCTTCTTAGTATGTATCTCTGGAGAACCCTGAATATATACCCCTGGAGAACCTTTCAGGTAACTGTTGTTTTATTTTCCTTATTTCACACTTTGATTGTGTGTCAGTAGCTTTGATTTCTGTCCATTTTTTTTTTTTAGTTGAACTCCAGTCATCCTTCAGCTCTGTGAAAAGAAATGCTTACTGTTACATGTCAATAAGAATTTGGAATTGCTTGTATATAGTATGATTGTGGCTTGATATAGTAGTCAAGATAATTTTCATTCTAATTCTATTGTGCCTTAACCACTGTTATGGTCTGGATATGAAGCATTGTTCAGGGGTGAAAAGATTGGATTATGAGATTTATAACCCTATCAGTAATTAATCCATCTGATGGATTAATAATTTGAATGAATAATTAGTATGTTAATCCATTTTATGGACTAATAATTTGAATGAATCACTGGTGGTAACAGGTAGGTCATTGGGGCATGGCTGGAAGAAGTTTATCACTGGGGGTATGACCTTGGACTACATCTATACCAGGTCCCTTCCTATCTCTTACTTTCTGCTTTCCAGTTGCCATTAACTGAGAAGCTTTCTTCTGCCATACCTTCTGCCATGATGTTCTGCCTCACCTTAGGCCCAAGCAATGAAGTCAGCTGAGCATGCACTGAGACTTCTGAAACTATGAGCTCCAAATAAACCTTTCCTCTTCCAAGCAGTTCTGTGAGTATTTTGGTCAAGGGACAAAACCTGACTAATACAACCATCATATAGAATCTGACCCTAACAAGTAGCAGCTTATTTTCATTATTTCATGATCTATTATAACATTACAAATAATGAAGAATAAACATTAAGAAAATAAGTCGTCCAATCTTAAAAGACAGTAGAGGAGAAAAAAATTGATAATTTATTTTTAAAATTTTCAGTTTATATTATATTTTCTTAAAGGGACCTTCTTTGATCCTCCAATTTATGCTACATACTCTTGCTAATGTTTCTTACATAGAAATTAGTCTTATTCCTTTGTCCTATGTTCATATTGGCAATTATATGACTGACTTTTATTTTTTGTTTTTATAAAATATTTATTACCCTCCCTAGACTATAATTGCATGAGGGTGAGATCTTGTCTTTTTTACTTGCCCTGTGAAGGTGGGTTCCTCACATCACACAATGTATAGGACTTTTGTAGTTTCCTGTTTTTACTGTATAGACTTCCCAAGGATTTTGGAAGACAAACTTTATGCACTAATGCCAAATATGCACCAATTTTAAAAAGCTTGTAACAGTAGTTATGAAACATAAGTGGCAGGAAGTTTTCTGAGGTTGTTTTATACTGAATTTGAGTTCATAATTGCTGTAGCAAGTTTTCTTAGATTGGTATGTATTTGGTTGTTCTGAACAGATCTGAACTACTGCTTTAAAGACTGACAATTCCAATTATGCTGTTAACCTGAAAAATGAGAATGATAGTCTTATTCCATGAGGAGTGAATTAATCATGAAAAAATGATTTGAAAACTATGAAGCACTATGTAGATATTAAAAATTCCAATATCTATGTAATTGGACAAAATACATGCAGAATATGTTGCATTGAACACTAAATTGCTCGTAACAACCATTGTAATGTATGTTGACTCACCTCAATGGTTTTAAATTTAGCCCTTAAAATTAATAAATACAACAGGCCATGTTTGATATTTTAATTATTGACTATTCTTTTTTTTCCAAATCTCAGGGATTGTTAGCATCTACACTTAACTAAAGACATTCACACAAATAGAATGAGATAATTTTTAGTTTACAGAATAAGGTAGCCCAAGATTGCTGGTCTATCACAGTACCTAAAGTATATTCTGAGCCTTTCATTGTTAAACCATTTTACCTTATTGAATCTACAAATCATGTTATCACTGTGCTGATAAATTGGCTAAAAGATACGTGAATTATTTTCAAAATTGGAATTTTTATGTACATGTGGGTTTATATATTAAGTCCTATTTGTCTTAATCAAACTGAATGGATTTTGGGGGGATCAAATACAGATGTTTCTCTAGAGCTCAAATCTTTTAATTCAGCCCACCAGTACTCATAAAACAAAGCTTCATTTGAGAAAAGCATTTTCTCTAAAATTCCTGACAGCTTTACAAATCTTTGAAACCAACACAAAGTTTATATTAAAATTCCTCTTGACCTCATTTAAAAGATTGTGAAGCAAGGTTTTCTTACAATAAATATACACTGGTGCTTCATGAAGAGCATGTTTATTGCTGTGATTTCTTGCAAAAGGAGCAAAATGTTTAATCTGGAGCAACCAAGCCACATAATATCCTAATTTCTCCATTTTGTTGTCATGTACATTTTTAATACTTGTGCAGATATTGAAGTGAAATATGTAGCACGGCATGCAATCTAGAGGAACTTAGGCATGAATCATCCCAAACAACTCAAGTTTGTTACACAAAAAAAGCATATGAAGCTGAATTAAAGGTTCAAATAAATGAGTCATTTAAAAAATCTTTCTACTTCTTTGAATAAAATATCTGATCTTTTCATAACAGTTGAATGAATTGATTTATACATGTATATAATAAAAATGTACATCAGACTATGCTTTAGCATAATGCTAGCAATTTTCAGCAGTAAACCTTGGCTTTTTATTTGGAGGGATGTATCATCATGAATAACAGCCCTCAGAGAGTCTTGTTAAAGATGCTTGATATAGTGCTTGGGACAAAGTAGGAGCTTGCTCATGCTAAATGTTAGTTTCTCCCATAGTCTGTTTTCTTCTGCTTTTCAAGAACTGAATCTCATACTTTTCTTTGTTGTGAGGCTGTTTGAAGCAACAGACATTTAAATTATCACTAACATTTTTTTTGTTGTTCATAGCCTCTTTTTGAAGTAGGAGCTAAAATTTTTGCCATATTTCAGAAACACCTTGTACCTCTTCTGAGATACTTTGTTTTCATTTTACATTGCTGGGTATGGCCTGAGCTTACAGGCACTCTTTCAACACAATGAGGACTGGAAAACCTTTAAAGTAAAACCTTTAAAGTAAAATATGTTATCAGATATAAAATTTAAAAGCACGTATGAATACATATATCCTTTACAACTCCATTTGTTTTTGTTTTGGTCAGATTTTTCATTGCTGTGACCAAAAGACCTGACAAGAACAATTTTAGAGGAGGAAAAGTTTATTTGGTGCTCACAGTTTCAGAGGTCTCAGTCCATAGATGGCTGACTGCATTGCTCTGGGCTTGACGTGAGGCAGAACAACATGGCAGAAGGGTGTAGAGGAGGAATGCAGCTTCCTACATGGCAATCAGGAAGTGGGGGGGAGAAAGAGAGAGACACAGAGGGGGTGGGGAGGGAGGGAGGGAGAGAGAAAAGAGAGAGGGGGAGGGAAGAGAGCTTTGCTAACCAGGTACAAATATATACCCTAGAGGCACCTCCCCAGTGACCCACCTCCTCCAGCCACACCTTACCCACCTACCCACCTGCAGTTACCACCCAGTTAATCCCTGTCAAAGGATTAATGCACTCATTAGGTTAAGAGTCTCATAACCCAGTCATTTCACCTCTAAACTTTCTTTCACTGCCTTACACATGATCTTTTGGAGGACACCTCATATCTAAATCATAACAGTCTTCTTTACAAATAAATATAAACTCAAACATAAAGTTTCCAGTGATATGAAAGGGGAGCTAACAGTTTTAGGATATTTAAGTTCTATGTTTCCTTATTTAAAAAAGGAAACAAAAAGTTTTTAAAAATTTAGAAAAATTACTGGAATACTTAAGTGATGCATTTAATATATTTTGAAAGTAGATAGTCAAATTGGTCCTGAATATTGTGGTTCATCATTTATTGTCCCAGTAATTCACTAAAGTAAAATTATTCTATGAGAAAACATTGTTGTTTTAGGAATAAACCAACATATGGTCTAAGGCAATTGAATATTGTGAGAAAAAAATAAACAACTGTGCCTCAATTAAAATTCATGATCATAGGGATGGGTGTGTAACTAAGTGGTAGATCATATGCTTAGCATACCTGAGGCCCTGGGTTCAATCCACAGCAAGAAATTTGTGATCACTAACCTCAAATGAGCCACCAATTCCAGTAATTCTCTGGTAAATTCATTTTTGTATTCTTATATCACATTTTACATTTTCTCCTCTCCTCAAATCTCCCCCATTCTTTTCCTCTCACTCAATTAATGAATTCATCTCATGCTCCACTGACAGAAGCAATCAGACAAGAAGTGCATCATCTTCCTAATGGCAAAATATCAACCTAACAGCATCTGTACCTGTTTACTAAAATTTCTCTCCTGTTACAGTTGTTCTTGGACTGGGGTTGTAGCTCAGTGGTACAGTGCTTGCCTACCACATATGAGGCACTGGCTTCCATCCTCAGCACCACAGAAAAATAAATGAATAAAATAAAGGCATTGCATTGTGTCCATCTGCAACTAAAAGTATTTTAAAAATTGTTATTGCTGTCTCTAAAATCTCACCCTTCAGTGGGATCCCATTTGGACTTGCCTACATGAAGACTATAAACCAGAAATTAGCTTTCTCTCTCTTCATGGCATTTTCCCTCTCTCCTCTCCTAGTCTCATGCCTTCCCATACCTCTACACATTTTGACATTGTTAATACATGTAAACTCCATGAATATGTATTACATGCACAAACACTATTCACACACTAAACACAATTTCAGAAGCATCAAGAGATGCCAGCACTTATTTCTGGATTTGACACAAGGACAGAAATTACTGATAGAAATAGGGGACACAATTATGATGACATAAGGACAATGAGTAACAGGAACAATAACAGCTATTAAGCACCAGAAGTGTAGAATGAAAGGAGAAAGAACATAAAACTGGGAGAATATATAAAAACACGTAAAAAGGCTAATAGGTAATTATCTCATCCTGGATTTCAGAAACTTAATAGGAGCAGAACTCAGGTCTGAGCTCAGGTCCATTTGACTTCATAATCTGAGTTCATAAATAGTCTCCTCTTGTTTGTAGAATGTGAAAAACACGTGAGATGAGGAGTCAGGAAGATTTAGGTTTGAATCCTGGCTGTGACACTAATTCATCTGTGACCTTGCTAGTTCCCCTCTTGCTAAACTGGGAACCATAGTACGTGCCTTCCACAGTTGTGGGGAGAATTAAGACAATGCTTGTGATGCTCCTGACATACCAGGGGCCTAATCAGTATGAGTTCTGCAGCTCCTTTCCTAAGAAATCTTGTTGCCTGAATGAGTAGTAATTAGACTAAACCACCTCTAGTTTCTTTCTACAAATTATTTCTACTAAAAAATTGAGTCATTTAGCTCTGGTACCTTTTAAAGAATAAAAAATTGCAGTAAAATAAAGGGTGACTTAGTGACTTGGAGACAGAAATAGCAACTCAATTCTGAGCACAGAGAAGCACACCCACACATGGGCCCTATGTGCTAGATATTATCCCTACAACTCAGTCTCAAAGTTTCTGTTTCCTAATCACAACTTGTTGCCAAATTAATAAAAAATGCTGGGCCTGGGATGCTTCAAACTTCAGTAAGTATCAGAGATTCTAGAATGACAAGAAAGTGTCATGACAGTGTGGTATAATGTTGTTTTTATGGCACGCCTTAATTATATACGTAGGAGCAAACAGGTGAGGAAAGTATTGGAAGTGAAGATGTTCCCCCAGCCAATGCCTTTGAAAATGTGGTTTTAAACTCCTTTTCCAAAAAGAGTGAACTTAGGCCTGATTTACAACACAGAGAGATCCAACTGCATCATAAGACATGGATTACCCAAGAGACAGAATTTGGAGTACAGTCAGGTAACCTGAATATTGTGTTAGTGAGAAGATGTTAGATAGGGAAACAGAGTTTAGTTATGAGAAATAGGACAGAAATTGGACACAGAAGATAAGTGCAAGAGGGTTTGCAATGGAAGGGAAAAAGAGGACTATGAAATGCATCCTTCAGTCTGAGCGTGCCCACTTGGAGTTCTGGGTGGAAAGGAAACCAGGAGAGGTTTCAAGTGTGCTAAAACATGTAGCACCCAAATAGAGTGCATCCAGTATATAATCCTGTTATAATACTGCTGTTAGAAAATGAGACGGGAAATTTCAACACAGTGTTAACACAGAGCCTGCCTTTGCAGTATGAAAACTTGTAAAAGGAATTAACAGAGGATCTGCAAGCTGCATTTGGAACAATACACCCATACTCTGAAATAAATGCAATTATCCAAGAAGCAGTGATGAAATTTTTGTGCATGTGGAAGCAGAAAATTGCCATTGCCTGTTTTGCTTTCACTGATATATTTAATGAGTTAGGAACATCAAGTTTTCATGTCAGAGTTGTAATGTTCATATCCAGGAGATGTCAGTTCACAGCTAGGATTTTTTTTAGACATTGTTGGTAGCATTAAATCACTTTATAACCACAACTTTTTCAGTTGAAATGCAGTTTATTCATATTTAGCCTACATTTCTCCTTTTGATTTAAACACTCTCTGAATCAGAATTATCTACTGATGTTTTCTTCCACCCTTTCATCTATCCATCTTTATCTATATCTAATAGTTATGAATATATATGTATATATGCATGTGTAAACATTTATATTCACCTTTATGACCATATATATATTTATATACATATATACACATATATATAGATACATTTACATAATCTTTAGTTAATACTAAAGATTGGGGTGAGAGAAGAATGGTGTGAGTGTGAGAGAAGAATGGAGGACCTTTAGATTATGAAGAGGGAAATGAAAGGGGGGTATGAAAAATGGTGGAATGAGGCAGACATCATTACCCTATGTACATGTATGATTACATGAATGGTGTGAACCTACATCATGCACAACCATAGAAATGAAAAGTTTTACCCCATTTGTGTGCAATGAATCAAAATGAAGTCTGCAAAAATTAAAAAAATAAATAAAAAAGACTGCAGTGATCTTTTGTTTATAACTGGCATTTCCATCCTATTTATTTGAAGTGGTCCCTGAATTAAACTATGTAGCTATTTAGTAAAAGTGTATTTTTTTTTGTATTTCAAAGCATGGATATGAATATCTGCAAGTAATCTTTATTATTTTCATAAAAGTCCTTGAAAGACAAGTCCCTTGCTCCATAACAAATCTTATGCCATTCTGTGTGGTATAGTACACATTCATAATCTCATGTGCACTTGCTGTTTCCAGTTGTAGGCTTTCTGATAGCATTGAGTGGAATCTTCTGCATGTTAGAAGCCTGAGAAAGAAACTATGGCTTTATCACACGAGGAGTGGAAGGCACAGTTACTGCTTCTTTCTCTGTGCTATGTGAGGAAAACCCTGGAGTCATTCCTGACTCTGTTCATTCCTTGGTCACCCACCACTTGACACTTGACAATCTCTTATGTATGCTTCATAGGATCCTCATCAACAATATAACTTAAATCCATCCTTTTTAGCTCATTCTGTGGCTGTCATCTTCTGAATGATCCTATAGCAGCCTCTCAAATGGATTCCTGGATTCTGTTTTTGCCTTCTGTTTTCTTTTTGCCATACACCCACTGAAATGATCTTTAAAAAATTGTATTGTGCTGTTCCTCTCCTCAAAATCTCCTAAGGTTTTTTCTGGTACAACTTGAGTGTAATTTAAACTTCTCAGTACAGCCTGGAAGGCTCTTAGTGCCCAGTCCCAGCCTCTCTCCCCACCTTCTCTCTTATTTTCTCTCCCTGGGTCACTGATATCTGCCCACAGACTCTTCCCTTTGGCCCTGACCATGAAATAACCATTCCCTCCTTAAGACCTTTGTACCAGTAATCTTCTCTGCCTACAGTGTTCCCCTCTAAGACCTTTGCATGATTATCTTCATTTCAACTTTTGTGTCTCAATAGAAATCTTTCTTTGAAATGCTTTTGCTGTTGATCACATCTATGCCAGCCCCAGGCAGCTCACTCGCCCTTCTCCAGGTCAGTCTCTAGCCCACTACACTATTTTGTCATCCATGTAGGAATGATCACTATGTGAAATTACATTCCATGTGCACATAGTTTTGCCCGTGTATATTTGTGGTCTATCATTTCCTTCCCACTCCACACCCTTGGAACATAGGCATTGTGAGGCAGTGTTTTTACTTTCTTCCCCTCAAAACTCTCAGACCAAGAACAGAGAAAGCCCATCATGGGAAAAGTGGCTGCTACTACTAGTAGCTTAGTAATACTTGAGTGGCCTGTCAACCATGTTTAATGGGGTATGCAAGTTTACTCCCTGGAGGTTCTTTCTGGGGTGCAGATTACTTGTACAGAAGTTGCACCATACTTGAATAAGTAATTGATGTGCAGTGAGACTCCAAGACAGTCTTGGGCAATAAAAATAGTTGCTTAGTCTCTATACAAGAGGCATGGAAGAGTCACTTTGTTCCTGAAAGGAAGGAGAAGGTAAAGTGAGAGAAGGAGGACTGAAAGAGAATGTCAAAGTCTCAATGTTCCATGAGAAGGCTTACCTTTTTGTGCTCCTCATATATCCATTTTTCATTTGTATAATGTGTGCTAGGAGTAGTTTTAATGCCAAAACAGTGAAGAAATCTTTTCCATATCTGAATCAACAACACAGTCTTCCAGGACTAGAAGGCAGAAGAAGTTATGAGACCATAAGTCTTTAGAAAGTTAATGGAGTCTGAAGAGAAGATGTAGACTTTGCCAAGTCGTGGAATTAGTGGAAACCTGAATGTACTATAGTTCAAGTGCCTAGAGGCAAAAGGCTTAAAATCTTACCTAAATTTTATTTATGCTTCTTTCCTTCTCTCTTTTTCCCCTTCCTCTCCTCTCCTCTCTTGCTTTTGTTGTAGGGAGTTTAACCCAGGGGTGCTCTACCACTGAGCTACATCCCCAGTCCATTTTATTATTTTTTTTGAAACAGGGTCTCACTAATTTGCCCCAGCTGACCTTGAACTTGTGATCCTCCTGCTTTAGCTTCCCAAGTAACTGGGATTACTGGCATGTGCCACCATGCTGGCCCTCATTCGTGTTTCTTATATGCTGATTTTAACATTCACTGGGGCTGCTGACTGCTCTCAGTGGTCTATCATGAATTCTGTCATGGTCTGAGTTCACAGGCAGGTGTTTATCTTCACAATGACACAAACTAAAATAAGTACCAAATAGGAGACTGGTGTTCTGTCACACTACTTGTCTTTCAAAGTAGTTAAAGAATATGTTGGAGCCTTTTAAAAAATTATATTTAAAAATGAACATCTTTGAGTATTTCCAGAATTTATAACTGAAAACTTTGAGATTTATGAAATACAATTGTGAATATTTAGAAACTAGTCATTAGCCATAAAAATAATCCACTTTCAAATTTTAAAAAAAGACTAAGTATTTTTCAAGAGCTCTTTTTGGTTATGAAGGACAGTGAATAAAAACACATGCATTTCTAATACAAAAATGCAATTACGTTGCTGTTCTTGACAATAATTTCTTCTTTATTTCTACAAGGATAAGCTTTGTATTTATACCACCACTGGGTCCTAGTCACTCATCCTGCTCACTTCCTAGTTTCATTTCTGGTTTTCTTTTATGATGTTTCTAACAATAAGAACATCAACACATATTTACCTCTATGGAATGTATGAATACATATTTGATGGTTTTTCTGAGACTTTTCAACTTTAACAATGCTATTCTACTAGACGTAAAGAAACTACATTTCTAAAACTAGAGATTTAAGAAAGAAGAGAGCAGAGTGTAGAAAGCAATTTGGAGTGCCTAGAGTGCAGGCACTGTGCTCTTCCAAGTCCTTTGCCATGGGCCTGACTCTAATAGTGGCATTTAACATCAGCACCAAAGAAATCTGGCTTCTGTGCGAAGCCACAAGCAATTATCCACCTTTGGATGTAGTCAAGTTAATCAGATGCTCATAAGCATTGATTTTCTAGGTGGGAGTGTGGAGGTGGTTGCAAACATTCATGCATTTGTTTAAAGCTTTGTGTAAAGCCAATGGGTACTGGGGGGAAAACAAGTCTTTTTCTCTTTAAAAGTCATAGAAAGTGTACATGGGGTTAGCATTATGAAGGTTAATTTGGCATGCACTATTATATGAGCTATTTAATTGGGCAATGGTTTCTTTTAGGGTTTCCTTTAATTCTTCAATGGTTTGATTCTGGTTTTGCATCTTATTTCAATACTCTATGCACAAATGTAGGAGTGATTTTTTTTTTTAATAGACATTGGAGTTGTTTCCTTTAACATACCAGTCAGGGTTAAGATTAAGAATTCAAAGTACCAAAAGAGCATTTCTCAAGTCAAGATCTAAGCTCCAATTACTTTAACAGGAACTCTTTTAAAATTGGAGGATTTAAAGGAAGACCCTGTCTTTTCCATCACTAACTCATTCCACTTTTTTTCCTCTTACTTGTTCTCTTTAGGCTGTTTCTTAGTTCCAACCTCCTGCAGATAATCATTTCATGCTGGGAACACAAACTAAATGGAAACTGTTCCCCAAATTCTGGTGTCAGGAGGATGCCAGAAGAATCTCTCAGAACCAGATTGGCAACCCCACACAACCTCATTGAAATTGCTATGCAAATGCATATATCTCTGCGCTCCCTATATTACTCTGAAGCTGTTGTCAGTACGAGGAAGACAGTTTTTAGAAGATTAACTATAGATGAACTATTTTCAGAGTTTTGACCAAAAGTAAATAAAATAAAATAAACTCCTTTTGTTCCTCCTCCTCCTCTTCCTCCTGCTCCTCTTCTTCTTCTTTATCCTCTCTCTCTGTTTATTAGACTTTTGAGTTGGTGGATGCCTGAACCTGATCTAGTAAGATCCCCAGAGTTAGGCCTCTGGCTAGGGACCCCAATAACATTACAAGTCGTCTTTGGTGTATCTATGTAAAATCATGACTCTTTGCATTTCTACATTTTTGTGAAACATCTTGGGAACATAGTGCTCTGTGGGATGTCTTAGATCAGGGGCAGAGACATAATAGGTCGATATTTCTTCTACTCCTAAAACATAGGGGGCCTGGGAGAAATTCTGTAATCTTGCCTCTTGCCTGTGCTCTATCCCAAAGAGGGATCATGATTCTCTTCCTATTCTCCCATCTTCAGATCTACCTAGGCTCCTATAATCTTTAACACCTTATCCTGGTTTTATCTGGAAGAGAAGTAGGAGCTCTGAGATTTTCTAAACTCTATTTCCCTCTCTGATTCTTGCTTCTGTTATTAGACTCAGCAACATTCTAGGTGTTTATTAATTATCTTGTAATTATCTTGTTTATTTTTATGTTGACTTGTTTACTGACAGTCTCTGGTTGCTGAAAACCAAGATCCATGAGATCAAGACTTGTCTCATTTGCTTCCATGCTCTCAGTACCTAAAACAGCACCAGGCACAAAGCAGGTACTCAGAATATAAATATATTTTAATGAATGGGATCCTAGAACATTTTATTTGGTCATGAGTAGAATGGCTTAAAAAACAAGATGAGAATATCAATTAACTGTCAAGATGGATTCAAGTATCATTAATAGGTTCCATTGGCACTTGTTAAGCATTTATTTAGAGGGTACACAGTGTAATTTCCATGGATATGAGAGGCCCTGATTAGAACATACATTAGATAGTGCACACAAACATTGTCTTAGCCATGTGCAAATTGGTTAAGAATATATTCTTCGAAATAAGGAAATAATAACAAGTACCAAAAATTGAGCTAAGACTTAGTGATTATTATTACTAGAAATCCTTGGGGGCAGCCTTGGTTTCTGCATCTCAAGAAACTTGTGATACTGTTGGAAAGAGTCAAGAAAGTGAAGGCTACAGTGATCTGTGTGTGATTCAAGACAGTGTGGCTGAAGGGGCTGTTAAATGAAGACTAACTTTAAGTGCTAGGATCTTTAGAGTCTGAGGGACCAAGAAAGATGAAAGAAAGAGAATGAAGTCAAAATAATGATAAAAGGAAAAGGAAATAAAAATATACTGAAGACTAACGCTGGACTCTTTGCTTTATACAATCAGAGTTAAGCTTTATAAGCTGAGGTACTATTATTGTCACTTCCCAGAGGAAGGCATTGAGAGTTGGAAATGTTAACAAATTTCCCAGAGTCAGAACCCAGGTCTCATTTCAGAGTCTGTGTTCATTCTGTTTTTAATGATTGAGTCATCAGTCTTATTATACTTGATCTAGTACTGTTACAGAACACCTTAAAATGAAGGGGAAATAGGTTTAGGAAAAACAAAAATTGGTACTTCATATTTCTTAGGGCTAACGGTAAATATGCTTCGTTGCATAAATGAGTCAATGATGGCCACTGTACGTGGGTGCCTTGTTTAGTTAGTTTTCCAATGCTTTCTGAGTACCAGAACAAAACTCATTTTTTATATATCTGATTATTTGAAACAAAACTCAGATAAACCCAAAAAACTGAAGCCTGAGTGTTTTCTCTGATAGTTGGATGATAATACATAACAGTGGGGGTGGAGCGGGTAAGGAAAGAATGGAGGAATGTTGAATTATGTAGAGGGAATTCAGAGGTGGGAAGGGGTCAGGGAGAATGAAAGATAATGGAATGAGACAAACATCCTTACCCTATGTACATGTATGATTACACAAATGGTGTGACTCTACATTGTGTATAACCAGAGAAATGAAAAGTTGTACCTCATTTGTATACAATGAATTAAAAAAAACTCAGATAAGTACATTGTTAGATAACCACTTAGAGCCTGCCTACTTTAATTACCCTGTAAAGTGCACCCAACCTTTGTTAGCAAAAGATAAGCCCAGGTCTATAATGATGCCAAGATACCATTGCCCATGGAATTGCATCCGTTCAGAGATACTGCTGAGTGTCATCACCTAGACACCATAGTCCTCTTCAATTCCCCTGCTCTTAGGGCCTCCCTTGCCTTTCTTCCTGAGTGGTGATCCAGTTGTAGGCCCCACACTGTAACTGTGAGGGACTTCCCCAGCATGCTAATTTGTCAGAGTGTTGCCTAACAAAGTCACATGTGCTACCGCCAACTCACGGTCACCCCTTTCTTTTGATCAGCCCAGGACCCAATCTCTAGTACCCCTACGTGACTGAAATGATTTTAAACAAAATTCTAGATCAATTCAGAGATCTCTCAACCATAGCCAATTATTAAGGGCAATCATACGTTTTGGAAAACTTTAATTTGAGGAATGGATGTCAAGGAGATTAACTCCATCCTAACAGCAGTTTATTCTAAATTAATTTTATAAAATAAAGTTTGTTAGACCTTACTAATTAGAAAAAGAGTCCTATGCTATAGTCAAATAAGATTGGAATACGTAAAGTAAAATAGATTCCCTAAACTGAGGATTTCTTAGAACCTTTAATATTCTAATTTTTTTCTTGCCTTTAAATAGCTCTATGAACGTTTCCTAAAGTATTTTAAATAAGCACGGATCTTTCCTTCTCCTCCTTCTCTTCCTCCTCATTAATTTAACATGAAATGGGATCCTAGCATAGCAGTCCAGAAGATAACCTCCCTGAAATATGTCTTTTTGGTGAAAGGATTATTTTGAGCATATTATTTTGAGAAACTGCAGACTTGAGAGAAGCTCAGAAAGTAGAGGAACTACCCGTTTGGTAGAGGAAATTTACATCTGTAAAGGAAAGCTTGGTATTGTGACTATGTGTCTCTGCACCAGGAAGAAAAGTCTGGCTTTGTCATTAGATTTTCTTACCAGTGGGGACAGCATCAACTTAACCCTTAACAAACCTTGCCTTTAACATAATTTTCCTATCACCACCCATAACTGCCTCCCTGCCAAAACCCCTTTCTTTCATTGTTTCTGCCAAAGATGATTTTAATCCTGAATTAAAAACCACTTCTTAGGGGTTCACTCATTTTTCTAAGTACCTCCCATGAGGTTTATCTATTAATAGTGTATCAATACACTCCTGTGTCAGAAGTGGTGATTGAATGATGGGTTTTGAAACTGCCCTGTGACAGAGGCTATGCCCCTCTGGAAATATTTTCTGGGCGAGGTGATGACCCAGTTGCATGGTGATTCCCTATTCTAAAGGAGGTTCTGTGCTAGCCACAGAGCCATTCGATAACTCCTGAAGATTGCCATATAGTCCCTGTAGGGGTATGAGAAGTAGGAAAATTAAAAACATGTATAGGCTCCCATGGATTGATTCTAGCAAGTTGTGCAGTCTTTTGGGAGGTTTCAACCTTCATTAATGCAGCCTTTGCTTCTGTAATAAGCTGCTGAGGAGAGGCTGGAGAGGGGTCTCCACATAATATATCAAACGAAGGGCTCAAATTTGCAGTAGATAATTGTAAGCTAGGCCTTAACCAGTCAATATCTCTTAATAAATTTTGAAAATCATTGAGGGTAAGACATCGGTTCTAATTTGTAAATTTTGTGAACAAATTGTGCATCCTGAAATTAAGCTGCCCAAATACTGAAAAGGAGAGGTTTTTTTGTATCTTTCCAGGTGCTATGCACAAGCCCATTGTGACAAGAGAAGTTTCTAATTGAGTAAAGATTTATAAAAGTATATCTGAATAAAGATGGACCAAAAGTATGTCATCCATATGATGAATAACGTATGTACCGGTATATTGCTTCCACATGGGAGTAATTGCTTGAGCTACAAATGTCGGACATAAGGTAGGACTATTAGCCATTCCTTGTAGCAAAACCTTTTAACAATATCTTTCGGCTGGTTCTTTAAAGTTAATAGCTGTAATGCTAAATGCAAAACACGTACAATCAGTTGGATGTAAAGTTATAGTGTAAAAAGCAATCCTTTAAGTCTATTACTGTTAAGTGACAATTAAAAGGGATAGCCATGGGAGAAGGAAGCCCAGGCTGTAGAGTACCCATTAATTCCATAGTCTGATTAATTGCTCTGACCTGGTAACAGCCTCCATTTACCAGATTTTTTTCTTAATTACAAAAATAGGGTTATTTTCATGGACTAAAAGTAGGTCTAGCATGACCAGCTTGAAGCTGTTTTTGGACCCTACATGAGCTGCTTGAAGCTTCTCCCTGGTAAGGGGCCATTGACCAACCCAGAAAGGGTCATCTAGTATCCAATTATTTCTTTCCACTATCTTTTGAGCCAGAGAAGAAGCCAGGGTTCCTAGTGAAAAGGATGATCTGGTGTATACCCTAGTCCATATCATCCTTGTTGAGAGGATTGTGCCATTGGAGAACATCTACCTTGTTGATTTTTCCCTAATCCTTTGGTGGGGATAAATCCTTGGTTAAGCATTTGAGATATAACCACTGAGCTAGAATTCATCAATAAAACTCCCATACTACTTAATATATCAAGACCCCCTAAATTTACTGGTAAACTTTTAAGGACACAAGGTTTAAAATGTCCCTTGTTTCCTTCTGAATCTTCCCATTGAAGATATTGGGCACTCTGTGCAGGTTGAGAAATATGACCTACACCTTCCAAATCAGTAGAGACCTTGTGTAAGGACCAATTTTTAGGCCAATGCCTCATAGATATAACAGATACATCTGCCCCAGTGTCTATAACACTTTGAAGCAATTTTCCATTTATTTTAAGCTCTAATTGACATCATTCTTCTCTAACTAATTGAGCCCAATATACCTGTCTGATAAGCCAAAGCCTTTATTGTTTCTGGGTTCTTCTGACAAAAATTTTCCTGTTGCTCAACAAGGCAAAGGAAGAATTTGAGCTATATTATTTTCTGGAAGTACCTAAATAATAGAAGTGGTGGTTTGAGCCATAACTTTTATTTCTCCTGTAATATCTGGATCTATTACTCCTGGTAGTACTTGAAATCCCTTCATCTGTCAGACTACTCCATCCCAATGAGTCCTACTGTGCCAGAGGGCAACGGGCCATGAACACCGGTAGGTATAGCCTGAGTCCCAATTTCTGGTGTCAATACAAATCTGGTGGTGGGAGGGAGGTCCAACCCTGCACTTCCCACTGTGGGCCTGTAGAGGTCCTGGATGGAGGGACAAAGGGCTTGGCTAGATTGTATGACTGCTCTGGAGTGAGTGACAGTGTTCCCACTGTTTGACAGGCCCAGGGCAGGCCCAGTCTCCAGTTTCCCATCTGAGGAGGTGAAGGTTGTTTGGCCACATTTGTTTATGATCTACATTCATTAGCCCAATGTTTGCCATATTTGCAATGTGAACTCGGCCCTGGTTAAGGTACTGGTGCCCTTGAAGATTAGGCCTTAGTATTCTTTTGACGAGGCAGCTTGTGACAATCTCTGGCTAAATGTCCAGGCTTTCCACAATTAAAGCACCCCCTTCTGGAATTTTTATTTTTCCAAGCAGGCTGCAAGGCTTCTTTTAGGGCTGTGGTAAGACTATTCCTTGAACATATGCACTACCAATGTCAGCACAGAGGTGGATAAAATCAGAAACTACTCCCTTCTTTTTATAAGGATAGATTGCCTTCTGACAGGCCTAGTTAGCATTTTCAAAGGCTAACTGTTTAACCAGTTATATTGCCAGCATCTAGGTCCCCAGTCACTTGATTAACAGCTTAATACAACCATGCCACAAAATCTGCATAAGGCTTATCAGGACCTTGTCTATCTTAGTCATAGCCATAGTTTTTTCTCCCTTAGTAGGCAACTCTCTCCAGGCCCTCTTAGCACATATATTTATTTGATGATAAATTTGTACATCAAAGATGTACAATATGCTGATATAAAGCATTGCTGACTTATATCAGCATATTGTCCAGTTCCACTCAACATTTCCAAAGTGATATTAACACCATGATAATATCACGGTGTTAGCCTGTTCTGCACATCCAAGTGGTTTTGCACATTAGATGATTGCCCCTGATAAACAGGTCTTGGCTAGTGTGAGCCAGTCATTGGGCTTCATTGGCAAGAGATTCTAATAGGCTTTGTACGAATGGAGCTGTGGGACCATACATAGAATATGCAGATTTAAGTTCTTTGAGAATTTTAAAAGGAATGGGCTCATATGATCAAAGATAAATCCTAAAACCTCCAGTGTCCTCCTCAACTGCCCTAACACCCATTTGCATTGGGGACATTTTTGTCTTGGGTATTTGTATCTGTTTTATTTTTAATTTTTTCCTGGATGTAGGCACAGCACGGGAGCAGGAACTGTCATAGTTAAGTTAGAAAAATTATGAATCAACTCCCTTTTCTCTTCAAGGTCTTTATCAGTGTCTCCCCAGAGTCCCCTTAACCATCAATTTGTCCATCCCAGTGAGCCTCCTTCTCTAATTCCTGTTCATTGTCATAAGATAAGGGCTCTGGTGTTGGGGTGGGGAAGGTGCCATCAGCATAAACCCCCTTTATAATTGTTCATCACCTTGAATGGTGTTTTTAAGGACAGAAACTATATCAGGAGTTGACTATTCTACACTTTCAGGAGATGGGTCAAGGTAGTCTCACACCAAAGACCATAAAGTAGGAGTAGGTACAGGTATTTTTTCTGGGCCTTTAGCTTCATATTTAGCAGGTAGCTGTTTGCCAGTTTCCCCCCATGCATCTAAATTTACTGTTCCCTCTTCAAAGACAAATGTCAGTAACAAATTCTATAAATTATAACAACTGTGCCCTTCTCACAGAGCTACCTCTTGATTTAAGCATATCTTCAAGCATAGCAACATAAAGATCCCTTTCTTTGGATCTTGTATTTCCCATTTTTAAATACCTATTACTGTTCTTCTTACCTTTTCTTTGTCTGATGTGCATTCCCCTATGTTCAATTCCCTATATGGGCCACCAATTGCTGTGACCTTCACAGCTGAACCCAAGAAACTGGAAAGGAATGATGGGGGATTAAGAAAAGCACACACAGAGATATTGAGATAAAGCTGGGATCAGGTGGAACACTGCACTCTGATAGAGAAACAGTGACTGAGGATCTGGCCCAGCAAGTTTATTTATATAGGGTCTCATAATCAAGAAGTTAAGTACTATAGAGGAATTGTTCTTTGTACACTAGAAAATTATAGGTCAAGAAAGATTCTTGTAGCTATTTCACTCTTTCAATGCTTTGTGTTTCCTGCAGCATTCGTGAAGCCCATTGTCTGTCTAAAGTTACTGTTAAGTGGGCAGGCTTGGAAGTAGCAGTACTGGTGAAACATTGTGGTTATCTTGCTAGCTCAGAATCCTCTATCCCTGGGAGCTGGTGTCTGAAATCTAGGTCAAGAGCTGAGTGGCTCTGTGGCTAGTACAGAGCCTCCTTTGAAACAGAGCATCACCATACAACTGGGTCACCTCAATCAGCACCCTCTTACTGAGCATATTCCCTGAGGGGCATAGCCTCTGTTACCAGACATTTTCAAAGCCATCATTCAGTCACCATTCCTGACACTCCTGTTTGTTTTTCTGTCTTTGTTTACAGGAGTCATCCCAACTAAAAATTAAGGACAGTAGAGGGAACTCCCCCATTCATTCACTGGTTAGAGCTTAAGTCTGAACTAAAGAGATGATTTTTATTGTCCGTGTTTTGACTGTGTTTATCCATCTCACTATGAATGTTGCTTTCTGGTTGCATTCACAGCTCTACACAAGTGCCTTGAACTTCCTGGGAAACCTACATTCATAAGTACGTTTTAAAAAGAAAAAAATCCTTTACTCTATAGAATGTGTATCTTACAAAATCTTCTCACAATATGGGTTTTCATGATGGATTTTCATGATGGTCCATCTCAGCACCCATGATTCCTAGACTAATGATAGGCACATGGGAGGATGACCATACATCTTCATTTGCCTGTGCAAATTTTTTTTGAAGCTAAAGAATCTTTTTAGTTATATATGATGAGTCTATTTTGACATATTTTTACAAACATAGAGCATATCTTATTCTAATTAGAATCCCAGTCTTGTGAATATACATGATGTTGAGATTCACTATAGTATATTCATATATGTATGTCACAAAGTTTTGTTAGATTCATCCTACTGTTTTTCCTATTCTTGTACCCCCTCCTTTCCCTTCATTCCCCTTTGTCTAATCCATGGAACTTCGATCCCTCCTACCCTTGTGGGTTAGCATCCATATATCAGTGAAAACATTCAACCTTCGGTTTTTAGTGATTGGTTTATTTCACTTAGCCTGATGGTCTCCAGATCCTCTCATTTACTGGCAAATGTCCCAAAGTCATTTTCCTGAGTAATATTCCATTGTGTATATATACACCACAGTTTCTTTATCTATTCATCTGTTGATGCCCACTTGGGTTCATTCCATAACTTATCTATTGTGAATTGAACTGCTACAAACCTTGATGTGGCTGCCCCACTGTAGTTTGCTGATTTCAACTTCTTTGGATATACAGAGAGAATGGTGGATATACAATGAGAATGGTGGGTCAAATGGTGGTTCCACCCTAGTTTATTGAGGAATTTCTACCCTGCTTTCCTGACTAGTTGCACCATTTGCACTTACACTAGCAATGTATGAGTGCACCCTTTCCCCCACATCTTCGCCAACATTTGCTGTTACTTGTGTACTTGATAATTGCCATTTTGACAGATGAGATGGAACCTCAGTGTAGTTTTGCATTTCTCTAATTGCTAGAGTTGTTGAACATTTTTTCCTTTTTTTAACCATTTTTATTTTTTCTTTTGAGGAGTGTCTGTTTAGTTCCTTTGCTCATTTATTGATTGGGCCTTTTTTTTTTTTTTTTGGTGTTAAGCTTCTTGAGTTCTTACATATCCTGGAGATTGATGCCTTATCTGAGGTGTGGGTGGCAAAGATTTTCTCCCATTTTGTAGGCTCTATCTTCATGTTCTTGATTGTTTCCTTTTTTTTGTGAAGAAGCTCTTTAGTTTGATACCATTCCATTTATTGATTCTTGATTTTACTTCTTGTACTTCAGAAGTCTTGCTGAGGAAGTTGGTTCCTAAGCTGACATGTTGGAGTGTTGAGCCTACATTTTCTTCTACTGGTACAGGGTCTCTGGTTTAATACCTAGGCCTTTGATTCACTTTGAGTTGAGTTTTGTGCAGGGTGAGAGAAAGAGGTTCAGTTTTATTCTGCTACATATGGATTTCCAGTTTTCCCGGCACCATTTATTTAAGAGGCTATCTTTTCTCCAATGTATGTTCATGGTGCCTTTGTCTAGTATGAGATAACTATATTTATGTGGGTTTGTCTCTACGTCTTCTATTCTATTCCATTGGTTTTCATGTCTGTTTTTGTGTAAATACTGTGCTGTTTTTGTCTATAATTTTGTAGTATAATTTGCCTGGTGTTGTGATGCCTCTTTCAGTTTTCTTTCTGAGGATTTCTTTGGCTTTTCTGGGTCTCTTTAATTTCCAAATGAATTTCATGACTGTCTTTTCTGCTTTTATGAAGAACATCATTGGAATTTTAATAGGGACTGGGTTAAATCTGTATAGTGTTTTTGGTACTATGGTCATTTTTTAAAAATTTAATTTATTTTGATTCATTGTACATGAATGGAGTACCACTGTTATTTCTCTGGTTATACACAAAGTAGAGTCACACCTTTCGCATAATCATACATGTACATAGGGTAATGTTGTTTGTCTCATTTTGTTATTTTTTTTCCCCCCACCCTGTCCTCACCCCTCCTTTTCCTCTATGAAATTTATCCTTTCTCCATTCTTACCCCCCCCCATTATGTGTCATCACCCACTTATCAGAGAGATCATTTGGCCTTTGGTTTTTTGGGATTGACTTATCTCACCATGATATTCTCCAATTTCATTTACCTGCAAATGGCATAATTTTATTCTTCTTTATGGCTGAGTAATATTCATTGTGTATATATAGCACAGTTTCTTTATCCATTAATCTATTGAAGGGCATCTAGGTTGTTTCCACAATCTAGCTACTGTGAATTGAGCAGCTATGAACATTGATGTGGCTGCATCAATGCAGTATGCTAATTTTAAGTCCTTTGGGTATAAACTGAGGAGTGGGATAACAGGGTCAAATGGTGGGTCTATTCCAAGTTTTCTAAGGAATCTCCACACTGCTTTCCAGAGTGGCTACATTAATTTGCAACCCCACCAGCAATGTATGACTGTACTTTTCCCCCCACATTCTCACCAACATCTGTTGTTGCTTATATTCTTGATAATAGACATTCTAATTGGGGTGAGATGAAATGTTAGGGTAGTTTTGATTCGTATTTCTCTTATTACTTGGGATGTTGAACATTTTTTCCTATATCTGTTGATTGCTTTTAGGTCTTCTTCTGAGAAGTGTCTGCTCATTTCCTTAGCCCATTTATTGATTGGGTTATTTATATTCTTGGTGTAAAGTTCTTTTAGTTCTTTATAGATTCTGGAAATGAATGCTCTATCTGAAGTGTGTGTGGCAAAGATTTTCTCCCACTCTGTAGGCTCTTTCTTCATATTTCTGATTATTTCCTTTGCTGAGGAAGTTTTTTAGTTTTAATCTATCCCAATTATTGATTCCTGTTTTTATTTCTTGTGCTTTGGAAGTCATGTTAAGGAAGTCTGATCCTAAGCTGACAAAATTTCCACCAGAAAACTTCTAGAACTAATAAATAAATTCAGTAAAGTAGCAGGATATAAAATCAATGCTCATAAATCTAATATATTTTTATTTATAAATGTTGAATCTTCTGAAAAAAAAACCTCGGGAATCGATCTAACAAAAGAGGTGAAAGACCTCTACAATGAGAACTACAGAACACTAAAGAAAGAAATTAAAGAAAACCTTAGAAGATGAAAAGATCTCCCATGTTCTTGGATAGGCAGAATTAATCTTGTCAAAATGGCCATACTATCAAAAGCGCTGTACAAATTCAATGCAATTCCAATTAAAATCCCAATGAGGTACTATGGTCATTTGACAATATTAATTCTGCCTATCCAAGAACATGGGAAATCTTTCCATCTTCTAGGGTCTTCTTCAATTTCTTTCTTTAGTGCTTTTCAGTTTTCATTGCAGAGGTCTTTCACCTCCTTTGTTAGATTGATTCCCAGTATGGCTATTGTGAATGGGATAGTTTTCTTAATTTCTCTTGTGGCTGATTCAACTTTAGTGAACAAGAATGCAATTGATTTATGGGTGTTATTTTATATCCTGCTACTTTGCTTAATTCATTTATGAGACCTAGAAACTTTCTGGTGGAGTTTTTTGAGTCTTCTAAATATAAGCTCATGCCATTGTTAAATAAAAATAGTTTGAACTCTTCTTATACACATCCCTTTAATTTCTTTCTTTTGCCTAATTGCTCTGGCTGCCTGTGCAAATTTTTTAATTAGCAGTGGTCTTTTGATGTGGTCCATATTTATGTGGCTAAATAGCTACTGTCAAAACAGAGTTAAACTGAATAATAATAAACATGTAAAATATAAATAATTTTACTTATTCATGTTTTTCTTCAGTAATGAAATGATGCATACATAAAATACAAATATATTACAAAAAATATTTAAAAACTATTTTATGGTGCTGGAAATTGAACAAAAAAAGTTTAACTACATACGATCGATCAACAAATACATGAAAAAATGTTCAACATCTCTAGCAATTAGAGAAAAGCAAATTAAAATTACTCTAAGATTTCCTCTCACTTGATAATAGCAATTATCAAGAATACAAGCAACAATAAATGTTGTCAAGGATGTGGGGGAAAAAGGTACACTCATACATTGCTGGTAGGATTGCACATTAGTGCAGCCACTCTGGGAAGCGGTATGGAGATTCCTTGGAAAACTTGGAAAACCATTGGACCCAGTTATCCTACTCCTTGGTTTATACCCAAGTTCCCATATACTACAGTGATGAAGCTACATCAATGTTTATAGCAGCTCAATTCGCCATAGCTAAAATATGGAACCAACCTAGATGCCCTCCAACAGATGAATGGATAAAGAAACTGTAGTATATAAACACAATGGAATATTACTCAGCCATAAAGAAGAATAAAATCGTGGTATTTGCAGATAAATTGATGGAGTTGGAAAATATCATGCTAAATGAAATAAGCCAATCCTAAAAAGCCAAAGGCTGAATGTTTTCTCTGAAAAGTCGATACTGATACATAAAGGGAGGTGAGTGACAGGGTAAGGGAAGAATGGAGGAACTTTGGGTTGTGTAGAGGGAAATGGGGGGAGGGAAAAGGGTAGGGGGAAGGAAAGATGGTGGAATGAGACAAACATCATTACCCTATGTACCTGTATGATTACATGAATAGTATGACTCTATATCATGTACAACCAGAGAAGTGAAAAGTTGCACTTCATTTGTATACAATGAATCAAAATGCATTCTGCTGTCATGTAAAACTAAATATAACAAACAATAAAAACAAACAAATAAATAAATAAAATAAAGGACAAATAGAACTTTGGAGAGGTGGAAGGAAAATAAAGAAGTATATTATAAATGAGAGATTCCACAACATGATAGTAATGAGGTTTTCCAAACACCCCCTCAAAGTATAAAATGTTAGCATTTGAGAAAATAGCAGAAGCAGGAAATTCACTCTGACCTTTCCCCCTCTCTTCTGCCCTGAAACAGATCATAACACCTACATTTGGGGTGCTCCTCCTATACACAGAGGAAAGGATCATCCTTCTTTTTAGGGAAGCATCCTCTCCAAACTAATGAAACCCTGCACTGGAGAAGAATCTGAGCAAACAAGTCTTTCAATGTTTCTTCAAGTTCAAGTCATCATATAACTATTTTCATCTATTCATAATTTCCATGAGGACTCACTTCCTCATCAAATCTAGCATAAAAAATACAGATTTAACCACTTGTTTGAGCCTTCACTGCCTTATGAATATTCCTGTGTCATATAAAACACATTAAAAATTAGTATGCTTTTCTCCTATTAATTTGTTTTATTTTTTAAAATAGAGTTCTCAGTATGAGAACCTAGAATGGGTAAGAAAAAGGATATTTTTCCTCCTTTATGATGTTTCCAATTGACATTAAAATCATAACCTTGAGGTTATCTTGTTATTTTAAAAATTAGAAAGCAAGATCTTATGAATAATTTCAAAATTAACTGTGGCTCAAAAGCTCCATACTTCCTTCTTTCATTAAATCCAGGAAAAACACTTTTTAGATGAAATGGAAATGAAAATCAAATGAATATATTCAAATGAATATATTACTGAGTTATTGACATATTATGTGACTGGATTATTATTAAGTCAAATGAATATATTACTACAAAATTTCCTAGCTGTCATTCTCACTGAAGAAATAGCAATATTTTTCTGCTATTACTTTTAGGATTGGGATGAGTGGAGTGAAGTCGAAAAGAAAAAAATAAAACTCAAGTGATATAATAGTGTTTTTAATATCTTGTAAAGTAGCTTTGGTTATATCTGCTGGCTATATGAAATAATGAGTCTACTGATTGGGGTGATGACATGATTTGGATTACATATATCCATAATCTGTAGGACTGATTTGAATGTGGCAAAATAAAAGGTAGACAGACCAGTTAGGAAACACTGCATTGATATGATTAGATTTAGTAGAAGCTTGGGCAAATGAAAGGGGATAATTGAAGTCTTCCACTGTTCCAGGAAATGCAGTACACACTATATATGTGTTACTGACTCCTCACAAGAATCCAGTGGAGTAGTTAGCATTATTATTCCCCTTTTACAGATTATGAATCTGAGGTCCATAGAGATTCAGTGATTCACCCAAGGTCACATAGCTTAAAAAAATGGAGTCATAATGGAGGCAGAACAAAAGGTCTTGGAAACTGATTAGATGTTAGAATGAAAAAGATAGATCAGTGAAACCTGAGGCTCAGTTGCTGGCCTGCTCATTTTAGTGGTAAAATTAGCAGAAGAGGACAAGTTGGGAGGAAAAGCTGGTTTGGGTGGTTGATGAGTAACTCAGTCTTGGACTTGATGATTTGACACTATTCATAAAGTACGATATCTTGACATCTTGATAGACAAGTCAAGAATCCTATTAAAACTAGGAATCTAGATCTTAGGAGAATGATCATAGCTACAGGTAGAAATTTGGAAACTCTTAAACAGTTAAGACAAATAAAATACCCAATGAATTCATCAAAAGCAAATTATAATTATCCCATGGATGAAAAAACAGAGCAGAGCAAATATAAACAACATGATCTTTTCTTAGCAGAAACTAAATAGACTTTCTCTTTAAACTTATCTTCCCCCAAAAGTCAATAATTGAAGTTAAGACAATATTCTTCTATAGGAAAGAGATTCCTCAACATGAGCCTGATTTATGTTACACAAAGGCAGAGGGGACACATTTACTTCACTCATCTTCATTCCTCTGTCCTCAAAGCATTCCTATTGGCCATCCTTATTTCAACTGAGAATGGTGATAAGTCAGTGGAAATCTGTCCCCAGAGCTCTTCCAGCTTTAAGAACTCTTCAAAAATAGCTTATGGGGTTGGGGGTGTAGCTCAGTAATAGAGTGCTTGCCTAGCACATGTAAAGTACTGGGTTCAATCTCCAGCACTGTACAAAATAAGCAATCAAAAACAACTTGTAGATTTGGAAACACAATGTTACTTTAATTAACTCTCAGATTTCTCCAAGTGTCAATTGGTATAGCAATTGAAATCATCTCAGGAATACTTTTGCTGAGAATCTGGGTGACTGTTGCCATGTATAGAGACAGGAGAAGAGAGGGGGATAAAATGCTTCTTTCTACAAAGGATTAGCTCCATCATAACCCTGTTGGGATGCAGGTCAGTCAAAGCCATCAGAATCATCCCTAACCAAGGAAAAACTCAATGAAGCCCTGTACTGGATTTATTGGTTTTGTACCCTTAGAGATCATCACATTTTGTTTAGAAATTTCTAGTATACTTCTTTCCAAAACTTTCTATAAAAATTATGGATGTCTGCTAAATTAAGGTATTGCTCTACTTGAATACTCAAAGAAAAACAGATTCTTATTATCCAATTTACTTTTGAATATTTTCTTCCAACTACATGCTATGTTATTCAGCTATTGTGACAAAATACCTGAATCAAGCAACTTAAAATGAAGAAAGGTTTACTTTGGCTCACAGTTTCAGAGAATCCAGCTCATGCTCACTTGGTCCTGTTGCTTTGGTCCTGAGATAGCATAGGACAATATGGCAACAGTGTATGGGGAAGGAGACTTAAGAGGAAGGATCCAAGGTCCCAATATCCCCTTCTAGGAAATGTCTCCAATGACCTAACTTCCTTCCACTAGGTCCCACCTCTTCAGGGTTCCAACCCTTCCTATTGTGCCACAGGGTAGCTACTAAACCTTTAACAAATGGGATTAGGGGGCATTTCCAAACCACAGCACTTACCATCTAACGAAATATAATTTTAAGAGAACTGACTGGCAATCTAGATACTTTGTTGGCAATATTGGTGAAAGATAATTACTTACAACTAGTCTAGTAACTTTTAAATTAGTATATGATTCTAAAACACACAGGTCAACAAAAGTGATCTTAGAGAATGTGGTTCAAAAATACCCTGCTTAAAATGACACTGCCTCACAGAAACTAATACCAAACAAGAGATAAAATAATAACATGAGAGTTTTTAATAACTATCCTTCTGTCCTTCTAGTTCTAGAAATTATAAAGTATATAAGGTGATAAGTACATCAAGGAAGAGCAATATGTTATAAAATTTCTTGTAATGAAAGATTATCATACATATATATATATATATATATATATATATATATGGTTTATTAGTCAACCCACACTTCTAAGGAATGGCATTTCTAAAACCTCAAAACTAATAAATTCTCTTGACAAAAGTCCTTCCATGTGTACAGTATACAAAGTTCGCAGTCTCTAAGAAGAGAGAGGTAGTCCTTGTTACACACATTGTCCAATTTGTTCATGCCCCAAAAGACAAAACTCCATTGAAAATATATTTAAAAAATAATATAGTTACTTGGTCCTGATTTTCAGCATTCTCTTTTGAGACTCAAAGGGTACAAAACTTTAGTCACAAAAATTAATTTGCACATCATAATGACATTCCCCTTTTTTCAGCTTTCTGTTACAAAACCAAATCCTGGCACGGGGCTTCTAACCACAGGGTTTCTGAAATAATCAAAATCTCTTGAACAGTGAGATTTGTTTTCAGTGCTATTGCTCTTACCATTGAAGCTTTATAAATCAGGTAGGCATAGATCACTCAGTGTATTAGGAATGACACGATTTTTGTTAAGGCAATAATATTCAATGTTTAAATATTAATCATTTTTCCCATAGAATAAGAAAAAGTTCGAAATTCATGTTTCACTTACAGGGAAAAAATGCCTAAATGGAGATTGGATCTACATTTTAAACTTAATCTTTCAAGTTTATTCACAATGGTTGACATAGACAATCTGTAAGTTTGACTATATTGCATGCTTTGTGATGAAGAGCAGCAATTCAACTGAATAACATTGAAACTGCAGGATAGATGTGTGTGGCGTTTTTTACTTGTCAGTTAAGTTCAAAAAGTCATTTACCTTTTCCCTGATCATAATGTAGTTTGTCGGAACAAATCAGGCAGATGGAAGAACATTTTTGGTTTAAACCAAATATTTCTGGAGATTTATTAACAATTCAATAAGTTCAGAACAAGAAAAAGATAAAACAGTAGACTAAAAATGTAGCTGTTATTATTGGCTGATGATAGCAGGTATTTTTCAGCTTCCTGTCACTCCAAAATTCATATGTGGAATTCCCAGTATCTGGGTCTTCAGAAAGTAACTGTATTTTAAGATCACTTTTTAAAAGAGATGATTAAGTCAAAAATTAGAAAAATCAGGGTGGGTTCTAATCCAATCTCACTCATCTCTTAAGAAGAGGAAATGTGCATATGGACTGTGTGAAGACACAGACAGCCATCTATAAGACCTCAAAAAATAGCAACAACGATGAGTGACATCTTGATCTTTAACTTCTGCCTCCTAAAGTGTGATAAAATAAATCTCTATTGTTTAAGGCATCCAGACTTTGGTATTTTGTTATGACAAGCATGTAAATACAGCTGTGGATTTCACTTCTTACGTGATTCCTACCCTAAACATCCCCTTATTATGAATAACTGATTGACAGCAACCTGGATTCCCTTTAAAAAGACACTACACAATAAGCATTAATGATTTTGAAGACACTGATGTTGCATGATTTATTGATGCAGAAATGGGCTCACATTACTGAGCAGGAGAGCTGGGAAGATTCAGAGGAGGTTCAAGAACAAGGCTGTTATAGATTGTATATGAGGGGTCCCCCAAAAGCTCCTGGGTTAAGTCAGGAACATTCAGAGATAAAATGGTTAGATTATGAGAGCTGTGACCTAATCAATCCTTCCCAGTTTGAATGAACTGACTGGGTGATAATCGTAGGCCACTGGGGCATGGCTGGACTTCGAAGATGGGTTGCTGGGGGCTGCCCTGGAAGTGCCCATCACCCCTGTGGCCTTGTTCCCCTGCCTCTCTCTGCTTCCTGACCCTGCCATGAGCTGAGGAACTGTCCTCTGCCAGGCTCTTCCCTCATGATATGCTGCTTCACCCTGGTCCAGGGCAATGGAATTGCCTGTCTTTGGATAAGATTTCTAAAATTGTGAACCCCAAATAAATTTCTCATCCTCTAAGCTGTTCTCATCATCTATTTTTGTAACAGCAATGAAAAGCTAACTAAAACCAGAAATTGGTACCTAGAAGAGGGGTCATCACAGTGATTAACCTGACCATCTGGTTCAGACATCTTTGGAACTGATTTACAGGAGGAATTTTGAAAAGTTTAGAGATGCAATTTGGAAAAATTTTAGAACATTGAAGCAGAGTTTTAAGGGTGATTCTGGTGGAATATCAGAGGACCAGAATGACAGTAGGAATGGGGACTATGCTCATGCAGTGTCAGAGGGAAATGGGGACTCTATTCAGAATTGAACTAGAGGTCACTTGTGTTATATTCTGGCAAATAACTTGGCTATCTAGTGCCAAGTGTTTTTATGTGTTTTTATGTAAGGCTGAGTTTAGAAGCCCTTAAATTGTCCCAATCTTTTTGAAGTCAGTATTGCCCCACTTCACATAAAGCTGAATTTTAAAAGCCAGTTTAACCCTCTCATCTTTGTTTAGGTTACAGTTGTTCTATATATTTTATCTGCTTACATTTCAGCCTCTTGCCTAAAAGCCATAAAAATGGCAAATATACCAAATCCATTAACTTTCTAAAACATTTCCAGTGTTTTCAAATATTTTTTAGTGTTTTTATAATGTCTTTATATTTTATATTTGCATTATTTCACTACTAATAAATAGATGGGATTATTTATATTTTACATGCTTATTGTTATTTAGTTTTCCCTCTGTTTTGATAGTAGTCATTTAACTACATAAACACAGACCACATAGAGAGACCACTGCTAATTAACAGATTTAAACAGGCAAATGAAGACATATGGTCTTCCTCCCACATGCCTATAAAGTAGCTTAGGAGTCATGATTGTTGGTATATTCTCATAAGTAAGCTCCATCATTAAAATCTGTTAGAAGGGAATTTTGTAAGAGATCCATGATCTAGAAAGTAAAGGATTTCTTCTTTTTAAAACTTACGTATAAATGTGGGTTTTCCCTGGAAGTTCAAGGCACTTGAGTAGACCTGTGAATGCCCTCGAAAAGCAACATTCATAGTGAGATGGATAAACCATGGTCCTAACATGGACAATAAAAATTGTTTCTTTAGTTCAGACTTAAGCTCTAAGCAGTATAGGGAGGAAATGTTTCTTAGTTGGGACGACTCCTGTAAACAAAGACAGAAAAACAAACAGGAGTTTGTTAAAATGTGTACCTCAAAAATACAAATCTTTTCAATAAATGATGTGTGGAACACTTGGTAATCATACACAGAACGCTACGATGGCTATCTTAAGCCATCTGCAAAATAAATTAAAAATGGGTTGGTAACGTAAATGTAAAATCTGAAACTATGAAACTACTAGAAAAAAATCAGGAAAATACTTTAAGACATCAGTACAGGCAATGCTTTTTGGAAAAGACCCCCAAAACATAGACAACAAAAGTAAAAATAAACAAATGGAATTGCACCAAGCGAGCATGATTCTTCCCAGCAACTAAAACTGTCAACCTATAGAACTAGAGAAAATAATTGTTCACTATACCTCTGATAAGGTGCTAAGACTATATAGGGAGCATATATCAAATTCAACCCACTCAACAGCAAGAACATCCCAATGACTCCATTAAAAAGAATGGCAAGAGACTTGAATAGACATTTCTCAAAAGAGGACATAGAAATATCCAAGAGGTATATAAAAAATTTTTCAACATCATTAGGTATCAGGAGAATACAAATCAGGACCTCAGTGAGAAGGCCTCACTCCTGTTAGAATGGCTATTATGAAAAGATAAAAGATAACAACTGTTGGTGATGATGTAGAGAAAAGGAACCCATTATACACTGTGGGTGGAATGGTGGATGTAAATTAGTTCAATCAATATGGAAAACAGCAGGGAGGTGCCTTAAAATAAACAATAAAATTACTATAGGGCCCAGCAACCTCAATGCTGGATAATATTCAATGCAAATGAAGTCAGTTGTTTTAGTCAGCTATTATAGTCACTATGACCAAAAGACCTGACAAGAACAATGTAAATGAGGAAAAGTTTATTTTGGCTCATGGGTTCAGAGGTTCAGTTCACAGCCAACCAACTGCATAGCTCTGGGCCCATGGTGAGGCAGAACAATCATGGCAGAAGGGTATGGTAGAGAAAAGCAGCTCAGGACATGGCAACTAGTAGGAGGGAGAGAGAGAGAGAGAGAGAGAGAGAGAGAGAGAGAGAGAGAGAGAGA